>OX596223.1:9574628-9974628 GCA_951394215.1 Glyphodes perspectalis
CATTACATTTTACACGGGACAATTAAATACTGCTACCCGCCGCTAGATGGCGGACGCCGTTTCTGAATCTGCATTAAACACTTACTTATTTTAAACCAATAAAATATTCAAGAAATCAATGACACAGATACTGTGATTGATTCTGGATTATATATCGACATTTTTAGTTTTTCCACATCGACACTAATAATATTAAGAGGAAAGATTTATATTTATGTGTGTTTTGACCGATTTCAAAACTTCTTTTACCATTAAAATGCTATATCCCTGTGTAATATAGGGTTATTTAAAAAACAAAAGTCATTCCGGAACGGGCCGGTAGTCGGGAAATAAAAAAAATATAAACAGAAGTACCTACGTACATACATACATATGCCTACATAACATCACGCCCATAATCCCCGAAGGGGTAGGCAGAGTCAAAGGGACAGCAGGCCCCTTCAACCACATTCAGCCAAAAAAAGGCTGGGTTAGATGGAAAATTGTGAAAAAGCAGTGACAAGCGGCTAACCTGTCGCCTACACAATCACACACCCAGAACCCGATATACCATTAGTCGCCTTTTACGACATGCTAGGCAAAAACCACAGTTGGCACATTCTTTTTTTTGTCCCAGATCAACATGGGCCAAGTCCCAGACCAACATGGGACGAAAGTACAAATAAAAATAAATGTTTGGTGTCTCAATAATGTTGAAACATATTAAATATTTTCATATAATTTTTCCTCAGTATAAACAATGAATGTTGTCACTTCATCAATTTACCTGCCGGCATAGACCAGGGCCTGTCCGCGAACACTCCCGGACTGCAGACGTCACCCGCCCCGAAGGGGGGCAGCCCGTGGGAGGGCAGCAGGGCGCCCGGCGACCGGAACACGTTGGTGCTCTTCTTGCGCTTTTTCCACTTCGCTCGCCGGTTCTGGAACCACACCTGTGGAGGACAACAAACATTTGTAACATAATAATGTCCTCCTAACCGATATCGGTTACGGCGGCCAATCTCAACGAGGATTAGCCATCTGCGCAGGAGATATTATAGTGCACAAGTGTGTGCGCTAACACAGGTGCACTCTCTATTCCTTTACTCTCAAAGTCCGGTGAGACGGTAATTCGACATGACCGGAGAGAGGTTAGGCGCAGGACCAACGGCTTAACGCGCTTTCTGAGGCACGGGGGTGATTAAACGGCCAACTTCCTGACTCCGGGCTGTTACTGAGTAATTTGAATATTGAAATACCCAGCCACAAATTTTTGGCCCGACCCGGATTTGAATCCGGGATCTCTTGGCCCTTAGGCGGCGCATGCTACCACTAGACCAACGAGGCAGTCATTAGTAACATAACATAACATTGGCATCTGCCGTTTAATTTGAATTAAAATAAATAAATAAATAACATCCCGCCTGTAATCCCCTAAGAAGTAGGTATAGTCATAGGGGTAACAAACCCTTCAACATATTTAGCCAAAAATGAAATTAAGCTCGGTTCTCTTTGTCTACCCCGCTACAACTACATCACCGGATGTTAAACCTAACTTGCTAAAAAAAAACTAAACTATCCAGTTTAGTTTTTTTTAGCTAAGTTTATACATAGGATACGTATACACCATCACACCTGCAATCCCTGAAGGGGTAGGCAGAGTCTATGGAGCTTTAATCTCCTTCAACCAAATATAAAATGGAATTTGGTTAATCGGAAAATTTTAAAAAAAAAATAGTGACAAGTGGCTAGCTCGTCTACCTCTACGTAATCGCAAATCCAGAGCTATATACTTCACTAGCTTCTGCCCGGCTTTGCTCGCGTGGTACATCGATAAAACATAGTATATATGTTTTTCGGGTGTATGAGCTATATTATTGTAAAGTTACATTAAAAACTATATACAGTAGCTTTTGCGTGAAAGAGTAACAAACATTCTCACAAACTTTCGCGATATTATTACGACAGGCCCGTTGGTCGAGTGGTCAGAGACCCTGGCCACGAAACCAAGGGTCGCGGGTTCGAATCCCGCTAGGGGCAAATGTTTCGTGTGATGAACATGGACATTTGTACTCGAGTCATGGATGTTTATAAACGTATTTAAGTATGTCTATCCGTTCACCTAGTATCCATAGCACAAGCATAAGCTTAGTTTGGGACTAGGGAATTGGTGTGTCAGTCTGAAGAATTTATTTAATTTATTAGTAGGCTTAGTCGCCTTTTACGAGATGCTAAGCAAGAAACACAATTGGTACATTATTTTTGAACAACAGATTTGTACGATTATTTGCACCCATTTTAAAACATTGTTTAACACTCCTTTGCATACTTTTTATCGCAAAAACTAAACAAGTCCTATAACAATAAAATCATGTTGATAAATCTAACACTTAAACTATCATAAATAACTATACTCTCAAATCTTCCGGACCTTTCAGTGCTAGATGCTGACGTCACTCCATTAGTCAGCCGCGAACCTTGCAATGATCGCAAATCGCTCCCCATAAGTTACCCATAGACGCGGGATCAGCCCCGCAGATTTATGGTTGTTTACGCGCGGTTGACGTTCGGCCGCTGGAGGATTTCGCCCTAATAGGGTTCTTTATGAAGTCTATTAACTCTATAGATAGAAACTATTGAAGGCCCTTATATAATTATAATCAGGTAGCTTTATCCCGAGATTCGTATTTTGGTAAAATTTTCTGTAGTTAAACCCCCTTCCTTAATCTAAAAGCGTGTAGGTATCTATGCAACATTTTGAAATAGAAATATTTTGGGTTTTGGCATATAGGCTTTAAAAAGCACTTGTCAATATTGAAAAAGTGACGAGAGGCCATCTCGTCTCTTAATCGTAAACCCAAAACCCAATTCACCATTTTCAATATATGGTCTGCTCAGCAATGAATACGGTTGGCCAACGTGAGATCAATGGCTTAATTCAACCCAAATCAAAAAGAACACATAGCAATAACCTTATAATACAATTTTAATAGTAAAATAATGTTTGTTTATTTGTCGAGGCGACAATGCAACAGAAGTAGCGACAGACAAAACGCATTACCGCCCGTACAATGAAAGTGACAATCGCATTAAAAATTCACCACCTCGTGCAGGGGTTGGAACGAGGGCGACCAGGCGGCTGGGGTGGATGGGATAGTCCTGATGTTCAATATAAATAAAAATATGACTAGAAAATAGAAATATGAATAGGTAGACCAGTTTACAAGTATTAAAATGTTTTAGTTATATTTTAAACTAGCCAAAGAATTTTTTATTTTTTTTATTTAGCCATTTAAATCCCACTGCTGGGCAAAGGCCTCCCCCTGTGACCGCCACTCCTCCTCCTAAAGAAAATTATAAATAAAAAATTATTTGCTTAAGGCGCAAATATAATAATAGTCAAAGTATCATATCAGTATCACAGAACTAAAAAAATATTGTAAAAGCGAGTTATGGTTGACAAAACCTACTTAGTTTTAGAATAAGTCTCTTGGTTCATTTTTATTCGTTTCAAACACGTTGCCTTTGGTTTCGTAACCAAAGTCGCTAATAAAACGTGACGTTTATATTATAACGAATCAATTTGATGTGAGTAGTTTATACAGCAAGTAATAGGACGTTTTAGAAATTTCAACGAACAACATAAATATTATTATGCAGTCGAAAAAAAAAAATCTTCATTCTATGCCCGTGCAGCGGTCCGCTTAGACCATGATCCTGGATTTAGCGAGTCTGGTAAGTAACAACACCAAGTACATTGAAGCGACTTGGATTTGATGGTTACAAATCCAAAGTTGTTTGAATTTGCAGGTGTAATACGTAAATAGATTTTAAAAATCCAGAGGTACGTGCTCGGGTTTGAGCCCGCACCTCTCAGTTATGAGGCGCGTGTCCTTACCATTGAGCTACCACCGCTCTGTGTTTTGAAAGTTGATTGAAATTATCCCAATATTTTAGTGGCAGCATAGCCACCCTGTGTGCGAGCGAGACGGCGCTACTCATTTGGCAAGTGTCAGAGGCAAGGCTTCATTATTTATGGTCTGTCAGTGATGTAAGCCCGTTTTACTTTTGCTGTTTTCGCGTTTTCTTTGTGCGGTGAAAAACCGATGTTAAAAAACGGTTAAAAGCAATATATTTACCTAAAAGGACTATTCAGGCAAATATTTTGGTTTTTATCGCATTTTCCTACGACTAGCATTTTCCTCCGACTCCGACCGCTTGGAATAGTTTAACGAAGATGGCAAATAAGGGTCTAGGTGCTTAGCCAAATGCGCGCCAGCGATTCCGTAACGAACTTCGCTAAATCGGGAACTAACTCCGAGTTACGCACTATGAGTTCTTAGTAAACAAGTTTGTGGCGCGATACGAGCGATAGCGAAGTTCGTTATGGAATCAGTGGCGTGCATTTGGTTAAGCACCCTAATGATTTAAAAAAAAACAAAGGATTTATCACAAAGGACTACATTTCATATTTCTCATCTTTCTAGCATTAGGTATGTCCCATATTTAGACGGGGTCCACATAGACAAGGATTAAAAATTTTGCGACTCTAGTAATTAAATTGAAGCTTATGGGTATCTGACCTTCGTAACACTAGGGGACCTTATATTGACTGCCTCGTTGGTCTAGTGGTAGCATGAGCGCCCTCTCGATTGCGGGGCCCTGGGCACGCGCCCAATGTTTTGACTGGCTCAGTGGCGCATTTGGTAGTGTCCCTGCCACATGCGCCAAGAGTTTTGGTTCGATTTCTACCCTGGACAAACATTCGTGGGATGAATACTTGTATATGTTCTGTTTCTGGGTGTTATTTCTAATATTTAAGTATATATTTGTAATACCACTGTTGATTCTGATATCCGTAACACAAGTGCTTTAGCTACTTACCTCGGAGTCAGATCAATGTATGTGATGCCGTCGGATATTTATTAAGTATTATTTATTTATTAATGTGCCCAGTGGGAAAGAAGGGTCTGTATGTAGCACTGGTGATCCAAAGGTACGTGCCCGGGTTCGAGCCAGCACCTCACGCTTTTGAGGAGTGTGTCGTTACCATTGAACCAAACAAACAATATATTTCACATGGAAATTCGCGGGCAAGGCTAGTATAAAAATAAATATAAGATTTTTGTGTGCAGTTGAAAATGCAGAAAAGCAATAGTTCGTCTCGTGTTGGTCTTAAAAAGAATGTGCCAACTGTGTTTCTTGTCTAGCATGCCGTAAAAATCGACTAATGGCATATCGGGTTTTGGGTATGTGATTGTGTAGGCGACAAACTAGTCACTTGTCACTACTTTTTCACAATTTTCCATCTAACCCAGCTCAGTTTTATTTATGGCTGAATGTGGTTAATGGGGCATGCTACCCCTTTGACTCTGCTTACCCTTTCGGGGATTATGGGCGTGATGTTATCTATGTATTAAAATGCAGAAAATATATTATTAACCGTTCTAATAATCCCACTGCAAAATTAAATAACAAAACTCCTCAACCTCACCGAGTCCCGAGGGAGCCGGGTAATCCCGCGATCCGGGAATCAATAACCCGGACAGATGACGCGCGATCAGCCCTGATCCCGGATCATTTGTCAAGCAAACCTCTGGCTGGTTATTTGTGTGGGGAACGGAGAAAGGTCGGGGTTTGTATGAGAAAAGTGGGAATAAAGATAGATAGATGTGTTTGCTTGAGGCAATGTAGGTAGATAGATAGGAAGGCTTGTATTTCGGAAGTGGGTTTTAATTTAAACGGTTTTTCATACATACGGTATGTATCACGCTCGAAATCCTTGAAGGGTTAGGTAGAATTCAAGTAGAAATAAACTGCTTAAACCATTTTGGGGTAAGAGTTAAATTGAGTTAAATTGAGTGAGAATGGGAAATTGTAAATAAACGGAAAAATCCGAAACGAGAATTTGTTTCAAAAACATTTTGAATAACGATTTCAATATTTGAAATAAATCCTTACTAATATTACGAACGTAAAAATAGACCTATCTATACTTTTTACGTTACATTTTCTCATCACATGTTGGTCTAGAACTTATATAGAATGTACTGGACTGACCCATGTTGGTCGGGGACTAAAAAAGAATGTGCCAACTGTGTCTCTTGCCTAGCATGACGTAAAAGGCGACTAATGGTATATAGGTTTTTAGGTATGTGATTGTGTAGACGACGAGCTAACCACTTGTCACTGCTTTTTTACAATTTCTATCTAACCTAGTCCAGTTTTGTTTTTGGCTAAATGTGGTTAGAGGGGCCAGCTGTCCCTTTGACTCTGCCTACCCCTCCGGGGATTATGGGCATGATGTTATGTATATTAAATAGAATTTACCATCTGTGTACCTTGCCTAGCATGTTGTAAAAGACGACCAAAAAAAGTGTATTAGATCTGGCTCTAGTACTTTAGATAACTAGCTATTTCATAATTTTTCATCGGACCTATCTCAATTATATTTTTGGCCAAAAGTGGTTTAGGAAGTTAGCTTACTGCTTCTTGGACTCTACCTACCTCTTCAGGGATTGCAGACTTAATATTATGTATGTATGTACGAGTATGTATGTATGTATGTATGTTTAATAGTAAATTTTCGGATACCCAGTAGCCCGGCTCTCTCGCCTATGAGGTAGCAGTTAACGTACCCTACCGTGATCTGTTCTGTTTGGAGAGCTTATTAACGCCTCGCGCACTCCTGCGCATCAAGTTATAAGCGTTAGCGGGCGAGAGAGCGGATCGCTTTATCAGACTTCAACATCTTTAGAAACAGCTTTACTTTTATACTTTAAACGAAGTTACTTTTAATCGAAGCTACTGTTGACGGTGAGTAGGTTTAGTTTTATGGTTTGGCGAAATGTCAGCTTTCGGTCAACAGTAGAATCGGTTAAAAGTAAATCGGTATATTGTTTAACGTCACCTGTTATAACAATATGTACTCCATATATCAAAACCTAGCAAGTGGCTACAAAAATTGTATAGAATCGTTATTATTTGTGTATAGAATGGAATAATTCCGAATTTATTCCTTAACTAAATAGCCAGAATTAGATGGAAAGCTGAGTATTATAAGAAATTATTATTGAAGTTAAATTTAAGTTATTATTTAAGTTTAATCCAGAAGAAAGGGTTAAGTTTATTCCTAGTAAAATAGGATGGAATCCGCAGAACTATAAGAGCTCGCTATGGTTGTCATACGCAACATATATTTGCTATAATTAAAGAACATCGCCTAATGTTTTCAAACTCCAAAATGTTGCCTCACCAATACTAACTTCTGCGTAGATGGATCATTACACAATACATCGTAATTCTGTTAGTATCAACTACCGCTTCCCGCTACCTCTTATGCCTTGTACCACACTCTCATAGCTGCACGCTCTAGCTCGCTAGCGCACGACAAGCAAACACGGGGCGGCACGCTAACTCGCTGCGCACGATTCAACCGAGACACGGTTTCACCTGACAGCCCATTATTGAATACTACCTAGTTATATATACCTAGAATGTACTATACACATGTGTAAGGAGGTAGTAGAGTAATGGTACAAAAACACGCGCGTATGTGAGATGTGCGGGTTCAAACCCGAGCATTTTAGATTTTTAACACGTTCGCGTGAGCTACGTCGCACGACGTCGTGAGTATATGCTTAGGAAACGGCGCAACGTCTTATGACGTCCTAAAGATTATGATATGTATTTCGGCGGAACGTCGCGCGACGTCTAATTTAAGAGTAAATTCATATACCGTTGCTCCTTTGCGCCGCATTACATCCCATTTTTGTAGTTTGTTGCGCCGTGTAGCTTGGTTACATGGTGTATGTCTTACGGCGCGACGTCTTCACACGTTGCTTTATTTTGTATGGAAAAAAGGTTGCGCCGTTATGCAACATTTTGGACATGTGGTTGCTTACGCGAACGTGTTAAATGTAATGTATAATTACTTATATCGCGTTAAGTGCAGATTTGTACCGCCTGTTAGACAGTAAGGGAAAACACTATATATACATATACATATTCATCCGAACTAATATTTTAAAGACAAAGGTGAGTTTGTTTATTTATTTGTTATAGCAGCGCCCCGCGGTTTCACCCGCGTAGTTCCTTCCCGTTCCCGTGGGAATCATAATCTTCCTAGCGTTATGTCCCGTGTTTAGACAGGGTTCGCTTAGACCACGATTCAGGATTTAGCGAGTCTGGTAATTACATTGAAGCGACTGCCGATCTGACTTGTGTAACCCTAAGGTAGGGGAACCAGACAATTTTTAAATCATGCTTACAAATCCAAAGTTGTTTGAATTTGCAGGTTTCATCACGATGTTTTCCTTCACCGTCGAGCTAGTGGTATAAATACGTACATAGATTTGAAAGATCAAGAGGTATGTGCCCGGGTATGAACTCGCACTCCTCGGGGGGGGATCCGAAAAAAAGTCACCAAATATCACAATGGGGGAGTGGGGGTTGAAGGAGATATCACGTGTATTTATTTTTGCAACCAATATACATAAATTTTCACAATCTTGCAAAATTTCGTATACAAATAACCTTATTTTTTATGAAGTAGTTTTCATGAAGTTTTTTATAAGAAAAATTTCAACAATCATGTTAAGTAATTCCTGTCTTGCCAATAATCCAAGAAATGTATCTTAGGCATCCTTACGCGGAGGTCGAGAGAAATTACCTACGTGATGCGCGAAAAAAACCTACTTACAATAAAAACATGCCTAATTAGTGTGTACAAAAAAATACACGTGATCTTAGCTGGGGGAGGGGGGGTAGTACAAAAACCTCACCACGTATCACCAGGGGGGAGGGGGGATCTAAAAAGTTGCAAAAAAACATCACGTGATTAATAGACGGCCCCTTAAGAGGCGCGTGTTCTTACCATTGAGCTACCACCGCTCTCAAATACGGGGATAAAACATAGCCTATGCTACTCGCTGATAAAGTAGCTTTCCATTGGTGAAAGAACTATTCAAATCGGTCCAGTAGTTTCGGAGCCTATTCGATACAAACAAACAATCAAATGTTTCCTCTTTATAATATTAGATAGTATAGATGAACCAACCACTGTACTAATTAAAAATCTTCCACTAGCGGAACGGTACATTATTAGCGAGTTACAGAAACACATTCCGTATTCGCCGAAACCGCGGGACTGCTAGTATTCATATAATTATCGATGTATATTCAATTTATTTGCCATTATGCCATTAGCGGCACATGGTAGGGCGAAGAACATAGTTGGAAAATTATTTCAACAAAATTTTAAAAATAAATACATTTTTTTTTCAAATGTTCACAGGGGTGATATTAGAAAAAACTTTCACAGTTCGTTTTTAAATCTTTCAAAGTAGCTTATATCAAAAATTCAAGTATTTACCTCAAAATTCGTATTTATAGTCCTATTTTCTTGGACTATAAGTACCAGATTAATATAGGATTGTACTAAGCATCGGTGTTTGATAACCTCCCAAAAATACGCGAAATTAAGAAAATAATAAAGTCTGACCAAGAAGATTGACATTAACCAATAAAAAAAAATGCGTTTTACTGTATATAGCTCAGATTAGAGAACAAAAGGTTCTCTAATCTGAGGTATATAGTATATCAAACGATTGATGGTGTCCACTTTAACTTAATAAGGTATTTTTATATATTTCCGAATATTAAATCAATTCTAAATACAAGTTCAAATCGCTTTGTTTGTTTTTCAATCAGTTCGATAGAGCTGAAAATAAATTCACCGTAACAGCCATTAATGGATATTTTTATCCAAATCGAAATGACATGCGTTTTTTAGATGGCTGAACCGTGTATTTTTATTCATTTCGTCGGCAAAAAAAATCTAAATCTAAATTATAGTAAGTCACAACTACTTTCCTTTCTGAATAAAGCGCATTTAAGCTTCGTTTGCTAAAATTGGAACAGCATTATGTGGTTAGCCACCGCGGCTATCTATATAACTGCTGTACATAGACAGACATACATAACAACAGACAGCACAACACTGCGGAATCGCTCGATACATACACGCGCAAGCGTAAACGCCCCCTGGCGCCGCTAGTGATGCGACGATGGAAAAATCGATATCGATATTAAAATAAAACAGTAAATTAATTGTGACTTCCGAACCACCGAGCTTATGTAGGTTTTTTGTATTTATTTTTTTTTATTCTTCGATAACAGACTATAACATACGGCCTGCTTGATTGAAAACTATTACCTACCTATAAACATTTGCAAGTCTGCAATAATAATTACTCTGCATTGCCCTTTTGAGGTAAGGTACCCAAAAGTTTTATTCACTGAATGCAACCATGGTGCTGTGATGGTGCAGGCCGTCCTATTTATCTAGTAACCTGTGCTTGGGCATAGCATAGCACCATAACAACTTATGGTAGAGGGTTAGCAGCATAGGCTGACGTCTCAATGCCTGATCAATAAATGGGCCACAATGTGATTATTGTGACCCATTTATTGATCACACTGAATCCTTATTGAAGTATTTTATCAGTAGATTATTTTCGCTATGCCCTCAATATGTCGTCAGTATTGTAAATGCAAGATGTGGCCTTTTTCACTAGAATTTTACATACTTTATAAGTCACCACTGTAAAAACAATTTTTAGGTAAGATTTAATATAATTGTCTCTGGCTGTCCTAATAAATAAATAAAAAAACATGATAATAATATTTTTTTTACTAATGTTTATATTAAAAATAGAAACTAGAAAATTTATATCAAACAGGAAACCAAGCCGTTAACCTTTGGCTACTTCTGTTGTTAAATTAAGTGTGCTTTTAAGATTATTTCGTTTTGCCCAGTCGAAATTCAAATTATGTCTTCTTCAAACATTCTAAATTAGCACAATCGATTTAAAATACTCGGTTGGTGAAACCATTTTGAAGGTTTTGTTACCATTTTCAGGCGCCATCCTGTAGACGTCGTGCAAATATTTGCAATCCAATTTGCTAAGTAATGTTGTATTGACAAGTCTAAGCAAACTAACATCCCGTGAACTGTTACCTGTTGTATGTATGTTGTATGAATTAATAACTATGACCAGCAATTTTGATGGGCAAAAAAGTAAATCACGATTTCCTGTTTTCGCTTCATGACTGTGTTAATTTCTCCAGATAATTTTCCCAACGTAAAATATAATGTCAATGAACTATATCTAAAAAAGTATAGTTACAATTAAATTTTTGATATATTTTCAAATATTATAGTTTAGTTCACGACAGTAATAAATAAATAAATAAATATCCGACTACATCACTTACATTGATCTGACTCGGAGGTAAGTAGCTTAAGCACTTGTGTTACAGATATCAGAATCAACAGTAGTATTAGAAATATATACTTAAATATTGGATATAAACACCCAGATACAGAACAAACATAAGTATTCATCATACGATTATTTTGTATTGTTGTGGGTGGGGATCGAACCCACAACTCTTGGCGCATGGGGCAGGGTCACTACCGAATGAGCCATCGAGCCAGTCAAATTATACCATATTGATCATTGTTATATATAAAAAAAATACCTATTAAAACACAAACAAAAATAAACTTAACGACTCTTAAAAAAATAACAAAAATCACATATCAAATATCTCAGGAAACATATCTCAGGAAATCATTATTCCAACTATTTAAAGTATTTGTCTTGAAAAAGCGTTTATTTAAAGTTGAAAACAAAGGGAAATATAACAATCATCTTTACTGATTCTAAATCCATCATTAAGCGTTCTATATTTCATAAGCAACCCATCTACACAAACTTTCCCGTTCATAATTTACACGACATGATATTTCTATCGACATTATCGACAGTTATCGATAAAATGCGCGGCGTGGCAACCCTCCGCAGCCCCGCCCGCCCCGACTGTTTTTCCGGTGAGCGCACCTCCGCCCTACCGTGAACATATTAAAAAATATATGAGTCGATAAAAGTATAGCGTTATATTAATCGTTCATAGTTAAAATCTATAATCGGTTTGATTTTAACAGTCGTTTTGCAAAGATTAGAACTTGTTTATGGCAAATTTAATGAATATTCGAATGATTGGGAAATTCTAAATAATGGTGTTCCACGTTGATTTTAAACTTAAACCGTTCAATAGGACATTTTAACATATTTTCAATAGAGCTAAGACTGAGATTTCTTATAAAATAGAAACGTCTGTATGTATCATTTTTTTAAATGAAGTAACATTTGCATTTAAAAGTTAATAAAAAAAAATAAAAAAATAAAAAAAAATAAGGGGGACAGGGGCTGGTTGCAACACGGGTACTTTGTTACAGTAGCATTCAAAACTAAAGCAAAAACGCTTTAAAGACAATATCTGTATTGGATGATGTAAATAAATAATATAAATAATAATAAATAAATTATCCAGACTGACACACCAATTCCCTAGTTCCAAACTAAGCTTAAGCTTGTGCTATGGATACTAGGTGAACGGATAGACATACTTAAATACGTTTATAAACATCCATGACTCGAGTACAAATGTCCATGTTCATCACACGAAACATTTGCCCCTAGCGGGATTCGAACCCGCGACCTTTGGTTTCGTGGCCAGGGTCTCTAACCACTCGACCAACGGGCCAGTCAAATGGATGGAAATCTTACAGGAATTAATGACACGAATGCATTGCCGATTATTGCTATTATCTAGCAGTAACTACCCAGCCGTGTCACAACCTACCCCTGACTCCCGTAGGGGATGAGGTAGCCACTTGTCTCTTTCTTTTGTAACTGGTTCGATTAATTTTTTTGGTTAAAAGTGATTCAAGAAGCTGTTACTGCTTACAGCTTCGGGAGTACGAGCGTGACATTATGTATATATGCAATTTAAAAAAATGTTGCTATAATTATTTTCATATAAGATATTGCATATTTTTACCTACATGCAATCATTACCTGACTTAAACAAAGCTAGTTTAACAAAAGAGTTAAAGAACTTATGTATTTATATCCATATTTTCGTATGATCTATCGTAGCGCCGGAACCACCGTTCCGATTTTCCGATTTCCGATATTATGGCTCAGATTACAGGCTACCTTTTAATCGATTTAAAAAATTGAGGTACTTTTTCAGCTGCCTACCCCGCTAGGGAAGTGGCGTGAAGTTTAGTTAGCGCAATGTTTTGGTAGACGCGCTTTGTAACTGGGTATTGTTACCATAATATCTAGCTCCAAACCAAATAACTACGATTGACATAGACGACTAGACGTACTTTAATATGATCATTAACATTTTTAACTCAATCATGAATCACTACCTATGTACAAATGTCACACGAATTTTCCCAAAGCGGGATTCGAACTCACAGCATATGGCTTAGTTATGTAAAATGAATTCAGTCACACGATATTACCAAATATAACTTTATATTATCTTCAATCATGATTCCAACCCCTTCATAATTAACATTTATTCAATAACAAAGTCAAACTTTACATCCGACTTTCATCACAAGTCTGAACAAATAATTATTCCCGGCGAGTCATTCGCTCAAAAGAGACATTGATATAAACGAGAGAGACGGAGAAATGGTACGCCGTTTCAATTTGGAGTAAGTTGCAAAGCAAGGATTAACCCAACTTTGCAGCTTATTAAGATATGCCCGGGAAGTCTTGGGTATATTTGATAAATTTCTATTCGTCTTTTGTTATTACATACTATTTAAACTTTTGTTTTATTTTGGGGTTTTAATTGGTTTATTTAATAAACAGCTATTTTATTTCTTCATCATTGTCCTAGGGTCGGGGTCCGCTTAGACCACGATCCTGGATTTAGCAAGTTTATTTATTACTTTGAAGCGACTGCCTATTTGATTTTCGTAACCAGATTTGAGCCAGACTAACTGGACCATGGTTACATTAATAGTTATTTGCAGTGCATATTATCTCGCTGTCTAGCAAGTGGTATAGAATCGTACTTATATTAGTCCCATGATGACCTGGTACTTAAAATTAATGCACCAACTTAGTTTTTTGCCAGGCATCTCGTAAAAGGCGACTAATGTTGTACTGAATATTAGATTGTGATTATCGAGGCAACAAGATACTTTTTACCGCTCTTTCACAATTTTTCCATCCCTTATAAGTTATTTTTCATCTAACCCAAGTGTGTTTTATTTTAAGCTGTGGTTTAAGGATCATATAGCTCCTTGTACGCTGTCTACCTTTTTTGGGATTGTGGGCTTGATATTATGTATGTGATGTATATTTAAAAAATCCAAAGGCACTTCCCCAAGTTTGAACCAATAACCCTCGTTTGTGAAACGCATGTCTTCACCATTTTGCTATCACCACTCCTCTGAAAGCAGTGGGATCTATAAAAAACAAAAGCCGTCCGTACCAAAACGCTGAGGCATCCCGCATCTCCCTCGGGAGAGTTAATTCCGTTGGCTTGTTTCTGTCCGCTAGAGGGCGCGGTAAGCGCAAACCGGTGTCTCAGTAATGCACTTGCATCGCGTTGTGACGTCATGATGCATTAATAGGGTAAGAATAACATCGTTGTTGATAAATATAGTGACTTAAATTCGGTTCTGACTTATCATGATTGACTGCCTGACTCAAAAAGTTAAAATTATCAGATTTTTTTTTTTTTAAGCTAGTCATAAACTTTTATATGATCCATCGCATAAGTATCGATTTTACCTTTAATATAAATTTTCCCGCACCCCTTTCGCTGTTATATAAAAACACATTATAGTGCGTCATGTAGAATCTAAAATATTTTCCGGGATAAAAATTATCCAACATTAATTCTTAGGATTAATCTCATGATTTATTTATTTTAGCTTTAATTCCATTCGATCAGTAAGTTTAGCCTTAAGAGGTAACTTGTCTTCTTTCCCCCTTAGGGAGCAGTCCCTATAAGGGCGAGATGATATGTCACAATTTTATTTGATTATCACAATGAACTATCACACCTATTGTTAAAATAAGGTGATCATCATCTTTGTACGTTCTATTCTATTATTTATCGATGGCTGTTATTTCTTTTTCAGTTCATATAAAATTAAATAAACAACCAATGTCATCACAACAAGAAAAATCTCTTTTTAATACTCCCACACCTCGCAAACACCACAATAATGGCTCCCAGCCCCTGTGCAGTTAATTATCCACCCTCCAAGGGTTGACTTTTAAATTTGCGCACTACCCCCTGGACAGATGTCCCGCATTAGAGGATTACGACGCTCAATTAGTTTGGTACCTATTATATTGGTGACTGGACTATGAATATGGATTGTTTTAGAAAGTTTTAAAATATTTACTTTGGCTTTTAATTGACTGGCTCGATGGCGCATTCGGTAGTGATCCTGCTCCATGCACCAAGTCCCCACCCAGGACATATATTTATGTGATGAATACTTGTGTTTGTTCTGTATAATGTAATATTAACACCCAGGTTAATATTCAGTATTTAAGTATATATTTGTAATACCACTGTTTCTGATATCTGTAACACAAGTGTTTAATTAATATATTTACTAATATCATAGATTGGTTAGGGGGTTGAAATTAATGTACCGACTGTGTTGGTTACCTAGCATATTGTAAAAGGAAATTAATCTTGTATTAGCTTATTGATATTGCAGCTGACTCAGCTTACTTATTACAATTAAAATTTTACATTCGACATCTAATCAGTTGCATTGCATTAAAAAAAGGTAAGAAATTCTATCTAATTCAACTGAATTTAATTTTTGACCAAAAGTTAAAGTTGATTTTGGCTGTATGTGGTTGAAGGGACTTGCTGCCCCTTCAACTCTGCCTACCCCTTCGGGGATTATGGGCGTGATGTTATGTTATGTTATGTGTTAAAAGAGCTTGCTGCGTTTTTGTGAACCCCTTCAAGCGATGATTGAACATACTAAATAAGTATTATTCTTTATACGAAAATAAAGTACATCTGATCAGCTGTTGCATTATAAATGACTTCGGTAGACGGTGCGTAAACAAAGACATTGAGTAATTATTAAACTCCCTAAACCAGGGCCGGATTGACCATATCTGGGACTGTAGGACTTCCCTTCATGCGCTTGGACTACAACCACGTAATCGGCAAAACTGGTTATTTGGTAATACCCTATATGTCATCATTTTCCTAGCGTTATGTCCCGTGCTTAGACAGGGTCCGCTTAGACCATGGTCCAGGATTTAGCGAGTCTGGTAATTACATTGAAGCGACTACCGGTCTGACCTTCGTAACCGTAAGATAGGGGAACCAGACAATTTTTGGATCATGGTTACAAATCCAAAGTTGTTTGAATTTGCAGGTTTCATCACGATGTTTTCCATCACCGTCGAGCTAGTGGTAATACGTACATAAATTTTAAAAATCCAGAGGTACCCTCATGGGTTTGAACCCGCACTCCTCGGTTAAGAGGCAAGTGCCCTTACCATTGAACTACCACCGATCTGGTTAATTGGTATTCTGATTAAAAAAGAAAACAAACGAATTTCGTTTCCTAATTATGGAATACATATTACTACTGTATTTTCCTAAGGGTTAGGAATAGTCCAAAGAAATATAAGTTCCTCAAGCCACTTTTACCCAAAATAATTCAGTTGGATTTCTGAGAAAATTATGCAATTATCATGGCAAACGAGTAGCCTTAAAAACACAAACCAAATTTTTATAAACAATTATTATCGCCTCTTACGAGCATGGTATGCTTTGCAAAGGCAATGTGGTGCATCCCAAATAGTACTACATTTCACAAAAAACCGGTGTCCGTAGGTAAAAAATCCGCCCCTGCCCTGTCCCGCCCGAGAACGGAACCGGCTGACCCACCTAATAACCTCGCCCCACCAAATTAACTTGCAATCCTCAAATGCGATTTTATTGCAAACGGCAGGGAATAATGCTAAATCACGGGTAAATCCCTGTAATGTGGGGTATGGGGTAATTCTCGCTATGTTTTTTCCGCGTGGCAACATTATCTTTTATTGAGAAAAGTGTTTATTGGCTGCGGGGTCGCTGTATGAATTTTATTTGAGGGGAATAAAGGTAACTGGCTTATTATAACTTGGCGAGATGTTTCTTTGGAGTTTTGTTTGTTTTCGAACGGTTTTTGATGTTATTGGTCATCGAAATGCATTTAAAAATGGTGTTGGTCTACCGCAGGGGTGGTTCAAGCACGTTGGTTGGTCAGATACTGGTCCTCCGAATGTTATAAATGATATTGTCTAAGATTGTGTAGTCCCATGTTGGTCTGGGACTTGGCCCATGTTGATCTGGGACTAAAAACAAGAATGTGCCAACTGTGGTTCTTGCCTAGCGTGTCGTAAAAGGCGACTAATGGTTTACAGGCTTTTGGTTATGTGACTGAGTAGGCGACGAGCTAGCACTCCTTTTTCACAGCTTTCCATCCAACCCAGCCCACTGTCCCATGTTGGTCTGGGACTTAAAAAAAAATATGCCAACTGTGGTTCTTGCCTAGCATGTCGTAAAAGGCGACTAATGGTGTATCGGGTTTTGGGTGTGTGATTGTGTGGGCGACAGGTTAGCCGCTTGTCACTGCTTTTTCACAATTTTCCATCTGACCCAGCCCGGTTTTATTTTTGGCTGAATGTGGTTGAAGGGGCTTGCTGTCCTTACGATTCTGCCTACCCTTTAAGGGACTATGGGCGTGATGTTATGTATGTATAGTGTAGGTGACTGTTATTCTTACAAACAAAAGGAGCGGTGGTAGCTCAATGGTAAGGACACGCGCCTCTTAACCGAGGAGTGCGGGTTCAAACCCGGGCATGTACCTCTGGATTTTTCAAATCTATGTACGTATTTATACCACTAGCTCGACGGTGAGGGAAAACATCGTGATGAAACCTGCAAATTCAAACAACTTTGAATTTGTAACCATGATCCAAAAATTGTCTGGTTCCCCTATCTTAGGGTTGCGAAGGTCAGATCGGCAGTCGCTTCAATGTAATTAGCAGACACGCTAAATCCTGGATCATGGTCTAAGCGGACCCCGTCTAAGCACGGGACATAACGCTAAGAGGATGATGATTCTTACAAACAAAAACTAGAACACTGTTATATGTAAAGTTTAATCTAATTTTACTGTTGTCATTGACTAACAATTACAAATTAAATGGCAGCCGCTTCAATGTAGGTACTACAAAACCGCTAAATCTAAGTTCTTGGTTCAAGGAGAACCCGTATAACTAACGGTATACAACGATAGACAGAGGATAAATTGCATTTATTTTGGATTTAACCAAATTAAATGATCTTACATGATATGTATTTACTACGATACATGCTGTTAGAGAAATTACTCATATTATTACTACGAAATCAAACCATTAATCGTATTAATAACATGATGAGTGAAACTAATATATCTGATATCGGGATCCAATTCAATCTATTTTATTTCTTGATAATGTACTTTTTAAAAAAATAAATAAATATCAGACTACATCACATACATTGATCTGACTCCGAAGTAAGTAGCTTAAGCACTTGTGTTACAAATATCAGAATCCACAGTGGTATTACTTAATATACTTAAATATTGGTTATTAACCCCCAGACACAGAACAAACACAAGTATTCATCATACGAATATTTGTCTTGGGTAGGGATTGAACTCTTGGCGCATGGGGCAGGGTCACTACCGAATGAGCCATTTGAGCTTAATAAAAACTAAGTAATCAAATGAATTCGCCAACTGCTTTTTTGTGCCCATTCTCACACCAAATTACAAACATACAATTCATTTCTATTAAATAAATTAATGTAGATTCAACACCTGTCGATCAATACTAGGGTTGGCCAACCAGGTGTTGATGTTTTAATCGATGGTTTAATCAGCACATTCAATATTCTTTATCGTTTCAAAAGAGGGTGATTATATTGTAGTTTAATTGTGCTTACGTCATACTTATTGCGGGGTGGGTTTAACTTTTTACAAAGGAACACAAAAGGTAATTGCGTAAACATTTTTTGGTCTTTGGGCGTTAGCTTTTTTTTTTTTAAAGTCATTATCATCGTTCTAGTGTTATGACCAGTTCATGATCACGATTCGCTTGTACTATGATCTTGGATTTTCTGAGTCTTGTAATGAGGGTTTTTTGAATTAAAACATCCAAAAGATGGCGCAACTGTGACTTGCGGTCTTGTCATCCTCCTCATTGGTTAGTTGTCAGACCAAACTGACATGCTGTCAACGAGGAGCCAATAGTGATAGTGATAAGACCACGAGACTCATTGGTGCCATCTGGCGGTTTCGTAATTCTTAGTGACGTATATATACCTAGCAACTTTGGTCGCTATTGCTTGGCCTAAACTAAATATTAATTTGTCTGGTTACTGATATTTTATGTCGTATCGTACAACCCGAGTTAATGGCATGGTTCAAAATTACATATTAAATCTTTATTTATATAGGCTTCAAAAAAGCACTTATAAATCGTCAGAACAAAATAAATATAAACCGGTTCAAAAAAGCATCATTCAAAAGCACATTATGATCTATAGACCTTCGTAATAACAGTCGTTGAATAGAAAAATTACCGAGGTTCTTCTCGGTAATTTTTCTACTACATTCCGAACCGGCGGTTAAATGCAGGAACTACGATATTCTGAGATTGACATTTTACACTATAAGCGTTTTTTAAAATTTATAAAAATAATATTTTGACTTTTTGTCTTTAATTATAAACCATAACACAACGAAACTCAGACCCCTACACCATAAAACGGGTTGTCCATACAAAATTAACAACCGCTAAATTCCCTCCACCGCGTGGCGATAAATAAAAAAATCGTCGCCTCGCGGGGGAGACCGTGATTCGCACTTTGTTTACTAAATCCTTTCATTATTAAAGACGTATAGCGCAGTGATGTGACCGACCAGTATCGATATCGATGAATATATTTTTTATGTAGATAACAAGGAAAAATATTACCTAACTTAAAGGAAAATACCAACCTTAGCAAGTCAATATGTTATCATTAAGTTGCTTAAAAAAGCTTACAAGGAAATAAGACCGAAATAACTAGCTTATGCCCACGGCTTTATTGTGTGGTTGCACCATTTAGATGGTTTGTATTTTCAGTGACTGAAAGAAATAAATATAAATTAAATAAATAAATATCCGACGACATCACATACATTGATCTGACTCCGAGGTAGAAGTAGCTTAAGCACTTGCGTTACGGATATCAGAATCAACAGTGGTATTACAAATATATACTTAAATATTGGATATTAACACCCAGACACAGAACAAACACAAGTATTCATCATACGAATATTTGTCCTAGGGATCCAACCTACAACTCTTGGCGCATTGGGCAGGGTCACTACCGAATGTGCCATCGAGCTTGTCAATCAGAAAGAAAGTAGTTTGAGAGCCGATACCAAACTAATAATGATGTACAGTTATCTTCATCATCATCTCTATATTTTTTTTACGTGCATAGTCGGGTTCCGCTTAGACCATGAGGCGACTTCCTGTCCGTCCTTCATAATCCTCAGATCCAGACAAATTGGCTTATATTTACACATCCATTAGTTATTCTGCGTGTGCAGATAATAATAAATAATAAATATTCAACGACATCACATACATTGATCTGCCTCCGAAGTAAGTAGCTTAAGCACTTGTGTTACGGATATCAGACACAACAGTGGTATTACAAATATATACTTAAATAAATATTGGGTATTAACACCCAGACACAGAACAAACACAAGCATTTATCACACGAATGTTTGTCCTGGGTGGGGATCGAACCCACAACTCTTGGCGCATGGGGCAGGGTCACTACCGAATGCGCCATCGAGCTTGTCAAAGATGTCTACTTAGTTTTAATAAATCCAGAGGTGCCTGTGTTTGGACCAGAACCCCTTGCTACTACCGAGTTTCTTGCCGGTTTCTTCTCGTTAGTAGATTCACATTACTCTTCAGATTTTTTTTGACGATTTATAAGTGCTCTTTGAGGCTTACATTTTGAATTTGAATTTTTATGAGACGCATGTGCTTAGCACTGAGCATAACATAGATTTGATAAATCTAGAGCTACATGCCCATGTTTGAACCAAACCCCTAGCATATGAGACACATGACCTTACCACTAAGCACAGTCTACAACCATCTCCATGACCAAACAAAAGCTTAACTGTTCAATATACCACCACGTTCTTTTTTATTAAATTTATAAACAAAATGACCACTCCGCCAAACGGCTAGCTCATTTTCGATTCCAGTCGATTAGACAGTGAAAACGTTAGCCGTGGCATTACAACGGAAATCTTTTTATGCCATCAATTATTCTGTTCTTTTTTAGTTCGGGAATACCGCGTTAATTATTTACTGAGCTCTCATTGGCGCGTTCGTTTGCAGAATAATGAATTTAGCTTTTTTAGTTGACTGTACTTTCGAGTTTGGACGGATTGTTTTGATTAAGTGTAAATTAAGTGATTATTTGGACTAAATAGAGTTTGTTAATGTTTTATTTGATTGCCATTCTAACTTTGTTATATTTTGGAAGGGACTTATAAATAATGTGCCACGTTTCCTTAACATGTTATAATAGGTAACTAATGATGCACTGGCTTGGTGATTGTTTACTCTGCTACTTTTAGAATTTTCTTGAGAACCCAACTCAATTTTAAATTTGGCTAAAAATGGTTTAAGGAGATTATTGATTTTTGGACTCTACCTACCCCTTTGGGGCGAGTCAGTACCCAGTAAATTTGGCGCTGTGTTTAAGTTTACCCCAATATGTAATATTTGGGGCAAACATGAACAATGTGATAATTAATTGTCTAGAAAACGCAGCGAAGGACGGTTGGTTACGAAGGAGTCACAATTATAAATATAAACAACATGTTTAAGGCCAATACTGTACACTTATTTTTTTAGAAATGCAACTACAGCGTATATACGTGTATTGTGTGTTGATACTAAAATTTCTCCACAAGTCACCGGCCAACGAACGTATCTCGAATAAATTCTACTGGCACTTATACCGAGTAATCCCCAACGCACGCCCACATTAGCATCGGGCCGCAATATTAAGATTTATTAACCCAATAACTTAGGGACTAAGTCCGCCGGCAGCCATGTTGGTGCCGGGTATTTGGGGCAAACATGAACAATTTGATAATTTGCTTATTTGTAGATGTCGAATATGGTAGGGACGGTGGTAGTTCAATGTTTAAAACTAGAGCACGTACTTACGTATTTTTCAAATCTTTGTAATTTATAACAATAGCTTTAAAAGAATGATCACAGCTTTTTAGACATACCACGCCATTAATCCCCGAAAAGGTAATAATAATAATGTTCGATATTAGTCATGGCGAATCTCAACGAGGATTAGCCAACTGTGCAGGAGATATTATAGTGCACAAGTGTATGCTCTTACGGTTTAAAGTGTTTTTCGAGGCACGGGGGTGGTAAAACCGCCAACATCCTGACTCCGGATTGTAACTGATTAATTTAAATATTGAAATAACCGGCCGCAAATTTTTGGCCCAACCCGAGATTTTTACCCTGGACCTCTTGGTCCTAAGACAGCGAATGCTACCACTAGACCAACGAGGCAGTCAAGAGACAGAGTGAAGTTAGAGTCCAAGCTTCATAAACCTCATCTAACCAAAAATAAAATCGAGTTGGGTTAGATGGAAAATTGTGAAAACGTAATGACAAGTGACTAGCTCGTTAGCTATAATCATATAATAAATAATAATAATAATAAAAATAAATATCCGACTACATCACATACATTGATCTGACTCCGAGGTAAGTTGCTTAAGCATTTGTGTTACAGATATCAGAATTAAGAGTGTTTTTCAAATATATCCTTAAATATTGGATATTAACACCCAGACATAGAACAAACGCAAGTATTCATCATACGAATATTTGTCTTGGGTAGGATTGAACCCACAACTCTTGGCGCATGGGGCAGGGTCACTACCGAATGCGCCATCGAGCTTGTCAAATTGTATTGATAGGTTCTTATAGTAAATAGACCAGAGCAGGTACCTCGGCACGCCCTCTGCCCCCTTGCATATGCCAATGGTTGATCCTTTAGCTTAAAATAGACATTTGTAAATGTAAGCTAGTCTGTGCAGCCAGTAGGGTGCAGCGATTTGCTAAGTTTAGCCGCTAACGCAGCGTTGAACTTAGTACAGAAGTCACTGGTGGAAAGCTGACCGGCACGGCAAGCAGAGTGAATCGATTTCCTCGTGCTAGCCGCTACACGCGAGATGTTTATCCGGGATCAAGCTTATTACGCGCTATTTAAACTATTGAGTCTGGGATGTGTCTTTTTTTTACCCTGGAAATATCCAATATTTAAGTATATTTCATAGATGCGCGTGAGGTGTGTAAGGATCGTGCCATATGGCGTTCGGTTCTCTCTGCCTACCCCGCTAGGGAAGTGGCGTGAAGTTTAGTTTAGTTTAGTTTAAGTATATTTGTAATACCACTGTTGATTCTGATATCCGTAACACAAGTGCTTAAGCAACTTACCTCGGAGTCAGATCAATGTATGTGATGTAGTCGGATATTTATTTATTTATTATTTATTTATAGTATTTTCATCCACAAATATTGTAGTTTCATTGAAATCCATTCAGTAGTTTTTTGCGTGAAAGAGTAACAAACATCCATCCATACTTACAAACTTTCGCGTGTATAATATTAGGGAATTATGACTTAACCGTCAACTGGGGAGCGAGAATTCTCTACTCGCGAGCGCGCGCGAGTTGGCACTGTTTGATTTCACCTACTTTATTTGTCGTCAACTCGCTGGATCATGAAATGTGACGTTTTAATGTATAGTCAGCTACAACAGTTTTAATTTAGTTAGGTAATTACCTACTATAAATGTATAAGACGTTTTTATTCCAGGTATCTCTCAAAAGAAACAACGGGTGTACCTACATCGAATTCTATCCATCCAATATTGCACACACATCGTAAAAGAATCACGCCGATTTTCAAACGAAATATTCCACAGTTCTTATCGCTTCGCACAAAAACACCAAGTTCGAATATAAAGACCTTCGTATTGCGTACGTGTGTATTTTAGCGTGTCCATAAAAATATTAGGCCGCTCTTTGTACCGCCGACTCGATAGAGCAGTGGTTCCCAAACTTTTTCTACAGACAGACCTGTAATATATAGGTTTTATTTATTTTACAGATCAGGTCCCTATGCTTGTCGCAGGTTGGTCTAGGACTGTGAAATAATTTACTAACTGTTTTCTTTGAATAGCATGTCTTTAAAGGCCACTAATGGAGGCCAGGGCTATACGTTTACATAATTCTCAATTTAATCCAGCACAAATTATGACAAGGTGCACACGAGTTGTTTTTAAGTGGTACCAGTCGCCGGAAGAAAATATTAAAATTAAATGTATCCGGCAACTGGAACCGCGGTTCCAGTTGATTGTGGTTTCAGTCGCCGGAAGCCTCGTCTCCAGAATCAAGCCACAGATCCCTTAGTGGTCTAATGAATAACAAATTAAAATAATCATCATGGATCATATTCGTAGCAATAAAATGTATTTTTAGAATTAAAAGATGAGATCAATAAATAAATTCTCCAGACTGACACACCAATTTCCTAGTTCCAAACAAAGTTATAAGCTTGTCCTATGGGTACTAATAGACATACCTACTTAAATACGTACATGAACATCCATGACTCGAGTACAAACTGCTAAACGTACAAAATATTAATGTTAAGCAGTCAAATCGGTTTATGGAATGTTTTCGGGCCACTTAAATAACATGCTCACGGCTCCCAAAGGTTTGTGGCCCCACAGTTTGGGAAACGCTGCGATAAAGGATCGAGATCGGAGCATATTCGGCGTTGTCGAAAGCAAATATGGTGATTCAGCTGTTTTACTGAGCCATTACTTGTCTACCTAACTGCGAATACCTTCCATACGAGCTTATATCTCTATGACGTAAAAGTCTAATAAATTAGGGATAGTAACGCCCCGCAGTTTCACCGGCGTAGTTCCCGTCTCCGTTGGAATACGGGATTAACATATAGCCTATGTTACTTGCTGATAAAGTAGCTTTCCAATGGTGAAAGAATTTTTCAAATCGGTCCAGTAGTTTCTCAGCCTATTCATTACAAACAAACAATAAAAACCTTTCCTCTTTAAAACATTAGTATGACGATTGATAATGGTGTCTTCAGATTCAGACCAATAGATTAATCCGTAATACGTCGTGGGGTGACGTCAGAAATATTGACGTTTCTTTGTGGTTTTTGCATATTTTTGGTACTTATTTAATAAAGGTTTAACACTACAAAAATATTTCTTACATAGAATTATTTTTTATGCGGATACCTACAATAAGAATTTGTAGGTAATATCAAAATCTTATCGTGATAGCGTAAGTGTATTAAGAAGTGTATTAGAAATTAACATTTAAATTTATAAATAAATTGTATATAGTAGTCAGTAAATATTTAAATTTCATTATTAGTTTGCCTGAAATCTTTAATATTCCTACTTATAAATACTTATATATCCATTCACTGGCTCGATGGCGCATTTGGTAGTGACCCTGCCCCATGCGCCAAGAGTTGTGGATTCGATCCCCACCCAGGACAAATATTCTTGTGATGAATGCTTGTGTTTATTCTGTGTCTGGGTGTTAATATTCAGTATTTAAGTATATTTTTGTAATACCACTGTTGTTTCTGATATCTGTAACACAAGTGCATAAGCTACTTACCACGGAGTCAGATCAATGTACGTGATGTAGTCTGAATTTATTTACAGTGTTAACTCTAAATAACGACACTAAAGGGACTGTACATTTTACGGCGTTAGAGTTGCCGTTATATGGAAAGAAGTAAAATCACAATTTTAATTAATTTTACTAGCCTTGTTAAGTTTTAAAGTTTGTGAGCAACTGATAATATGATAACCTATTAAGTCCATGACTCCGTATTTATTAGCCATGGTCAACAAATTTCTTAAAAAGTTTGTATGATGCCGAAAGTCGAGTTGAGAGTGGGTGTAATGTGCCAAATAAACATTTATTCTATTCTATTCTATTCTATTCTAATGCTATATGGAGTGTATTATTGTATCGAAAACAAGCTAAACCAACCAAAGACGTGATTTTGACGCTTTAGGGAGTTTGTTGTTAAATCGAGTGACGTTACATGGAGTTTACACTGTATTTATATAAATTTCCTTTATTAGGATGAGACTTCGAAATAATGTTAGAACTCCTTTTTTACCTTGCAATTTTGGTAACAGGTGACTTAACGGTTTACTTGGCACTGTCTTTGTGAATGAATTAATCACTACCTTTTACAGTTTGTCTTCTAGCCAGTTAATTTTAGTGTTGGCAAAAGTGATTAAAAGAGCTAACTGCTCTTTGAACTGCCTACCTCTTAGGGAATATCGGGTGTAATAGTATGTATATTAAATAAACCACATTTTCAAATCCCTCCGCATGTTTGCCTAAACACGGCGGCGTATTTAGTTAATATGTGGTATGCAAGCAAATAGCTCGGCTTTGAGATAGTAAATACGCGGCTCGGGCTCGCTTCAAACACGTGTATTGTGTATTTAAATATTGATAATGTATATACAAGTTCGTAAATGGGGCTTTACGTAGTGCGAATTGTTTTTTATATCATGAAACTCGGTAATAAGTATACGTCGACTGGTCTAATGGTATGAGGTCACTGTAGCCTATACTTACAACAGAGGTATTAAATAATAAATAAATTATCCACATTGACACCAATTCCCTAGTTCCAAGCTCGTAAGCTTGTGCTATGGATACTAGGTGAACGGATAGACATATTTAAAAACGTTTATAAACATCCATGACTCCGTTTTCGTCGCACGAAACATTTGCCCCTAGCGGGATTCGAGCCACTTGTCACTACTTTTTCACAAGTTTCCATATAACCCAGCCCAGTTTTGTTTTTGGCTAAATATGGTTAAAGGGGTGTGCTGCCCCTTTAGCTCTGCCTACCCCTTCGGGGATTATGAGCGTGACGTTATGTTATATAAAGCTGAATTCTTATTAGTACCTTCAATCGTATATAAAGGCAATATTAAAATTTACCCCCTCTTTGTCCGTGACTAATGAAACGGAAATATCGTTTTGTGAGATGTGTGGACATTTAGATGAAAACATTTTTTTTTAACTCGTCTGTCTGACACTTTTAACAGGTACTTTGCTGCCCTGGATATTTACGAACAGTGTTAATTCGTTTAAAACATCAGTTATTAGTCTGTTGGGTGGAATCAACACCACGCATGACACGAAATTAAGTTAAGCTAGCTAATCACACTTACTATCTATATCTACTTATAATAAATCTGTAGAGAGGTCAATTCTGTACATGAAATATATTTTCAAAATAACTATCAGGGGGTGATTAGTGATCGATACTGATGCCAAAAATGCAATCAGTAAAATTTTTGTCTGTCTGTCTGTCTATCTGTCTGTCTGTCTGTCTGTCTGTCTGTCTGTATGTTCCTTATAGAAACAAAAACTACTCGACGGATTTTAACGAAACTTGGTACAATTATTCTTCATACTCCTGGGCAGGTTATAGTGTACTTTTTATCACGCTACAATCAATAGGAGCAGAGTAGTGAAGGGAAATGTTGGGAAAACGGGAGCAGTTACTCCATTTTTTAAGCTTCCGTCGCGTGTGCAGCCTTAATGGTTAAAGTTACATAGAAATCATGTATGACGGAAATAGTCTTTATAATATTAACCATAAACGCGGGTGACACCGCTGGCACAGCTAGTAAGAGATAAACTTTTAGCAAAAGCACATATTTAACATGTGGTCAACGGTGTTGGTTTCACAATTATTCCTTGTTAATTTACTGTTATCTTTTATGAAATATGAAATTCTGATTGTTACTTGACCTAAATTAATAAAAAAAATAAAAATTTATGTCATGGGCTTTTTCATGCTACTAAGTACCTACCATACTGCGTATAGCAAAAACAAATTTGAGTAATAAAAATAAATAAAACTGAAACTTGTAGTAGTTTGTATCGAAGTATGTTTGTCTTTATGTATGTTCCATCGTACCTAAATCCAATTTAGATAATAGAGCAGATGATACATTTATTTAAAAACATGTATTAAGAAGTAAAATTGTTTCGCACGCTTTCAAGACTCTCTACATCTACTGTCCACTCTACATTAACGCAAACAAAACCGCAGGAACTACTTATATTACAAATAAATAAATATAAATATCCGACTACATCACATACATTGATCTGACTCCGAGGTAAGTAGCTTAAGCACTTGTGTTACGGATATCAGAAACAACAGTGGTATTACAAATATATACTTAGATATTGGATATTAACACCCAGACACAGAACAAACACAAGTATTCATCATACGAATGTTTGTCCTGGGGGATCGAACCCACAACTCTTGGCGCATAGGGCAGGGTCACTACCGAATGCGCCATCGAGCTTGTCAAATGCGAAAACAACTCTATTTATTACGTCATCGCCCATATACTACTAAACGAATTATTAACTCTGAGAAAGGGCATAAACTACTTTCTATCCCAAAAAAAGTGAGATAGTCTCTCGAACTAATCAAATTTCACGCAGACGAAGCCATGAGCAAAAGTTTAAGTTACATACATACATAACTTTACGGTCTCCGTCAGAATGGCTGGTTGCCTATGGCATTCGGTTGTGAGACTAGAATCAATAATTGCTTGATTATTTAATATATGAAGCAAATAATAAATAACATGCGATATTTTTTTAGAAATCAGCTTTTTTTTGACCAGCCATTCTGACGTCAGGTTGGCTGGTCATTTCATAGTTCAGCGGAAATTAGCAGAATTTCTTAATGTGCTTAGCGGCAATAATTGCTACATAATTACTTCATTTATATATTTCAGAATCATCTTTATACAGGTATCATGTAAGAAGATATACCATTTATAAAATTTGTTCGGTAAAAATGCCGTTTATTTAATATATGAAGCAAATATAAGCGAACATGTAGCAATTATTG
This sequence comes from Glyphodes perspectalis, assembly GCA_951394215.1. NCBI lineage: Eukaryota > Metazoa > Arthropoda > Insecta > Lepidoptera > Crambidae > Glyphodes > Glyphodes perspectalis. The sequence continues at coordinate 9,603,659 of OX596223.1, forward strand.
ATTCTAGTCTCACAACCAAATGCCATAGGCAACCAGCCATTCTGACGGAGACACTTCACGTCCGTAACCCCGAAGGAGTAAGCAGAATCAAAGTGACAGGCCGCATTTATTTCATTTATCATTCTCCCAAGACTAAAAGCAGCATTCACAAAGGCCGATCACAATCCAACAGTAGCCCCACACGCACGGACAGACGGACAAACACCCGCTTGTTCGTTTTGCCTCCACTTCGCGCCACACCGTGAGATTCTCCGGTTCGGTATTTTTTACGCTACTCTTTCAAAAACCACTTTTTTTTTCTCACCAATATTTGCTTCGCCGACTATTTTTGGAGTCTAACAGAGATGCGGCCGTGGCTTCTATTTTACTTGTGAAAATACTTGGAATTCGCGGTTTTCACTTGCTTTGTTAATATCGTAATGTGCCGGACACAGAACACGAAATGTACAGTGGTGTTTGTGGCAGTGTGACAATTAACAATTAAATGATAACCCTCCATGTTCAAAAAAGGCCAAAATGCTCTCTTTCTCTTAGTATTTCTAACTCTTTGTGTTAAGAAACTACTATATTAAGTTTGAAAGTGATTTTGTTTGTTTATTGCTCTTTTTTGATGTTGTTCATGACTATTTAATTATTCATCATGACATTCAGATCTTGTCAGAAGTAGCTTCATATAAACGATATAAAAGCACCTTTCATCAAATGAAAATGACAGAAACGAAGTAAAGAAAACTCGACAAAGATAAAGAAAATTAACGCGAATTAAATCTCGCGAAAACCAAATATTATATAGCATAAATAGGCTTTAATATAGAATACAAACTTAATTGTCACTTTAAACAAGCTCAATTGAGTTAACGACCACAGTTCACGTAAAAAAATATTTCAATGATAAAGTAATAGATTTCATTTTCAAGACTGGATAATCTTATTGCTTGTGTACGGTCGAAAATCTTTAGATTAATACGTGAACCATAATCTTTGTACCCCTTTTACGGACATTCCGTGGACGGAGGAGTGTACCATGATTTGACAAAGTTTATATAGAGAAGAAAGAAGTGCAGAAACCAAATATTTTAATAAATATTGCGTTAGAAATTCAGAAAAAAAACAAATGAATTATGGTCTAATTTCAACCACTGGGCGACTACTAGTACTTTTAAATATACAACTAGTTTTATTAGTCATTGATATATTTGACAACCAATACAATCATAAATGCTTAATTGTCTTTTCATTGCTCGTCGTAGTTACAAAACGTTTCACTGTCCCTTTTTAAACTGTACTCATATTTGCAGCAATTGTCACCTTACAAAATAATACGAAAGTAGTCACGTAAGTCGGTGCCTTTTAAGTTGAATGTATTATTTGAGGAATCCGCTAAGAAAATACCTTGTCGTATCTTGAGTCACCAGTACACGGTTCAACTAACGAAAAAGTCTAACGGCATTGTAAATATTACCAAGTTTCTTAAGATATTTCTCTTTTGAAACGTAAGTAGTCAGCAATCATGAATAAGAAAACCTGTCGAAGCTTGCAGTATAAATCTAAGGCTTCTTAATTGCTAATACTGTTTAACTGTTCTTATCCAAAACTACTTAGGGGCCAAGATGAACTCAGAGATTAACATGACATAGGTCGACAAACCATTAAATTAAGTATATAAACTATATACTAATATTATAAATGCGAAAGTTTGTATGTATGGATGGATGTTTGTTACTCTTTCACAAAAAAAAAACTACTGAATGGTTTTTAATGACACTTTAGAATAATATAGCTCATACACCCGAATAACATATAGGCTATGTTTCATCGATGTACCACGCTAGCGAAGCCGCGGGCAGAAGCTAGTAAACTATATCGAAGAAATAGCATCATTCTTCAAAATTTATCATTAATACAAATACCTTGTAAAGCACTTACTAACCGGTGCTATAGAGTGTAGGAAATACCAAATGATTTATCCAGTGTTTATGTATGATAATGATAGTACACTAAGAAGAGATGATCAATAAATCATTTATCTAGTGTCAAGTGTAAATTATTTAAAGTGTGCAGTGGCAATTTTCACGGAATGTGTATTGTTTTTAGTTGAGACACACTGCTGTGAAGATGGTTTAACGTATGTTACATTGTCGTACTAAGAATATAATAAGAAAGCTAGAAACATTATTTTGGAATGTTGATAGCTTTAGACTGGCTTGATGGTCGAGTGGTCAGAGACCCTGACCACGAAACCGAGGGTCGCGGGTTCGAATCCCGCTAGAGGCAAATGTTTCGTGTGATGAACATGGACATTTGTACTCGAGTCATGGATGTTTATAAAAGTATTTAAGTATGTCTATCCGTTCACCTAGTATCCATAGCACAAGCTTATAAGCTTAGTTTGGGACTAGGGAATTGTTTTGTTAGTCGGGAGAATGTAGAGAACTGGCTAATAAATAATGTAAGTGATACTCAGGATATTATTACGATACTATACTATTCAATCTGGTGTAGTAAAATTTAAATTCAACAGTAAATAAATAGTATACAATTAAAAATGCAATCTAAATCAAAGAATAATAACAAAGGCTATAAAGCATAACTGCAAAGTGGATTTAATTTTATAAAGTCATCCTTGAAAAAATAAAATTTTTAATCCATAAAAATACTTTTTTTTAATGTTTTTATCTATATTTTAATTAAAAACGCGTCTTTTAACTACTGTCAGAAACTGGAAATGTCTACCATTTAGTACAACGAATGTACATATTTAATTAAATGGTGAAACTATTAAAAATTGCCAATTTTTAACACTATTAAATAAACTTTTCAAAACGCTCCATTAGGTATTCGTCGTATTTCTTTCACCATATGCCACCAAATCTGTCGCAAGGCATAGAAAAAACATACTCGTCATCCTCCCCGATAGTAAGTGACGAGTGTTAACGAAATACAAATATTGGTAAGCATACGACACAAATTAAGCCTAATGTCTAATGCAAAGTACGGTTTAACTTGAAACTAAGTGCTTGGACAAAGCAGCTGTTAGCAGATTACTGTGCGAGTAGTCGATAGAATTAGACAATTTACGATCGTCTAAAGACTTCGCCCAACTTGTCATAATTTCTATGCAAACATTGTCGAATTTATATGCAGGTGTTTGAAGTGGTTCAATGTAATGTGTTGTTGAAGTGATGCAGTTTTCGTAAAATGATACGATTAAATTTACCAACGTGTCCGAAGTCTGAAATCAATGATAATTTTATTCTCATTATATGAACAATCCGAAGTAGTTTTTTAAATAAAATGCAATTCTATAAGAATTACAAACACTGTGTATCTGTTAATAAACAATATTAATAACAAGTTTAGTTCCAATTTAGAAAAAAACATGCTTTAAAATATGAATGACATCGTAGTCTTAACTAAACGTGTCAATAAAACAAAATGAACAAATAAAATTCACGGTTATTTTTCTATTGCAGCATAACGTTTCATTTTGAAAGACTTGTAAAAAGCAAAACAGTCAATGAATTCGATCATAAAAACCGCGCGAGTTAACCTGCCAACGACTCCACTAAAGCGTTTGACAGCATCGACCACCCATTCACGGCCTTTCAACAGCCATAACACAAACGTAAAATCGTTTTATATGTGCAACATGGACGTTGAATCAGGTAGAAGGTCCTGTGAAATGTGTCGATACAGTGCAACTTTTGTACCGAACGTGCGAAGAGGGTGTCGCGCAAGGTGAAGCGTTCGGACCGCGGTTTTTTAAAACGTATGATTTTTTATAATGTTAATGTTATGATGTTCCCCGACAAATGTACGAATTCAACGGCTTATTTTCGTGTAGCTTATAACTGTTGAAGGGTACAATATTTAAATATGTTTTAAGATATTATACAAAGAGTCATTAATTAAGATAAAACCACGAAGATTATTCAATTAGCAATGAAATATGAATTTTAAAACCGTTTAATACCTTTTTTCTCTTTTTTTTAAAGACAACTCTACAATCGTCACATTTGATCGCAGTATTTGCACTTTCACAAAGAGTGTTTGAGTTTTAATATATAGCTTTACTATATTTTCGATATCATTTGGTATAAGTTTTATTCTTATTGATTTATATAAGAATAAAATTAACTTAATAAGAATCTTAATATGAATAAAACTTTTAATGTATACAGACATACAGCGACGAGACTAAAATTGTGCTTCCTAGAACTCTCCCAAACTTCTGAACTCCGGTAAACGTAGGTATTACACAACGTGCAAGAGAAGTTTGGAAGTTGTTTCCATTTCCCGTTACTTCTAATAGTAAGAAGATAACAGTAAAAGATAAATTTTAGCAACTAGCAAGTATATGACTACATATTTAACTTTCTACTGTTCCAAAAAGTATGAACATATTCCAAATTTCCTATGAAATCATGATGAGTCCAAGTATCTTAGAAATGCAATTTCACCTAATTTAGATTTTGAAATTGTTAATTAAAACATTTTAGTAGCTCCTTTCTAAAAGTGTAATTTGGCTTGACTCGGTATTTGAACCCGAGACCTCTTAGTTTAACCAACAAGTTTATTAAAACTACATAAATTGCTAATAGCTTCAACTTCTTCTAACATTCTTATTAATATCACTGACCTGGACTCGACTCTCCGTCAAGCCGATCCTCATGGCGATCTCCTCCCTCATGAAGATGTCGGGGTAGTGGGTCTTGGAGAAACATCGCTCCAGTTCGTTCAGTTGTGCTGGTGTAAACCTGGTCAAAGATTAAACAATTACCACAATATTATAATATTCACTTCAATAACATATGTCAATGTGAAAGGAATTTAGGAGGCAATGATATTAATACGTGAAGCAAAAACTTTGTACCCTTTTTTATGAGAATTACGCGGACGGAGGAGTGTGAGTTTTGGCACAGTTAAAGTTTATATGCAGAACGAGTGCAGAATGCTAATATTTTAATAAATAATAAAAAAAATCTCCTTTTTTTATAACGTTCACGCTGGTCATATAAATGCAATTTACCTCCCTTTTTATGTACTGGATATCAGTCTAGCTAGTTTTGATTGTGAAATATATTAATAAATGAAAAATCTTAATATATATATGTATAAATTACGTGTCACGTTGTTTGTCCGCGATGGACTCCGAAACTAATTAACCGATTTTAATCAAATTTGCACACCGTGTGCAGTTTGATCCAACTTGAAAGATAGGATAGCTTACATCTCAATTTATTTAACTCGATTATGTGTCATTGACTGTTAGGCGGAACGAAGTTTGGCCGGGTCAGCTAGTAATATATAGTTTGCTGCTGGGTTTAGTACATTTTTTCGGATGAAATGTCATATCTATGGTATAGAATCATTGGGTGTACCACTTTATTTTTCTAAGACTAGCTTACTTCGTACTCGTAGAGCGGTGGTAGCTCAATAGTAAGGACACGCGCCTCTTAACCGAGGAGTGCGGGTTCAAACCCGGCACGTACCTCTGGATTTCTCTAATCTATGTACGTATTTATACCACTAGCTCGCCGGTGAGGGAAGACATCGTGTCCTTCACGATGTCTGCAAATTCAAACAACTTTGGATTTGTAACCATGATCCAAAAATTTTCTGGTTCCCCTATCTTAGGATTACAAAGGTTAGATCGGCAATCGCTTCAATGTAATTACCAGACTCGCTAAATCCTGAACCATGGTCTAAGCGGACCCCGTCTAAGCACGGGACATAACGCTAGGAAGACGAAGCTTACCTCGTACGATGCCTCTTCTGCTTGGCGGGCTTGTCGCTGTCGGAGGCGGAGGAGGACATGCTGACCGGCACCGTAGCCATGTGCCCCCCACTATGCTGCTGGTGAATGCCACCTGCGAAGAAAGATCGTCAGGTTAGTCACTGTTATTGCTCGTTCTGTAGCATACGCAAGCAAGAATAAGAACTACAAGACTATGTTTACCTGAGAGAACATAACTGAGTAGTTCCGTATCGTTAGTCAAAGTCAAAGTCAATAGTCAAAATACTCTTTATTTATATAAGTTTGAAACAAACTTATATAAATAATAAATTAAATCGTCAATTCAACAGGAAAATCAACTAATAATATGAATCTACCACCGGTTCGGAATGTTGCTCCTACCGAGAAGAAACCGGCAAAAAAACGGTAGTTACTCTTTTCAACAACATATTTTACAAGGGTGTATAGATCATATTTGCATTTGAATCATGTCATGAAGGCTTGTCAGACACCAAAATATAAATAACCAAAGTTAATGTGCCAAATATTAGTTTTGTATATGCAATTTTATTTAAGAGGTTAATTGGAAAGTTTTTCAGGAGTTTTGATAATGGCAAAGTTAAAATTCGGATAGAACAGATCAAAATCCCAGAAAACTTTACAAACAGTACTACAAAACGACTGCTTAAGATTTTGTTAATTTATAATGATCGTGAATAAGTTAGCCGTTTGGAAATATCTAAATCAATTGTTGACTTTAAGTGATTGAGCAGATTGATGCTTATGTTAACATTGACTGGCTCGATGGCGCATTCGGTAGTGACCCTGCTCCATGCGCCAAGAGTTGTGGGTTCGATTCCCACCCAGGACAAACATTCGTGTGATGAATACTTGTGTTTGTTCTGTGTCTGGGTGTTAATATCCAATATTAAAGTAAATTGTAATACCACTGTTTATTCTGATATCCGTAACACAAGTACTTAAGCTACTTACCTTGGAGTCAGATCAATGTATGTGATGTCGTCGGATATTTATTTATTTATTGTAATATTATGGTGCTTAAAGTAGTCCTGACTAGGGAGACGGCGGACTTTTCGTCTGCTGCGGACAAAAATCACCCAAACATAGTAAATAAAGTCTGCTGAAAATGCAAGTGGTGTGCGATCCTATTACTTCTTATAATCTTTTTATGAACTTCACTTTCCAAGTCCCTTGTCAGTATTTTCATGCAGTTGTAAGCATTTGATATGAAGTATATAAAATCCGCAGATAAAAAGTCATCTGCGTTCCTTCTAATGGAGACGACGGATGGGTACAGGAAACTATTTTTGAATTTTTAGTGCAGTACGTACAAGTGTGTATTTTCTTTAGATTTATTTGAACTATAGATATTGCTTTTTGCAATGGCGATTTACCCTTAGGCCTAGTAGGTCCGGGCATAAGGTAGCCACGTATTAGAGATAAAAAAATTACTGATGCTGATCTCGTGCGGCTTACTCTCTTCGGAGCACGAATCTTTGTAACCTGGTAGGGGAATACATATAATAATAACTTATTTTATTATTATTTTTTCTATGTCCATGTTCATCACACGAAACATTTGCCCCTAGCGGGATTTCAACCCGTGATCCTTGGTTTCGTGGCCCTCGAGACCCTCTCTGACCACTGGACTAACAGGCCAGTCAAGAATGTAAACTATATTTTATGTGACGTTTTAGTACTGAGAGGAGGCGTCTGGTATTTTCTTCATGGTCTGGGCCCTAGGCCGCCCTAGGGCTCAGACCATGAAGAAAACCTAGACTGGCATCATTTAGACTAAAATAACATAGTATAATGACCTGGACTGTAAATCCACCACTGAATATTTGAATACATTTTAATTGATCACTACTAGGTATAAGACAAATGAATATATAATCAGTTACAACCATTTGTAATTGATTTCAAATTCGTTTGTCTAAGGTCAATTATAGAAACGCCGAGCAAAGTTACTCATAGTATTTGTACTAACATGATTCATCATCTTTGTTTGATGGCGTGATTCATTCATGGCGTTGAAACTGGAATATTTTAGTTACTTGCATTTTGTATAAATTTCATTACTAATGCGGCATACAATGCGATAAGTATTATTAATATGTTTTGGGGTATATCGGGAATAGGTAATTTGTTGAGCGATGGTTGAGCGATATTTAATCCTTTCCCATTTTTCTACTGTGAGATATGCGCATGTGCAACTAGGCATTAAAACAAATGACTTGATATTTTATTACAATGCTATGTGTCTATATCATGCGCAACAGTCGAGACCTAATCAAGGCTTAGCTTATTGCTAGTCATACGACATGTTATGATTAACAGGTACCAAGAGCATGTTACCCGCAACAACTGACCTCACAAGTGATTCGCCCTGATCTTGTTCACGATGAAGAAGCGCATGGTGCGATCGATTGAGACTCGATTTATTGTCAGCATGTGACATATTATGAGCAACAGGTAACAAGAGTATGTTACCCGCAGCAACTTACCTTGCAAGTATTTTGCCCTGATATTGTGCGTGATGTGTAGGCATGCGCTAAGCGCATGGTGTTGTTGATCAAATATTTGTTTATGAGAACAGGTAACAGGGGCATGTTACCCGCAACAACTCGCCCTGTAAGTGATTTGTCCTGATGTTATATGCGATGTGTAGGCGCGCGCTGTGAGCTTGGTTTATTGCTTATCTGGGACATATTACAAACAACAGATAACAAGAGCATGTTACCCGCAACAACTGACCTTGCAAGTGATCTGCCCTGATGTTGTGCGCGATGTGTAGGCGCGCGCCGAGCGCATGGTGCGGTCGATCAAGGCTTGGTTTGATCTCGTGCGGCTTACTCTCTTCGGAGCACGAATCTTTGTGACCTGGTAGGGGAATACATATAAAAATAAATGAATGAATATTATAAATAAATGTAAACTATATTTTATATGGTAAAGAGTTTGGTCCGTTTTTCAACATAATACAACGTTTTAATAAGCGTAACTAAAGCAAAATTATTTATATAAATGTAAATTCATGTGTAAAATAATTGTAATATACAATTTGGACACATAGTCAAAATGAAATAAAACAATTATAGTTTACTTAAATTTAAGCAATCTATCTGCTATAGTCCACCTACAAACCGATTTAATCCTAGACCATTTTTCTGTTTTTTTTACTATATTCTGTAAAATGATATCAAAGTAAAGTTTCAATAGAATAACGGCTAAATAATAACCGCAAAATTTTCCTATCTAATGGCTTGTGTTTTTCTCCAAAAAACGTTTTATATTCTGAATGAGAATAAATATTATTTTGTTATTGAACTTCCAGAACCAAAAAAATCAGTAAATCGATCGTAAAACGTTTCTTTGAATCGATTATACCTTAATTAAGTTAAACATATTTATATGTAGATACATTCGTAAATGATGCTAACATCTCCATTAGGTGCCGTTTAAAAATTGCATTCTAAAGATTGGTTACTAGAAACATATGAAAATATCAAAAATCGACGTATTATTTGCATCGTCTGAAAGTAGAAAAACTGTTTTTTACGTACACTTATTTATAAATACACAAGATTTTGTATTATCATAAACTTATAATAACAGTAATAGAAGTTTCATTGACTTCTGTTAACTTTCACATTGGTCTTGTAAGACTTTCGTGATTCATGGATACAATTTCCAGCTAAAAATAAGAACTAGGATATAACGATGACCTGTATTATTGACCTAGAAAAGGTAAACAAAAATCGTGCATTTGACATAGCGTAACTCAGGTGCAGCTTAATACTTTATCTGACGGCATCTCCACTCTGGTGATGAAGGGTGCCGAGGCGTTTAGTGGGTATATCCCGGCCACTTCATCTTGGCCGGACCGCCTCTGCGGCCTCCGTTTCAGAGAGCCCTGGGAGTCCCATACACCACGTCGTCCTCCTCCGAATGGCGTGACGATGCCTAATGCATACAGCTCAATGAGTCGTCTCTTTAAGTTACCTCAAAATTGCGTCATGACGCAGTGAAATGATCGTGTTAACTCAGTCGTGAGCTGCTAAGCGCGACCGTTCAAATACTTTTGATCTTCATAGAGCTATACGCCAATTTGTACGACTTTTCTTTATTTAACTCAATCAACTGCAGCACAAGTAAACAAATCTAAAAGTTATAAGTATTGACCAAGTTATAATGGTTCAAAGTTTTTTGTTAGACAGAGAAATCCGATCAGTATGACGTCACCGTTTACAGCGCCAATCCAATGTCCATAGAAAAGTTTGTTTCCGTAAGGAAGATGGATATCTGTTTAAAACTGTTATCTTGTTGATTTTGCGATAAATTTTGGCTCAGTTTCCAATATTAGTTTAAGTGATTTAACAGTGTCACATAATGTCTATTTGCGATTCAACATTTTTGATAATAGCACTTGAAATAGACCAATTGCAACGTCGAAAACTAAGTTTTAGATAGTTCTGTCGTACTTTGTTCTCTATAAAAATATTGGTGATAATACTCTTCACAATAAATACATACCTACTACATACATACTATCACGCTCGAAATTTCCGAAGGGATTATCCCAAAAAAACACCAGTTATATCTAAAAATTTATACAGTTGAGTGTGATGATTTTTTTTTATTATGTATCGTAAAGATCATGAATGTTGAAGAAGTAAGTGAGTTTAGAAGAATCGTGCCATATGGCGTTCGGTTCTCACTGCCTACCCGTAGGGAAGTGGCGTGAAGTTTAGTTAGTTAGTTGTAAAAGTAGTTACAAGTGGCAAACTCTACGCTTACAAAATCACAAACCCAGTACACTATTATATATCTATATAATATATAGTCGCCTTCTACGACAAGCTAGGCAAAGAACACCGTCGGTACATTACATATACATTATTTTTGTGTCTCAGATTTTTAAAGGATTAATAATTAACTTATATATAAATTATTATTTTATCCTTCATCTATACTAATATAATACTTTTACTAATATTTTAAAGCTGAAGCGATTGTTTGTTTGTTTGCTTGAACGCGCTAATCTCAGTAACTACTGGTCCAATTTCAATAATTCTTTCAGTGTTAGATAGCCCATTTATCGAGAATGGCTGATAGCCTATTTAATATTAGCCATTAATGCACTGGTGAATCTAGTGGCACATCTAGTTTTAATCATAAAGGGTAAATATAATTATTTACATCATTAAACTTAATACAATTACAAAGGAAGATTTTTCACATTAAACACATTAATTTGATCTTATTTTTCAATTCCTTCTCAATTGTATATCTAATTTGATGTGACGGCCCCTGAATTTAATACTTTTTAATAATACTCCAACTGACGATTTAATATAATATTTTTTATTTTACAAGAAAGTTTCCTATTGTATTGTTATATTACTTTATATTATGGAAATATTCCATCTTTACACTGAAAATAAAATATAAAAAACCAATCAAAAGATCTTAAGGTTCGTATTTTTAGCATAAAATTAAATAAATTAATCTTAAAATATAAATATAATAGTCTCCACAAGAGCGTCTAGCTCAAACAAAAATTAAAGTAATTAAAATCGTATTGCAAAACATTTGTATTACCTATTATTTAAAGGTTATCCTTTGAATTTTTTATTTTTTTAAATGAAGATGAATTTTTGTTTCTATTTGTTTAAGTTCCTTAAATTTTCAGAATATTTTCAGTAATAATACAGCAATATAATGTATTAATAATAATATCTATCAAATTTGTAAGTGGATGTTTATTTGATTCAGTTTATTTTATTTTGTATTTTTTAATTTCGTAAATACTCGAATGAGTGAGTTATGTTATTTCTTTGAAAAAAAAAGACCATCGTCCACAAAATTTCTACGCGATTTTTTTTTTCTAGAAAAAAAGCAGCGGTGAGAGTTCAATGGTAAGCACAGGCGCCTCTTGACCGAGGGGTGCATGTTTGACTCTAAGCATTGGATATAGGTATTTTATATGGCCATGTTTATTTTACATTGGATAATTAGAAAATGCAAGAAGAATGCAAAATTTCAAGTTTCTAGAAAAAAAAATATCGTCTTCCTAGCGTTATGTCCCATGCTTACCTAGTCGGGATCCGCTTAGACAATGATCAAGAATTTAGCGAGTCTGGAAACTACATACATTAAAAGTGACTGCCGATTTGACCTTAATTTATGTTTTTTCCTACATCTCCAACAAATATCGTTATATTTTAACCAGTGTACCTACATAAAAACCTAACAAATTATATACCTAAACCTTCCTCAAGAATCACTCTATATATCTATTGGTGTAAATCCATGCAAAAGTTTTTGAGTTATATAATCACGAACAGACAGATAAACACGGATGAGGACTTTATTTTGGGTATAATATGTAAGTAGTGATTAATAAAACATCGTGATGAAACCTGCAAATTCAAACAACTTTGGATTTGTAACCATGATTCAAAAATTGTCTGGTTCCCCTATCTTAGGGTTACGAAGGTCAGATCGGCAGTCGCTTTAATGTAATTACCAGACTCGCTAAATCCTGGATCATGGCCAAGCGGACCCCGTCTAAACACGGGACATAACGCTAGGAAGATGAGTGATTAATATATAGGTAGCAAAAAATCGATTCATAGTTACCAACAAATTTGAAAATTTATTCGTACTATGCACCATAACCTCATAGACTAGGTAAGGCTCATCGTTAAGACGTGCAAGTGCCGAAGTTTCCCTCCGGACGACTGCGCAGTCCCGGACACCCATTACGCTCGTTTTATTTCTATTTTCTTCATGGCTGTTCCAAACTTGAGCAGTTTAGAAGCGGTAATGTATATTCTGTCGATTGGATGAGATACCAGGATTGTGGAGTTGTGCGACATGGGGACTGTTTATTTAACTCTCAGCTTGGCTTTCTTTTTCTCTTTAGAACAAATTTTTTGATAAACCAAATTAAAAAAATCTTTAAAAAAATTCCAAAGTTTTAAAGTTTACCTCAGAAGGGGTAAGCAGAATAAGTTTATCTCAAAAGGGGTAAGAGGGAAGGCAGAGTCTAGGGAGCAATAAGCTTCTTAAACTACGTTAAACCAAAAAAGTTGAGTTATTGATAAATGTACTTAAATAAAATAAAAGTATGGATTCTGATCTCTGGATCTTGACTTCTATTTCCAATAAATGAGTTAAAAAATAAATAAATTAAATAGATAATCGAACAAATTAAAATCAAATCACTGCCACTCTTAAATCGGACTCCTAATTTTTGGAATGATAATATTGCATCATATAATTAAAAAACGATTCATGGTTCTTCTTAAAAAAAAATTATTGACATAACTTCAAAAGATACAAATACAAAAAAAATCCGGCGAACTAAGAACGTCCATCTTTTTTAATACGTTAAAAACGTCAGCACATTTTTTCATTCAGCGCTTACCAAAGTCCATGACATGTCTGGTTACTGAACACAACGTTTAATAAAAAAAAAAAAATAGAAAGCTTTATATCATTAGCTATCTTGTTTCTGAAAACAAATTATCAATCAAGTGACATTTAGTCGCTTTACTTAAAACCATAATTTAAAATAAATAAATAAATAATAAATCTTTTAGACTGACACACCAATTCCCTAGTTCCAAACTAAGCTGATGCTTGTACTATGGATACTAGGTGAACAGATAGACATACTTAAATACGTTTATAAACATCCATGACTCGAGTACAAATGTCCATGTTCATCACACGAAACATTTGCCCCTAGCGGGCAAATTTAACCCAGAAAACCTACAAGGTCTAATCTTATTGGACTAAGGCCTGGTCGTAAAGAGGTCGTAAGCTGCGCCTCGCTCATAAAGGGAAGTGACGTAGACTAAGGGCCGATATAAACAAGAGTTTGCGAAGGGCGTTCACTTTTATGTGATTGCGTATTAACTTTTTGAATGCTCACATAAAGATTGGTGACATCACTATCATCATCTTCCTAGCGTTATGTCCCGTGTTTAGACGGGGTCCGCTTAGACCATGATCCAGGATTTAGCGGGTCTGGTCACTTTGAAGCGACTGCCGATCTGACCTTCGCAACCTTAAGATAGGGGAACCAGACAATTTTTGGATCATGGTTACAAATCCAAAGTTGTTTGGTTTTGCAGGTTTCATCATGATTTTTTCCTTCACCGTAGAGCTAGTGGTAAAAAAAATACGTACATAGATTTGAAAAATCCAGAGGACATGCCCGGGTTTGAACCCGCACTCCTCGGTTAAGAGGCGCATGTCCTTACTATTGAGCTACCTCCGGTCCGATTGGTGACATGCAATCATTGGTGACATCACTATATTAATGCTCATAGTTACCATAACATTGTGAAACGGTTCAAGAAACAATTGTTGTTATTTTTTTGTGTGGTTGAAAAAAATACTTATGACTGATATTTCTATTAAGACAGGCCCGTTCGTCGAGAGGCCCTGGCCACGAAACCGGGTCGAGGGTTCGAATCCCGTTAGGGGAAAATGTTTCGTGTGATGAACATGGACATTTGTACTAGAGTAATGGATGTTCATAAACATATTTAAGTAGTCTATCCGTTTACCTAGTATCTATGGGAACAAGCTTATATCTTAATTTGGAACCGGGGAATTGGTGTGTCAGTCTGGAGAATTTATTTAGTTTATTTTATTTCAGTAGTCAGAAGATATACTATGTTTCTTGCTTAGCATGTCGTAAGAGGTGACTGATGATGTATTATTATACAGTATTGAATCTGTGATACTATAGCATGTACGTGTCGAGCTAGCCATTTCCCATTGATTTTTCTTTCTTCTAGACTGGCTCGATGGCGCATTCGGTAGTGACCCTGCCCCATGCGCCAAGAGTTGTGGGTTCGATCCCCACCCAGGACAAACATTCGTGTGATTAATACTTGTGTTTGTTCTGTGTCTGGGTGTTAATATTGAATATTTAAGTATATATATGTAATACCACTGTTGATTCTGATATCCGTAACACAAGTGCTTAAGCTACTTACCTCGGAGTCAGATCAATGTATGTGATGTCGTCGGATAGTTATTATAGTTATAGTTATTTTTCCTATTTTCTATCAAAATTAATTCGATTTTATTAGTGGCCAGAAGCGGTTAAAGGAGTATTTCTGCTTGTTGGACTCTACGAATTACCCCTTGACCCTTTCGGTGGGCGTAAGAAAGGGATATAAAAAGATAATAAATAGACAATTTAATTACAATACGGGTGCTTACAAAACGCCAATCAACATCTATTGATGTTGATTGGCGTTTTGTAAGTTTTACCTATTGGTAAAAATATAACAACTATCTAAAAATCAGTATAATAAGTCTCTGTCCAAAATAGGCGGTTGATTTTTAAACTAAGACAATTATGAAGAACATTTTAAAATGTTAAAAAAGCAAAATTTTAAAAGGTAACCGTTGTCCGAGTCTTAAGATACACAATCCAAAAATTACCAATATGTAGACACAAACAAAGAATATTAAATAAATATAGCACTTTGTTACAATCTGATCGTATAATATGTAACAGCCTAGTTTTATCAGAATAGGGATGTTGACTAGCTAGTCAATTGAGATACATTTTAAGAGCTGTCAAAACGAAATCACTTTATAGATTTTGTATGGGCTTGTCAAAGTGTGACGTCACTAGTTTTTATATTCAACTGACTTAATATTAAGCAATTTTTGTAAAATAAAAAATCTTAGACTCAATATAATACAAAATCAGCTTAACAGCATACTACGATACTTTCTTTTTCCCAATTAGACTACATCACAATCATTGATCAGACTCTGAGGTAAGTAGCTTAAGCACTTGTGTCACGGATATCATAATCAACAGTGGTATTACTTTATACTTAAACATTTCATATTAACACCAAGACGCAGAACAAACACAAGTATTCATCACACGAATGTTTGTCATGGGTAGGGATCGAACCCACAACTCTTGGCGCATAGGGCAGGGTCACCACTACTGAATGAGCGATCGAGCTTGTCAAATGTTATATTAATAGTGTCGGATCAAATCTTCGGCTTTAGCAACTTTTAACCGAAAAACTCCTTGGTGTCGAGCATAATAGACCGAAGTCTTAGCCGGAGCCAAAACTTTTCAGAGTACACCGTATGGCAATGATTTATTTATATTCTACCTGTACACCTGATAAATATTATTCTACCTGTTTCATCATCATTATCTTCGACTATATGAATCCACTGTTTAACATAGAAATTTTAAAGAAACACCTAAATTATAGTTTATAAAATCGAATCAAATCATCTCGGTTTTTGTAGTACCTACGTGGATTTTGATTTTCATAATACCAGTGCATAAGCTACTCACTTTCAAAGAAGACCAATGTAAAGAGTATTGTTGCCTGATATTTATTTTAATTTAATTCCATTAATAATTTATTGTTACATATAGTTGAGGTAAATTACTCAAATATTTCGGTTTCGGTTTCGGTCAAATATTGTGGTGTTTGATCAGTTAGAAACCAATTTTACATTGAAAAATCCGGGTAAACTTAAAATAATAATGTCCTCCTAACCGATATTGGTCACGGCGCCCAATCTCAACGAGAATTAGACAACTGCGCAGGAGATATTATAGTGCACAAGTGTGTGCGCAAACACAGGTGCACTCTCTATTCCTTCACTCTCATAGTCCGGTGAGACGGCAATTCTTCATGACCGGAGAGAGGTCAGGCGCAGGACCAACGGCTTAACGTGCTTTCCGAGGCACGGGGGTGATTAAACCGCAAACTTCCTGACTCCGGGCCGTTACTAAGTAATTTCGGTATTGAAATACCCAGCCACAAATTTTTGGCCCGAACCGGGATTTGAACCCGGGACTCTTGGTCCTTAGGCGGCGCATGGTACCACTAGACCAACGAGGCAGTCAAACTTAAAATACTTACAAATCAATGGAAAGTTTTTCAATATTTTCTTGGCTGTTAAATCTGTAAAATCTGCAGTAAAAATAAATTGCCAAAAATGTTTATACACGCATCACTTCAAAATGGCTGCATGTATTCCTTTTCATTTTGTTTATAATTATTAAGGTTTGTTTCATATAAAACTCCCTGAAAAGATCCCATTTAGCCAAAAATTAAATTTAAGTGGGTTTGAGGCAAAATTTTGAAAAAGTGACAAGTGGCTAGCTCGTCTCCTACACAATCACATATCCAATACCCAATACAGAATTAGTCGTCTTTTACGACAGGAACAAAGTTGTTTTTAGTCTTAAACCAACATAGGACATGTATTAATATGCAGTACTTATAAATATTTCAATTAATTTTGCTAAATTTGTGGGAGGAACCGAATCAAGGTAGATAGAGTTAAATTTAAATAGTAATTACATTATTGTTAATATTTGAGAATATGTATCAATTTCATATTAGATAGGTATATAAGTAGGTACACCTACCTTTCCCGATAATTGAAAATCATGTTATAAAATAACAAACACAAAACATTTATTTTACATTTATTACCTAATAAATTATTAAAATTTTCGCAACCCTAAATAGTTAAGAGGTACCTACATAGTGTAATTTTATGAACTAAATTGTGATTTGAATGATTAAAATTTTCTTATGTAATAAAAATTATAATGGATTCATGATTTAACTTTTATAAACTGCAATACCACTATGTTAATAGTATCGATACTAATAAATTTTAGGAATAAGTATTGTTTGAAATATCATATCCGTCCTATCCTAAGTATCCTACAATGTAACGATAAATTAAATTTTAAGAAAAATTTTACTTAAAAAAAATACATTTATTGCTACCTACTAATTACCATTTTTATTTACATCATATAACTGTAGTTTGTTAAATAATTTAATAATGAGCCGTTCGTATTAGAAATAATAAATAAAATTAATATTTTTTTTTAGTAAGTGATAAGCAATACCAATATATATCTATTAATTTTTCATTTTCTTTTGATATAGCCAGTTGTCACTACTTTTATTCCATCTAACACAGCTGGATTTTATTTTTGGTCATTTTTTTTTTATTTGGGTAATTTATTGCTTTCAAAACTATGTCCATCCCCTTGAAGATTGCGGGCGTGCTGTTCGTATTTTTTCGTTACTCAATTTATTAATTTGGTTTACTTTATATATATAAACAATAATTAAGTAGGAATTTTAATATTTTACATTAAGATTTTGATTTGTTCATGGAGTGGGAAATTATTCCATTGGTTTGTTAAAGTATAACAAATATTAAGCATTTTCTACTGAGCTGAAAGAGCACGGAGAGCTATTCGCCTTGTATCAGTTTGGACTTACCTCCTAAAGCTGTCGCCGTGAGGTTGTTGAGCATGGCCTCAAAAGGCCAACCCTGGCCGCCCCCTATGCCGGCATCTTCCCGCCACACCACCACAAACCACTGTTCACCGGTATGAACACAACTGGGCACCCAAGTGCACCGCCTTACACAAAACTACCGAATTATTGTCGAATTTGGAATCGCGGCCACGAAAAGTCAACGTCAATCCATCAAAAAGTGCACACGGCTACGTCACGACCGCAAAAAAAATCGTCCACAAATCTCACAAACGTCAAAAAAGACAAAATTCCAGCGAAAACGCGCCTTAATACAAAATAATTAACGCCATATTACACCCAATTAGTTTAATTACTACTCCGTTCCAACTTATTTACACACTTAATTTTTGTTATAAAATTAATATAACCCGTTTAGTATCAATTTGTATAAATTTGCAGTTTGATTGGTTCGCCCTTAAAATGATCGTTTAATGTGAATACCGACCGTCGACTGGTACAAAAACAGATAGTGCTCACATTGTTGCCGACCCTGGGCCGACTCACCACCAGCCAGAACTATACCTATCCCTTTCCGTCCCAAGCCGAAATCCGTAAGCGTCTCCTTCCCGCCGCTCGGTGCATCAGTAATGGATGCTTACATTTTGTTTACGTTCGATTTGAACAAACGAATAATCTATTATTTCATTCGTGCACGTATTATTGATACGGACCTTTCGCGTTCATGCAATATTCATGCACCGACATCCATATATCCGTCTCGTTCTTTCCCTAGTGTAGCACAAGCGAGCTTCATCGTCCTATCTCTGTCGGGAGCGGGTTTTGAATATCGAACGCGTCGGAGCGAGCCAATGGGAAGCCGTGGAAATCACTTTGAGCGCGCTAGGGCTGGCTCGCGCGTCGCAATATTGAAATATTATTGCTATATCCTCGGCGAGGCGTTCCGCTCTTTGTAATGGAAAAAACAAATACAAGCTGACGCTATATGTGTATAGATGTGTCTGTAAATAAGAGTACTTGAGCGGGCGGGCTGGAAATATTTCAGCCGGTCCGTCGTAGTTGAGTGCGATTTCTTGTAAGCGCCTTTAATTTCGGACGTTGCTGAATAAGGAATGTTCGGGACTTGACGGAGCGGGGCGGGGATACCATTGCGAAGCTTAATTTTTTATCTGGATTCGGATCTGTGATATTATGTTGTTCAGTAGAGCGATCGGTATATGTACCCCTTAATGACTTGCGTTTGGTAATTTTTGCAAGTGTCAAATTATTTTTGACAGTTGAGATGTTACGGATAAAGATTGTCTTGTGTCATTTTTATCTTGCTAGGGGTCAAGAATCAAGCTTAATATTTTTGGCCTTAAGTCTTCAAATCAATAATATAGGCACAACACAGTACCTTTAACGCTTTAAAAGGTCTGTGGGACTTTATGTAGACTTCAGAATTAAGCTAAAGTCAAATCCTATCCTGGACTTTAGGCCACGAGACCACAAAAATGGGATAAATGTGCCAATATTTTGTGTTCAGTATATGAAAATCTAAATACATATATACCGAATTTAAAAATAAAATCTATTTAGTCGTTAAAGCGTGATTATAGTTTAAACTAAAAAGCATCCATAGATAAAAAAAACACATTTTGAATTCTATTAAGACACTATGGTAACTTTTTTGTCGTATGATTTAAAATCTTCGCCACGAAACCGAGGGACGCGGGTTCAAATCCCGTTGGGAGCAAATGTTTCGTGTGATGAACACGGACACATGTAATCAAGCCATGGATGTTTATAAACGTATTTAAGTATGTCTATCCGTTCACCTAGTATCTATAGGACAAGCCGCCTAAGAACCAAGAGATCCCGGGTTCAATTCCTGGGTCGGGGCAAAATTTGTGGTTCGGTATTTCAATATTGAAATTACCCAGTTAATAGTCCAGACTTAGGAAGTTGGCGGTTTAACACCCCCGTACCTAGGAGAGGACGTTAAGCCGTTGGTCCTGCGCCTGACCTCTCTCCGGTCATGTCGAATAGCCGTCTCACCGGACTATGAGATTGAAGGAATTAGATAGTGCGCCTGTGTTTGCGCACACACTTGTGAAAAAAAAAAAAACTTGTGCACTATAATATCTCTTGCACAGACGGCTCATTCTCGTTAAGATTGGCCGCCGTGACCGATATCGGTTAGGAGGACATTATTATAGGGCAAGCTTATAGCTTAGTTTGGAACTAGGAAATTGGTGTGCCAGCGCGGTGAATTTATTTATTTACCTATTACAGCCAATTGCAGATTATTTCGTAAAGAAAATCTTAAATCCTCGTCAACTTATTCATATTCATAACGTTACTTCGCGTTCCTAGTCTGGCCTATGATCCTGGATTTAATGAATCTGGTAATTACATTTAAGCGTCTACCATCTATCATCGTAACTCATAAAGACACCAGACTGGATAGTAGGTAGTTTACATCTTTAGTTATTTAAATCTTTATGTTTGCACTCACCGCTTAACTAGAAGCACTCGTACTTGGACAATCAATAAGGTAGGTATAATAAATAATAAATATCAGACTACATCACATACATTGATCTGACTCCGAGGTAAGTAGCTTAATCACTTGTGTTACGGATATCAGAAACAACAGTGGTATTACAAATACTTATATACTTAAATATTGGATATTAACACCCAGACACAGAACAAACACAAGTATTCATGTGAGAATCGAAGCCACAACTCTTGGCGCATGGGGCAGGGTCACTACCGAATGCGCCATCGAGCCAGTCGAATTTAAGTACTTATAGGTAATTTATTTATAGATAGTTATTAAATTCAATTTCTAGTTAAAACTGATCGTAGCAGCTCCTAGCTGCTCCTTCGACTAATCCTGCTACTTCTTTCCTTCCCATTACTTATGTATGTATAAGTGTATGTATGTATTAATTATCTGTTATATCTATTTACATTTTGATAGTTAAACAGCAATTTGCCTTTTGCCACCGGATCGACAAATCCTCTATAAAGCCCTTGAGATAGCCCTTGAGATTTATTATATTTATATTTATAATAAAACGACATAAATTGTATTATATATCAGTACATATGAATAAATATCATGTTCCCAATTTCATATACGCTCATCAACATACTTATGTAGGTATTTTTTAGTTAGGTTACCTATAACGAACTACCAGAACCTTAGCTATAGCTAGAAGTGTACGGTTACAACAATGAAGCAATAACGCACCCCGGCACCCCCTAAGCCACCCCCACCTTATTTACTGTAACCACACGTCGCGCTTTTGGAAGGATAATTCCATTTTTGGATACATTTTGATGTTCTGGAAACACTTAATGCTCTTCGTTTTTATTGTTTACTGACTTCGTATAGAATTTATATGTATCAAGGTTTCACAACATCCTGCAGAAACTGTGATTTATTCCAGGAAAAAACTATTGGTTGTTCCTGGAGGAAGTGTTGTCTACGTGAACTGTCAAAGACTCTTCTACACATCAGCATGTCGATGATGAAGTGACAATACCTCCTAACTAATATTTTTTTAAGAATCAACTTTTTTAATGCAAATAGCCTTAAAATTCAATTTCGCGTGGACTAAAATTTTTTTCTTGTTTGTTATCAAATAATAAAGTAATCCTGTAAACATTATATTAAAAGTTATATGAAAGTCTTATGAACAAAACCTAAAAATTGGATCGTTTTTTCATTCTCCTGTAAAATTTGCATATCTACAGTTAGGAGGTATTGTCACTTCATCGTCGATGTGGAAGCTACACGATATTTGACCCAGTCAGTCACGCCACATTTCTGGATACTCTATGTACAAGTAGGTATGAGTTTCATTGACTTCAAAAAAGGTGTTCCTCCATTTTACCTGAGATGAAAAACTATGAATCCAATTTTGACGGTTTTTCATTAGTCCCATGATGGTAAGGCAGATCTTTCCATTTGCTACGAAACTGGTTCAAACATTTTATTTCTTTAACACTTACTTATTAGTCCCATGTCGGTCTCAACTGTGTTCCTTGCCTAGCATGTCGTAAAGGGCGACTAATGGTATATCGGGTTTGACGGTTGAGAGTCTTAGATATTCTTTACACTAACACATAAATTCCTTAGCTCCAAACTAGGCTGTTTGCCGTATGAGTAGTAAATAAGTTATAAGCTTAATTAAAAGAAATGAATTTAAAAAATACATCGTCGTGGGTATGATTTCTAATCTGTTCAGATCAGTACCTATCAACAAGACCAGCTACTAAAGGAATAACAAGAAATATATTATACACAATAGTTATATACGAAATAGGTGTCCCGTTTTGTGACCGACATTGACGGTCAACTTATCCCCCTACTCTCTCCCTGCACTGCGGGCTCAGGAATTTAATTTATACTACTCGACGAAAACTTTATGAAATTTCCATTTCGGTTGCAAAATACTTTCGAGCTACTTGGCCAAAGACTCGTCTGGCGCTGTACAGCTTAATTTGATCCAGTCTTTGAATTACGGAGCTTTGCTTTTCATCATCTAGGTCTGATTGCTGATTTCTTCGTTTATCAAAAAAGAATAAAACATATATCTATACATAGGTATAAAATGCTTCCTGTAAGACTGACTGACGGATCAATGCACAGCCTAAACCGCTGATCGCAGAAACCTGAAACTTGCAAGGGTGTGTTTATTGTATTTTCCGAAATTCCACCCCTAAAGAGAGTGAAAAAGGGGCGAATAGTTTGTATGGGACAACGTGATTCCTTTGTCTAATCTACTTCAAATTTCGAATAAAAATTCTTTAACAGAAATGACTTCTACGCGTACGAATTCGCGGACGAAAGCTCATCTTCTTTAGATTAGTATCATCATCCTACTAGCGTTATGTCCCGTGCTTAGTCGAGGTCCGCTTAGACCATGATCCAGGATTTAACGAGTCTGGTAATTTACATCATATCTTTTATAAGTTAGTATCAATAAAATATAATATAAATATCAGACTACATCATTCCCCATCATTATAGATAGGTATGTCTGTAGGTATTTGCGTACTGTTTCATCGTAGGGCCTGAACTACTTTGATGAATGAGAGTTCAATTGATTCGTATATATTGATGTTCGCGATATACTCGTATATATATATAGATTATTCGCGTAACATCAAAGGCCACTTTTTAACCAATTCACTAGAGATACTTTCCATGCTTGGTTTTTTCTATCATCGATTGAAAGCTTTTAAACTTACTCTAATGGCATGGCCTTTCTTGTAATTTGTCAAAATCGCCCTCATACGCGAATTATCTCGACTACTGTAGACTACTATAGTAACGGATAGCCGTTACCTAATATCCATAGCACGAGCATACATATTTGGAACTAGGGAATTGGTGTGACAATCAGTTAGTATGAATTTGATAAAACAAAATATGTTTTTGTTATATCAAATCCACAAACATTACGGAAACAGTCATCGCGACATTGGGTCGCAATTACAACACTAATTGTTTTTCAAACATGTTTAAAACATAAAAAGCTCGCCTTCAACATATCCTCTGCTTTTTACTGTAGGTACTTGAAAAACCATTCCAATCAAGTCGGCTAAACACTAATTCGCTACACTTTAAGAACAGTCGGATAAACCATGAAAATTCAATATGAAATTCCTCACATTTCCCCCGCCTTTGTCGGGGCGGAATGTCGAGAGTTGCCTGGCTACGCTATGAACGGTCTGGCTTTTATTATACCAGGAACTGAGGGGGAGTGGGGGAGAGTAGGGGTCCTTCACAACCCTATTGGGTGTAAGGGTTCCGTAATGAAATTTTAGGTGAAAGGCTTCATTATACCTACCAGGTATTTATATTATGTGTATTTGTAAATGCGAAAAGGGATTTCATTAAATTTTAATGAAGGGAAATTTACCATATTGTCCCATATTGGTCTGAGACTCAAAAATAACGTACCTACTACCTGTGATCTATGTCTAGCATTTCATAAAGCGGGAGACTAATGAAGTATTAGTTATTTGTACCTACATACATGGATAGCATCACGCCCATAATCCCCGAAGGGGTAGGCAGAGTCAAAGGGGCCCCTTCAACCACATTCAGCCAAAAATAAAGCCGGGCTGGGTTAGATGGATAATTGTGAAAAAACAGTGACAAGTAGCTAACCTGTCGCCTACACAATCACACACCCAAAACCCGATATACCATTAGTCGCCTTTTACGACTTGCTCGGCAAGAACCACAGTTGGCATATTCTTTTTAAGTCCCAGACCAACATGGGCTGGGTTGGATGTTGGATGTTGGATTGTCTACCTACTTTTTCACGATTTTCGAAACTAATTTTATTTTTGACTTATTGCTCCTAGGCCACTGCCTTTGAGATTACTGGGTTGATGGTATGCATGTAATTTATAGCCTTGAACAATATGACACATACATAGTACTTATAGATGGAACCGTTTTTATTGACCAGCTCGATGGCTCATAGGCAGTGGATGATATAATCCGATGATGTTGATGATGAACAGGTAGAATAATATTTCTAGCGATTCGCATTGTCTTATGTATCCCTTCCACAAATAAATCATTGCCATACAGTGTACTTACTCTGAAAAGTTTTGGCTCCGGCTAAGACTTTGGTCTATTATGCTCGACACCAAGGAAAATTTTTCGGTTAAAAATTGCTAAAGCCGAAGATTTGGTCCGACACTATTAATATAACATTTGACAAGCTCGATGTCTCATTGAGTTGTGGGTTCGATCCCCACCCTGGACAAACATTCTTATGATGAATACTTGTGTTTTTTCTGTGTCTAGGTGTTAATATAGAATATTTCAGTATATATTTGTAATACCACTGTTGATTCTGATATCTGTAACACAAGTTCATAAGCTACTTACCTGGGAGTCAGATCAATGTATGTGATGTAGTCGGATTTTTTTTTATTTTATTTATGTCATCAAACACAGAAAAAATATATTACAGTATATTACTTATACAATATAATGACAGCAATAGGGAAATCGGAGAAGTGTTTCTAGCTCAATAATATGGATATGCTCCTTACATAGAGGAATCCTGTACATTCAAATAACTATGGATGGAACCATAATTGAAGTTGGACTGCAGTCGTTTTCATTTATTTAACCATGCTACAAATTCTAGATCTTGGTCACTAGTCTAATCGAGCGACGACGAAGCAACGAAAAATATGAATAAACAAAGAGTTGAAATTTTCGATTCTAGGGAATTATTGTAGTTTAAATATTATGTATATTTGTGATGACTTAATCTATACTTATAATAAATCTGTAGAGAGGTCAATTCTGTACATGAAATATATTTTCAAAATAACTATCAGGGGGTAATTAGTGATCGATACTGATGCCAAAAATGCAATCAGTAAAATTTTTGTCTGTCTGTATGTTCCTTATAGAAACAAAAACGACTCGACGGATTTTAACGAAACTTGGTACAATTATTCTTCATACTCCTGGGCAGGTTATAGTATACTTTTCATCACGCTACAATCAATAGGAGCAGAGTAGTTAAGGGAAATGTTGAGAAAACGGGAGAAGTTACTCCATTTCTTTAAGCTTCCGTCGCGTGTGCAGTCTTAATGGTTAAAGTTACATAGTAATCATGTATGACGGAAATAGTCTTTATAAATTAACCATAAACGCGGGTGACACCGCTGGTACAGCTAGTCTAAAATATGTGTTTAACTATATTTGTTTTTTTTTGTCGCATTCGTTCTTGTGTTAGGTAAATTTTTTGTTAATGTCAATCTTAGACTTGTCAAAATATTTGTATGGAGTACATAAATCAGTAATTGTGTTTATTTACATATAAATTTATAAAACATTATTGCCTGCCTTGTATAACAACTACATCTTTATACAAGGCAGCTGCCGCGCCCTCACCCATCTCTTTCCCTCTCAGACCTCCGTCTCTCTCGCACTTAATTGCATTAGTTTTAAGTAAAGACGTATTCAAGTTAATCTGCCGCTACACGAAGCCGAGTTAAGTGAATGCCCGGTTAAGTGTTTACTTAACGAGGCTAAGTAATGCTTTGAGTGATATTTTGATTTCGTTTGCGAAGGCGATTGGTTGTTCGATACTACTTATTAGTGATCGAATAAGGTTTTGATTCGCTTCACTTCGGAGAGTAAGTTGGTACTTGGTAAGTCTTTCTTGCCGTTTATAATCTTGCTATCGGGAATAAAGGAAGTTAAAGGCTCATTTCGGCCTCAGGCGTGGCTTTTGCTCTTTTCTTTTTACTAGTTTTATACTGAGATTTAGCACCTATAGATTTTCAAGACTTTCGCTGGTTTATAAATCCATTAAGGATTCCATTAAGGTATTTAAAATTGGATGTGTTACTAATATTCTGAAAAATTCTGGTTTACAAAAAAATTTTACATGAAAAATGAGGTGTTTTTTCATGACCATATTGATAATCCAAGTAAGGATGAATTAAACATGGAACCAAAACTAACAAGCAAACGGTATTCTGAAACTCTAATTACGACAAAAAACTTTCCAGGCTCCAACCTCAAATTCCAAAATTAGACTGAAACAAACTCCTACGCACGTCTAATCAAAATCTCCATTCGTGCTCCACTCCGCGACTATAAAACTAAATATTCATAGCCTAACCAAACAAACAATAAAAAATACACAACAAAAATCCTGTTAATGCCAACCTGGGGCTAAGCGATGATTTTTAATAAAAAAATACACCCGAGCTTTAATATCGGTTATGCTAAGGGTCTGTCTGGTTTTAGAGACCTGCTACCATAAAGACTTAACCATAAAATAACTAACAATGAAAAATCACTCTTTATCCTCATAAAATAAAGTCCAAATTCTCATACATCATCTCTATTCATCCCTCTATTTCAAACTGTTATAACGCTCGTACGAATAACAAGCATATCTGTATCGTTTTAGGGTTGGTATTCGATTGATCGTAAGCATCAGTTAAGGCGAAGACGGTCACTGTGTGGGGTAACGCATCACAACAGTAAAACCACGCGCAGTTTATTATAAGTTAATACGCACCCGCCTTACTGGGGTTAGCTGGTACACTAGCGGCCGATAAAAGTGTAAACCAGTCATGGATATTGTACACATCTAAGTATACACTTAACATCACGCCCGTAAACCCTGAAGGGGTAGGCTGAGTCAAAGGGGCAGCAGGCCCATTTAACCACATTCAGCCATGGAGGTTATGGAAAATTGTGAATAAGTAATGACAAGTGGCTAGCTCGTCGCCTACACTATCACATACCCAAAGCCCCATATACCATTAGTCGCCTTTTACGACATACTAGGCAAGAACCACAGGTGGCACATTATTTTTAAGTCCCTGACCAACATGGGACGGGGATGGGACATCTAAGTATAATTTTTGTAAACTAGTATCTATACTAGTATCTAACCTAGTATATACAGGCTTGTATACTAGAATGGTGGTGTACTTGTATTCATATTTGGCTTGTTGGTCCTAGGTGTTTTTAGGGGTCAGTTAGACTATAATTTAGGGAAAGCCTTTTCACCTTCGTAAGTCCAAACTGAAATGTGCAGACAGGAAAGTCAAGTACTGCTACTGCGACTATTGAAAACTCATACTTTTTTAATTTTCATGCAAGTCTCGCATAGGGCAAATAAGCTATGATGCAGTTTTTAAACATGAAGATCAGGTCGCTCCAAAACTAAAATCCAATATTTTTGTGCGGGGGATATCGGTAAAGTTATCAACTGTCATTAGTCGAAATCCTCAGCAGTTTGGTTTATACACACCCCTATGTATAGTCAGACATACACACCCTCTTGTTATAAAAATGGTAATAATAAACCCTCATTTTTGGGCAGGACGAATAATACAATCTTTAGCACAAAAGCCAAAATCTTCTGCAGTCAGGTTTATACCTCTCTATCATACAGTCCACACCCTCTTGGTACAATACAAATAACATATTTATTGCTATATATATATTTATAAAAACACCAGTTTCGTTGGCCACAAGTGTACCGCGCCCCAGTTAGCCCGCTTGTAATAAACTTACACGGTTTTTAACTTCGCACTCGCCCCTGGGTTTTGGCCCTTTGCATAAGGCTAATATTATAGATAAACGATTCGGTGCCGAGCTAGCTGGCCGTGAAAATACTTTGTTGTGTTACTTGCCACATTTTCTACATTTTGACTGGCTGACTGGTCGAGTGGTTAGAGACCCTAGCCACGAAACCAAGAGTCGTGGGTTCGAATCCCGCTAGGGGCAAATGTTTCGTGTGATGAACATGGACATTTGTACTCGAGTCATGGATGTTTATTTAAGTATGTCTATCCGTTCACCTAGTATACATAGCACAAGCATAAGCTTAATTTGGAACTAGGTAATTGGTGTGTCAGTCTGGAGAATTTATTTATTTATTTTATTATTTATAAGGGTAATGTTACATTAAGCCAGTGGTTCCCTACCAGATATTCGCGGACCACTGTTTGGAACGAGACTTAGCGTTTGTGTCGATACAAGTTTACTACCTGTTTTTTTTTTTAATTTATACGAGTAAAATATTATTTTAACGTTTACACAGGTGTGTAAGAACCGTGCCATATGACGTTCGGTTCTCTCTGCCTACCCCGCCAGGGAAGTGGCGTGAAGTTTAGTTAGTTAGTTTTACTGCTTTACTTGCTAAATTAAACTGTAAAACTTCCTAGCTAAACTTAACTAACTAAACGAACGCGCTGATCTCAGGAACTATTGGTCCGAATTGAAAAAATATTTTTGTGTGTGTGTATAGTTAATTTTTAGAAAGGCTCTAAAACATTAACCGTAAATGCAGGCAAAACCGCGGGCACAGCTAGTCTTTAAATATTATTGAAAATCTTGAAAAGTATTATGGCCTTGCGGAGCGTATAAAGGTCTCTCAATCCAATATCATGGTCCAAGCAAATCCCGGGACTTTACCCGAGCAAGATGACGATGATAAACTCTCCGTGTTATGTACAAAAAGCACCGATAAAAATCACCAGAATATAAAAAGCGTACCGCCAAAACGTTACTTAACACAATATCATCGTCGGTTTAATATAAGCCGCTGTAGGGATGTGCCGCGCGTATTTCACAGTAGGTATTTCAGTTACAAATAACAATATATTAGTTCCCCGGGGAGCGGGAACAGGGCTTAGCTCTTACGCCGGCGCGGCGCTAGAGATGGGGGCGAGTCGATGTTTATTTTTTTAAATAAATAGCATTTTACCATCATTACCATGTAATTTCCCAAAAGTAAGGCAAGTCTAAGAAACAGCATGCTTCTCTAATCACGCTTTGCCAAAGATAGTATTTTATACTAAGCTTATTTGTTATTAACACGCCGCATAGATAAATAGAGGCCAAAACGTCTTGGATTGGATTCCCGATAGTGGCAAATGTTTGAATGATAAGAACAATCATTTGTATTCGAGTCATGGATATAAATTAGCACTAACGAGAGCGGTGGTAGCTCAATGGTAAGGACACGCGCCTCTTAACCGAGGAGTGCGGGTTCAAACCCGGGCACCTCTGGATTTTTCAAATCTATGTACGTATTTATACTACTAGCTCGACGGTGAGGGAAAACATCGTGATGAAACCTGCAAATTCAAACAACTTTGGATTTGTAACCATGATCCAAAAAAAATTGTCTGGTTCCCCTATCTTAGGGTTACGAAGGTCAGATTGGCAGTCGGGTCAATGTAATTACCAAACTCGCTAAATCCTGGATCATGGTCTAAGTGGACCCCGTCTAAACACGGGACATAACGCTAGGAAGATGATGAGTTTCCATAGCACTAACATTTAGCCTAGTTCGGACCTGGAACATGGGTGTGAGTCTTATTAATTTACATATTTTATTGATTTGAAACCATGATCTAACGTATCTGATCCCCCTGCCCAGATTACAACATAATATATAGTCTCGACAGATCCATTCTCAGTCGAAGAATACCTACTAGATATAAGTCTTAAATATGGTAAATAACAGAATTATCGATAACAACATTACATAAGCACCATTTGTCCCATCACTAGCCGAACTTTATCCGAGGCACCGGTTAAGCGTCCGGAAGAAGTATTCATTTTACAGAGGAATACCCGGCCCTTCGCGAGACGCTTTTAATTACGCCCCCTCCCTAGGTATCTGTAATCAGTGTCATCAAAAAGAGATGGAAAATGTTTAGGAATAAATGGGAAAGTGTGACGTCAAAACAAAACGTATTCTGCTATTTTAACGCACATCACACGTACATCCATAATATAATAAAGATGGGCCTATTCAATACAAACAGACATGTTTGTATTGAATAGGCCCCAAAATTAATAAACCGATTTGAAAAAATATTTCACTAATGGAAAGCTACTTTATTACCAAGTAACATAGTTATAAAGAATGTGCTAACTGTGGTTCTTGCCTAGCATGTCGTAAAAGTCGATTAATGGTTTACGGGCTTTTAGGTATGTGACTGAGTAGGCGACAAGCTAGCCACTTGTCACTCCTTTTTCACAGCTTTCCATCCAACCCAGCCCACCGTCCCATGTTGGTCTGGGACACAAAAAGAATGTGCCAACTGTGGTTCTTGCCTAGCATGTCGTAAAGGCGACTAATGGTATATCGGGTTTTGGGTGTGTGATTGTGTGGGCGATAGGTTAGCCGCTTGTCACTGCTTTTTCACAATTTTCCATCTAACCCAGCCCGGCTTCATTTTTGGCTGAATGTGGTTGAAGGGGCATGCTGACCTTTGTTATGTTATGTTATGTTATGTGCTATATTAAAACTCAAATAAAAAACAGCATGCTGAAACACTACTTTTATTTTTAAAGTCATTTAAAATTCAGCCATTGTTTCGCAACTCCTAAAAATATTTTTTTCATCCATCAGGTTTTTTTGGTTCTCTCTGCCTGCCCGCTAGAGAAGTGGCGTGAGGTTTAGTTAGTTAGTTAGTTTAAGTGATATATACATTCGTATTTTGATTTTACTTGTATATTCGAGTTCGGATATGAAGCAACACTGCTAGTATAAAACTGTATAAGACACCAATAATTTTTTCAACAAAATACTATCTTAAGTCCAATCGAATCCAAACCTTTCCTCTTCGACCAATTTTTTTGCAATACCTACCTAAAAATCCGTGAAATTCAACCAATCAGATTGCAATAACTTATCATCATCGACAGATTATATTCGTCCATTGATGGACGTAAGCCTAACTTAATGAAGGTCTATGGACAAAAATCTAAAAAAATAATCGTTAAGAATTTATACCTTCCATCATCAGCTCACCAACATGAGAAGATAAGTACCATGCTTAAAAACGTAACAAGCCTTAGAAAATGTCTAAAAGACATTGTACGTGCCTATAAAATTTTAGAGTTTCCCTCGATTTTCCTGGGATCCTTTTATCAGATCCTGACTTGGTGGCAACGGGACCATCTCGAAAGTAAACCCTTTTGAATAAAAAAGAGAGACAAGAAGAGAGATATCGAGTAACATACATACAAAAAAAAACATAATAATATTAAAAAAAAAAACAGTCGAATTGAGAACCTCCTTTTTTTTTAAGTCTTGAAGTGCTTTGTTTATCCAGTTCATGTGCCATCTTCCGTTTAGTCCAAATTATTCTGAAACTCAAACATACTTACTTAATATATACATTACCACTCTATTATTCAAACACTCGCTTTCAAAGGACCCAACATTTTAGTATCTACAAAACAGCACTTAGTATCCGATGTAAAAATTCCCCATACCGGGCACGCAAAGCCCCTGAGCCGATATAAACATAGCCCGCTGAATACAAACGACTGGTAACTAGCCAGGCGCGAACATATTTCAAAGAGCATTATCTCTGATTTATAAAACGGCTTTGGGTGAGGAAAGTGGGGAAAAATTCGCGAAACGCGTAATGCGGCACAGGGATAATGATGGTTTAATACAAATATGGCGGCGAGCGTGGGAGATGGGATATGGATTGGGTAAAATAGGTATATATTTTTAGAGGGTGTACAGCTTCATAGTAAAATAGTTCCGCAGCATTGTCAATAGATGGTGCTGTACGTAATTAGATTGCGCAAGTGATTTTTTTCTCCGGGCCTTTAAATTGTCTTTAGATGTTCTTTAAAATAGAACTTTCCAATAAATCCATGTGTGCCCGTTATTGGGTTTTATTAAAACGAGTACACACACCGGGTCGCGACCTTAACCAGATCAGTTAATCAGTCAGAGGCTTTAGACTTGAGAATTAATACGAAATATCTTTATGGCATATGCATACATACTATCTTTGCAGGTAAGCACTGCAGAATTTTAGGTCTTATCACGTTTAGGAATTTCTCAACTTAATTTTTTCGCGAAATGTGATTACGGCGCTTTATTATTATATTTTTTTTTGTATTGTTCCTTGGACTCCGCCTACCCTTTCAGTGATAGGAGGTGATGAAATGTATACGTCGGCATCATATCTTAATGCGTAAATAACTCTACCTGACGGTGACAATTCCGTAAGAAAGGACTCAGGTTGCTTTATCCAGAAAAAAATGCAGATTCGGCACAAAGCATAACAAACGAGTCTCTGTTCGTACAAATTCATTGCGAGCAAAGACAGGTCAACAACTACTTTTTAATAAAACATTTTACGCTAATCAGTAATGACACAATCAAAGGTAGCGCATCAAAGCGTGTTGTTGCAATAACGA
The DNA here is from genome assembly GCA_951394215.1 of Glyphodes perspectalis. NCBI lineage: Eukaryota > Metazoa > Arthropoda > Insecta > Lepidoptera > Crambidae > Glyphodes > Glyphodes perspectalis. Next base: position 9,636,489 of record OX596223.1, read on the forward strand.
CGCAATGTTGTGGGCCACGTGCCGCGTGGCGCGACGTCGCTCAGGTGCGTGCGCGGGCGCCGGTCAATATGTGCATAGGTTGCTATATTATAAATTATTACTATTACTATAAATGCAGGTAACTCTTCTTGACGGTGACAATAACTTAAGAAATAACATAGGCTTTTATCCCGAAAAACAAAGGCAGATTCGGCACAAAAAAAAACTAGTCTTTCTCTAACCGAACGAATTCATCATGCGATTAAAACAGGCACCATTATGTATCTCAATAAAAGATATCACGCTAATCACTTGCGACATTATCGACAGCATCAAAGCGCGTTGTTGCAGCGACGACGCAATGTTGCGGGGCAACGTGCCGCGTGGCGCGACGTCGCTCAAGTGCGTGCGCGCCTCTTGCAGGTGAATATAATATTCTCCAAATTCACCTATGCTTGTACAACGGATATTAGGTGAACAGATAGACATACTTTAATACGTTTACAAACATCCATGGCTCGAGTACAAACGTCCATGTTCATCACACGAAACATTTGCTTCTAGTGGGGAACCCGTGACCCTTGGTTTCGTGGCCAGAGTCTCTGACCACTCGACTAACAGGCCAGATAATACGTTGGTAGGTTTTACTTGGAACATTTATATGAAGCCCAATTGTTAATTCTTGCTAATATTATAAAGTTTACGAATGTTAGATAGGCAGTCGCTTTAATGTTATTACATGTTGTCTATCTGTAACGGTTCTACGCCTAAATCGCAATGAAACATCACGCTAATCGTTTGTGACACATCAAAGCGCGTTGTTGCACCGCCGACGTTGTTGCGGCGCGACGTGCCGCGTGCGCGACGTCGCTCAAGTGCGTGCGCGCCGCTCGCTGTCGAATGTGTTGCTGGGTTCTTCTTGGAACTTCGATTTGAACCTATTATTATAATTGTAAATGCGAAAGTTGCTGTCTGTAACAATTTCATTCCTAAATTTGAAAAAGATCACAGCCAACTTATAATACTGGAAATATTGTTTAATTGCTTAGTCTAAGTATAATTGTGATTATAAATAGGACTAAAACAATGGTTGTTTGATTAAAACGCCATGTTGCCGACGCTGGCCTCATTACTTTTATATTAATACTTTTTTATACCTTTTATTACTTTTGTATTCAAGTTTAGAATTCTAATTTTATTTTGATATGAAGTACCTATTGTTTTTCTATCAGTCCTAATATACGTCTGTTCACATCTTGGCAGTCTCTATTATTTATATAAAATTTGTAAAATAAGTAATACATCATTATTGGCCCTATTGATTAAAATTATTTTCCACACTACTTATATTTAATAGGCTATGAGCTATTCATTTGTAATATCTTTTTCATTTTTGCCGTCTACCCAAAATTATTGTATTTTAGCTAAAAATAAGTAAAAGTGCTGCTCGTTCGATTCACCAAGGAGTGTGTCGGAGAAGTCAGAGCTTACCACTTTAGAGATTGGAGACGTAAATAAATAAATAAATAAATTCTCCAGACTGACACACTAATTCCCTAGTTCCAAACTAAACTTATGCTTATGCTATAGATACTAGGTGAACGGATAGACATACTTAAATACGTTTATAAACATCCATGACTCAAGTACAAATGTCCATATTCATCACACGAAACATTTGCCTCTAGCGGGATTCGAACATGCGACCTTTTGTTTCGTGGCCAGGGTCTCTAACCACTCGACCAACGGGCCAGTCTACGTGATTGTATTTCTTACTATGTTATATTAAATTTAAATTTGGTACTACGTATAGTTGCAAGAGGAACACACCACAATATACCACGGCAAAGGTGCATTCAACATTGCGCTGATTGATGTTTATTACGCGAGGGGATTCCATTCAATTTGACACAGCTACAACTGTTCCTGTGCCGTCACATGAGCTTTTTATGACCCTTAACCCGTTACGAATATGATCCATTTTGGCGATGTTATTGGGGATATTATGGTTATTTTCTGTGATGATCGTTTGATTTTATGTTGCAGTGAAAGTTTGAATTAGGTGGTTTTGAATGAGAAATTAAGTGAAGTAGATTTGCTAATATTAGTTATTGTTTACAACTGACATTTTATTCAATTATCTCAAAAATATGTTCGTACATTTTTTTATTAAAAATAATAGCAGTTTACGGATTTTCTTTTTTATGTAATGTTATTAATTATGTGCTTATAGCCTCTCATGATTATTAAAATAAAAAAATACAATTTATCAGAATCCAGTTTTATTTTGCCTCAAATATACAGTTGGAATGGTTGACTATACGTATTAGAATCTTTTTAAATCTATTGTCTAACAGCTAACCAGTTTTGGTTATAATTACATACTTATTAATTATTCAGAAATTATAAATTATAAATATCATAAACGTATGAATTTAATTTAGCTTTTCATCTAGTGTGCCCATTAATGTTAGCCAAAACCCCAATTTCTTGATTTCTCATTCTACCAACAACATATAAACTTGTCTGTCTGTCTATACGCATGGGTGTGCTCGCGAGAATGCGGCTAATTGGCGAATATTGTACCGTTTGATGTTATCCGCCTGTCGGACGAGTCAATTGGTTGGTTGGCTTATTGGACGTTATTAAAAGTGATATATTAAATTGTTGTCACCCTGTATAGTGGCGACCTGTATTGATTTTGTGTTGTCGTTAATTATTCGCTTGGTTGTGATAAATACGATGTTGATTCACTCAAGTGATGTTGAAAACGACATTAAATGTCAAATTTTGTGTATTGGGTATGGTTTGTGATTGTGTAGGGGAATAGCCACTTGTCACTACATTTTCACAATTTTTGATTGTATTTTTCTCCGGAGTGAAAGGCGAGTCAGTATTGTAATTTAAACTAGCAGCACTCCGCGGTTTCGCCCGCGTAGCTCCCGTGTCTGTGAGAATATGGGGATAAAATATAGCCTATGTTACTCGCTAATAAAGTAGCTTTTTATTGGTGAAAGAATTTTGTGAATCGGTCTAGTAGTTTCGGAGCCTATTCAATACAAACAAACAATCAAATCTTTCCTCTTTATAATATTAGTATGACTGCCTCGTTGGTCTTGTGGTAGCATGCGCCGCCTAAGGACCACGAGTTCCCGGGTTCAAATCCCGGGTCGGGCCAAAAATTTGTGGCTGGGTATTTCAATATCCAAATTACTCAGTAACAGCCCGGAGTCAGGAAGTTGGCGGTTTAATCACCCCCGTGTCTCGGAAAGCACGTTAAGCCGTTGGTCCTGCGCCTAACCTCTCTCCGGTCATGTCGAACTGACGGACTATGAGAGTGAGGGAATAGAGAGTGCACCTGTGTTTGCGCACACACTTGTGCACTATAATATCTCCTGCGCAGATGGCTAATCCTCATTGAGATTGGCCGCCGTAACCGATATCGGTTAGGAGGACATTTTTTTTTTATTAGTATGAAAAAGGGGCTTACTACTCCTTGACTTAGCCTACCCTTTCAGAGATTACTGGCGTAAAATAGGACGTATGATTGATTAAAACGAATAATTAACCAAACAAATGTCGAAATTTTATTTCTAATGCTTTTAATATACAGATATATTAAAAGCATTAGAAATAAAATTTCGACACTCATAAAATCAATTACAGAACACCTTTCAATAGAGATAACATTTTGTCTGTTTGGTTGCACTCAATCGGATCATAATTATGTACATACATACATACATAACATCACGCCCATAATCCCCGAAGGGGTAGGCAGAGTCAAGCCAGCATGCCCCTTCAACCACATTCAGCCAAAAATAAAGCCTATCTGATCGTGACTATTTCCCATCATAATTTTCTTAACACAATAAATTAAGTTCACCATTTTCACAATAATTATACATTCAGCACTCCCGATTTTTATAATATTACTAAATAATAAAAACCAGTAGTCTCTACTTCCGCCGTCCCCATTTCTACGCATTTAACAAACCCCAAACCGTCAGTTTGCTTGAGACAACGCCCTAAGCGGCGTTAAAAGGACAGATTCCCATAAAAGTCAGTGGCACATAGGTGGCCATTAGCACTGACGAGCGAACAGTCACAGACAGCACTGGTGCGTTTACCCTGAGGCAAATAGAGGCACAGTAGAAGGAAATGCAGTAAGGTCTGTATAAGACGAATTATAAATAAATATCCCACAACGTCACATTCATTAAACTGATTCCGAGCTAAGTAGCTTAAACCACAGGGCGTGATGTTAGGTATGTATAACACAGGTTACGGATATTAAAATCAACAGTGGTATTACAAATATATACTTAAATATCAGATATTAACACCCAGACACAGAAAAACACAAGTAATCATCACACGAATGTTTGTCCTGGATGGGGATCGAACCCACAACTCTTGGCGCATTGGGCAGGGTCACTACCAAATGCGCCATGGAATCAGTCCAATTGTTTGCTAAGAGACCACAAAACCTCGAGTTTGAGACCAATTCTCAGAAGAGCAATGAGCTTTAGGACCCTCTAATATAAACCCAAAAAAATATTATGTTATTCGATAATTTTATTTCACGTACATATGTTATTTTTAAATCTATTATACCAGTGAGCAAAACCTGCACGTTCAAATAACTGTGAAATCATAATTATCTAGTCTATTTAACGGTTAAGAAGGCCAGATAGCCAGTAGACTATCTGGCCTGGTTTTCGATTTAACCCAGCCCAGTTTTGTTTTTGGCCGAATGTGGTTAAAGGGGCCTGCTGCCCATTTGACTCTGCCTTCCCCTTCGGGGATTATGGGCGTGATGTTATGTATGTATATAAACTTATTGTGCAACAAACTTAGGTAGGAACACAACACCATAAAATTTCCCATGACATCGACTTACTGTTTTTATATCAACTGTGGGGCGATGACCAGCGAATGGTAATTCCATAATAGGATCACGATGGGGTGCTGGCCCGATAACTACCGGTTTACGCGTTATTGGATAACCCGAGGCGACGTTACGAAAATTTGTCACCTCTAAAGGCGCTTTTTATCACAATTAGTTTTTTTCATACAGTACACGTTAAAAAAAAAACAGTCGAATTGAAAACCAACTCCTTTTTTTTTGAAGTCGGTTAAAAAGTGGGAGCTTAATGGTAAGGATATGCGCTTCAATGTGAAAGTTAGTTTGAAACCTAATTTGAAGATAATATGTAGTTATATAAATTACTATGGATAATACAAAAAAGTTGTCGTTTCTTTAAAAAAATTAAAAAAAAGGAAAATTTTGTATGACGTCCTCAATTTTTTTTATTCTCGGAGGGGTAGGCAGAGTCAAAGGGGCTCTGTTACCACATTCAGCCAAAAAAAAACTGAGCTGGGTTAGATGAAAAATTGTGTTAAAGTAGTGACAAGTGTTATCATTTCGCCTTTTACGACATGCTAGGCAAAGAACACAGTTGGCGTATTCTATATAAGTCCCAGACCAACATAGGACTGGACACTGGTAACCCAAGGTATTTAAATAAATAAATAAATAAATTCTCCAGACTGACACACCAATTCCCTAGTTCCAAACTAAGCTAATGCTTGTGCTATGGATACTAGGTGAACGGATAGACATACTTAAATATGTTTATAAACATCCATGACTCGAGTACAAATGTCCACGTTCATCACACGAAACATTTGCCCCTAGCGGGATTCGAACCCGCGACCCTCGGTTTTGTGGCCACTCGACCAACGGGCCTGTCAAATTTAAACATTTAAACACAATATTTTTATTATTACTCTTAATTCATTATAGAACCTTGTTCAGTCTCGGTGTGTTACAATGACTATCGCAGAGATTTAATTTTTCGATTATAAAAAATATCCCATCTTGTTTTGCCAAAAATCTTAAAAAACAGACTCACTTTTGTACGAATATTCATAATATCAGTAAGGACAGACTACATTACATTACATTTTACTAAGTAAAAAAACATGTTGACGCATGAACCAACATGTTGATTTATCTAACACCAACACGGAGTCATCACCTCCATCCCTTTCCCATTATTTCCCACCAGCCCCATGACTGGTAAATTACTTGCCGAATAAGGGCGGCGCACACCCCCCGCGGTGATAATGACCTTGCGAACAGCAAACCTTGCACCATTAGCTTTGCATTGATTAAGCCGGTAAGCAGGGGATGGTGGCCGAAATTAAAACAGACTGACTAGAACGCGTACAAATTTATATTGAGAAATATGTAGCCGTTGCATGAGTTAAGCAAACTTCGGGGCTAGTGAAAGGTAGATGGGTGTGCGTCATTGCAACCTATTTTTAGATTATTTAACAATCGAAATAGATGATAAACATAATTTGGTATCTGACTCAAAAATATAATAACTGTTTTCTTTTGTTTCAGCGGTGGTAGCTCAATGGTATGGACACGCGCCTCTTAACAGAGGAGTGCGGGTTCAAACCCGGGCACGTACCTCTGGATCTTTCAAGTCTATGTACGTATTTATACCACTAGCTCGACGGTGAAGGAAAACATCGTGATGAAACCTGCAAATTCAAACAACTTTGGATTTGTAACCATGATCCAAAAATTGTCAGGTTCCGGACCCCGTCTAAGCACGGGATATAACGTTAGGAAGGTGATGATCAACTGTGTTGTTTGCTTAGTATTCGTAAAATGCGAGTAATGGTGTAATTAGTATGAGTATTGTGTAGGCGACGAGATTGCCATTTGTTACTTACCATAATTTCCCATTTAACCCAACTCAATATTATTTTTGGACCAATGGGGTTGAGGGAACTTATAGCACGTCGTAAAAGGCGACTATTGGCGTAATTAGTATTGGGTTTGTGATCATACAGGTGACGAGATAGCTACTTATCACTATTTCTTCACAATTTCCATTTAATCCAACAGAATTAAATTTTGGCTGATTGCGATTTCCACTCGTCGAAGTAAACATAGAGCATAAGTTCTGAAAATATGTACATAATGACATTAAGAATAGCATCCATTCGTTTTATTTGTTTTTTTTTTTGGTACTTATTCGGTATTAAGGTACCATATTTTCCTTATCCATACAACAAAGCTACGGCCTCTACTCTATAAACAAAATGATTATGTTTACGAAATCAATCAAAAGCTTAACATATCATCCCCAGTTAATATTTAAACAATTTAACCTATCAATCACCACCTGGCTCAATAAAAGGGGATGAAAGAATTATAAGGGCGTGTGCGCATCGGCTAACTGCCGACGCGTGGCCGGCACGCGGTGTGCACGCGGCCTAATCCACCGGTGTAGTCTGCGCCTTATTACAAGTCACTGTCAATTTGACAAACATGATTTTAATATGTTTAAATTACAATGGGGAGAATGGAATAGGGTGGAGGAGGGTATGTAGTCATTTTTTTGTTTGTGTACACATAAAGGTGTGCTTTTGGACGGCGCATTGTAATTCTAGATTTGAATGTTCCAAGGCTCTAAGCGGACTCCCTAGATTAAATGAAGTGAACTCGCTTCGAACCAAAATCACTCGCATCTGAGACTCGTTTTTAACATTAAGGTGTCACATACACAAAGATGAAAGTTCATGTAATATCTATGTAATTCCTCCAAATACACATAGGGGCCGTCCATTAATTACGTGAGGCATAAAGGCAGGAGGGGGGGTCCGAAAAAAAATCACCAAACATCACAAGGGGGGGGGGGGGGGGGGGGTTGAAGGACATATCACGTGTATTTATTTTCGAAACCGAAATACATTTATTTTTACAATCTTGCAAAATTGCGTAAACTGATAACCTTATTTTTTATGAAGTACTAAGAAAAATGTCAACAGTCATGTTAATTCCTGTCCTGCTAATAATCCAAGAAATATAACTTAGGCATCCTTACGCGGAGGTCGAGAGAAATTTATCTACGTGATGCGCGAAAAAACCTACCTACAATAAAAACATACCTACTTAGTATGTACAAAAAAATACACGTGATCTTAGCTAGGGGAGGGGGGGTAGTACAAAACCTCACCACGTATCACCAAGGGGGAGGGGGGGGGGGCCTAAAAAATTTGCTAAAAATCATCACGTGATTAATGGACGGCCCCATACTATAAATGATAGAAAGTGCCAAGTACGTATATTTACAAAGAGACTGCTAGGAAAACAATAGGTACTTCATATCAAAATAAAATTAGAATTCTAAACTTGAACACAAAAATAATAAGAGGTAAATAAAGTATAAATATACAAGTAATGTGGACAGCGTCGACAACACATTCATATGGCTAAGTGTCATAATTCTACTCTATTTTCATCCTAAACGTTTTAGGTTTTGCCTGCCTAGCTTTGAAAAAAAAAACAAACCAAAAAAAAAAAATTACATGATTCTCAGTAGAAACTACATTTCGAAGCCGCGATAGAATCACATAGCTTAAATATATATGTGACGATTTATAAGTGTTTCCTTAAAACCTATAATAAAGAATATTTTGACTTTGACTCAAAACGCTCCAAGGGAAGAAATAATCAGAAATATCAGGGATGGTGTAATTGCCTCTTCCTTAGAGGCAATTAAACTAAGTACAATATTGGTGACCTTCAGACGCCCTGATCGAGTCAAATTGGAGGAAGCGCGCGAGGAATGTCGCGTGGGAGGGGGGGACGATATTAATTTCATGTTCAATACTTTGTAAACACACGAGCGGAAACTTTGGGTAGACACGCTCGATGATCTAAGTACTGCAATTACGAATTTCTTATTCATTATCATCCTCTTACCCTTCTCCCTGGTCATCTGGAGTCGGCGTAACATGTCTTCCTCTTCCATACGTCCCGGTCAGCCGTCATCAAGCTATTCACTCCCATTTCACTCATATCATCTTTCACACAATCCATCCATCTCTTATTTGGCCTTCCTCTTCCTCTCCATCCACTAACATGGTCTGCTCCTGGATTTATCGAATCTTGTTATTACTTGGGGTACCTTTCTAGTCTTTGTAACCTATAGATATGATGTTTTTCCTCAAATCTAAGTCCATATTGGCGGTGAGTTATTTCTTACCGTGAAGGAATGTACTAAAATTTTATGTAATAATATCTCTTATATAGAATAAAATATAAATAATAATAATAATCCGGCCGGCCAGAGTGAAGTCGCAAGAGCGGAACCTATGCTCCAGGTTGAAAGTGTAAAATGTCATAACTCCGGGGGCACTTGACTGTATAAGGATCTTGCGCCCCGCAAAATTTTAGTGTTGCCCCCTTGCCGCCCGTATGGCAGCTAGTTAGGGGGCCCACAATTTGGATTAACAAACGGCGAGTCACCATCTGGTAACTTAAATTTTTGTGAGAAGTTTAATCTCACTCCATAACCCAATATTCTGTCCATAGTAGAATATAGCCTATATCCTTCCTCCGTTTATGGAGGAAGACTATTGGCTATAATCTGAATTAGGCTTTATTCTGTGGTTATAAGTATAGCATCACGCTACGACACATTATCCATAGACGGGTAAAACCCGGGCCCAGCTAGTAAGAGAATGTAGAGCTAGGAAGACGTTTCAGTCTGTAAAATATAACTGTATGTTTTCCCCTCTACTCTTCGAAACACAATCAAGAATGTACATAACGTACAGTCACGAGCAATATGTTACATATCCTATACATTGTCACATTTTCAAAAACTTCTACCACTCGATGCCATTAATTTGAAACAAATCTTTACCCATTGGTTACCTAACCATCAAACTGTGTCAAAATTGGGTAAACATTTGAAATACGTGAAGAAATACTTAAACGACAATTTCTCCTCAATCACCTGATTAAGGAGAAAATTTTGTTCACGTATTTCTAGAATGGTACAAGTTTAGTTATTTTTGAAAATGAGACATATTATTGCTCGTGACTGTACACTGCACTTCATACGATATAGGTAGTGGATATTAATACGACGCCATTCTCAGGCTTGAAGGACTTGCTTTGACAACCACTTGAGCTAACCTGGTGCTTGATCGTTCAAGCCGTCTGTGTGTAAACGTTTGTACTTTGATATTAGTGTGTGTAGCTTATAGATACAGATATAGCATTAATTGAATCAGTTATGGTGCAAGTCTCTGTTGGTCTGGGCCTTAAAAAGAATGTGCCAACTGTGTTCCTTGCCTAGCATGTCATAAAAGGCGACTAATGGTATATCGGGTTTTGAGTGTGTGATTGTGTAGGCCACGAGCTAGCCACTTGTCACTACATTTTCACAATTTTCCATATAACCCAGCCCATTGTCCCATGTTATTCTGGGACTTAAAGATAACGTGCCAACTGTGTTCCTTGTCTAGCAAGTCATAAAAGGCGACTAATCGCATATCGGGTTTTGGGTGTGTCATTGTGTAGGCGACGAGCTAGCCACTTGTCACTACATTTTCTCAATTTTCCATCTAACCCAGCCCAGTTTAATTTTTTGGCTGAATGTGATTAAGGAGCTGCCCCTTTGACTCTGCCTACCTCTTCGAGGATTACAGGCAGATGATATATATTTATGGAATGGTGCTAGATTGACGTCGTTAAGATCTTAATTAAAAGCTTTATACCCTTATAAAGTTTTAAGAGGAAGAATATGTACAACTATTAGAAACTAGTCCGGCTAATATATATATTATATAGTATAGTATAGTATTTCTATTAGTAGATAAATGTACATTTTTGTGAGGCTAAATGTATGAACGTTTGTTGGTTAAAAATGTGAATATGAATGTGAAAATGAAGCGACGGTTGATACTTACACGTACCGGCCTAAAATTTAATTTCTCAGCTTGTATGTTGTGCGATGTGCTGTGTTAAGTTTTAACATTACCGTAAGGCAAAATACCTAATGATGTTTTCCTTTTGTTCTTGCCCAACGGAATATAATTGCTAACAAATTGTAAGTGATTTTGTAAATCTTATGAGAAAAATAAAGATCTTTAAACCTAATATGGTTTGAAAAAAAAATATTAGAGATAACCGCAAAATATAACCGCTTATTACTTTCATTACACGTAGGATACTTTAGTACCGGGAATATTGGTATATGCGTGTTACGCATAATTACGCATAATTACGTATATGTAAATGACAGCAATTCCAAGCAGAGAAAAGCTATTTCATTGTACACCTGCAAGATCATTACGTACTTGTAATTGACCCGGCTTGCAAATTGACTAAGTAAATAAACCGACTTAAAAAAAAAGGAGGAGGTTCTCAATTCGACTGAATTTTTTACACTCATTATAAATGATCTGCGGTAGGTCTACCATTTGTTCATCGTAGTAATAGAGGTAGTTAATACGTCGGATATGAAAATTCACAAAGATTTTTTTCCCATTGAGCGCTTGTGTTCAAAACTTGAAATAAAAATATTACTCTATACTTCAACTTTACAATAAACGGATATACGGACCTTTTATTCCCATGTGAAACAAAAAGAGGACATTTCAAGAGAATGGAGCTCACAACCGAATTTCATCTTGAAATTTCAACCTTAAGGCATTTATAATAAGATCTTTGTAAAATACAGTAGCTGCGTGAATAGAAGTCAATAAAAGAAATGATAGGTTTAAAATACAAACAAAAATGAACTTTATGGCCTTACAGAGGTATCGGAGGATTATCCGACCTCCCACGCTTTTGATTGTCGTACGAATTAAAAAAGGTGCCAAGGGTGAGTCGGTTTAGTAGTGAAATCAATTTCGATCGATTGTCTTTTTATTAAACTTAATGTATACGAAACTTCTTACTTTGTAATCTAATGAAATGTAAATATTTGAAACTGGCCGCTTAGCATTCGCACAAGCATACTAGAATAAAATATTGCAGTAGGAGCAAATAAAAAAAAATACAGTGAAATGTAAACCTGTAAGTGTTGCAATATGAGCAAATAAAAAAGAAATACAGTAAAATGTAAGTCTGTAATTTACATTTGAATGTAAATCTGTACATTTTTCAAAGTGAAACCCGATTTTTACCAAGTTTAGCCCAAAGAAATGACCTAATAGAAATTACCTTTTTTTTTAAACTGAATTTGTGTTCGAAATCAAATGACCGTTTGAGTTTCTCTCGGGTCTTCATAATTAAGTAAATCAAGGAAATCAAGGGCAAATAAATAAAATAAAAAAATATCCGAATACATCACATACATTGATCTGACTCCGAGGTAGCTTAAGCACTTATGTATTACAAATATATACTTAAATATTGGAAATAAAACCCAGACACAGAACAAACACAAGTATTCATCATACGAATGTTTGTCCTGGGTGAGAATCGAACCCACAACTCTTGGCGCATGGGATAAGGTCACTACCTAATGCGCCATCGAGCTAATAAAAAAGTGTTTTGATTTCGCAAACATATAGTACTAGTGTAAACTAGTCCGTTTTGCAAAAAACCGGCAACCTATGTGAGGAACAAATGTCTGGCCTGGCAGGCGGGGAAGACCGAAGAAACGCTGGCTTGGTGTCATATCGGATGACATGCGTGCAAATGGTCTCAACCAGGGATGCCAAAGACCGGCCGAAGTGGAGGCGTAAGATAAGGAAGGCAGCCCCCGGGCTCCGTTACACGGATGCAACCGGGACGCCATGCTGATGATACTAGTGTAGTCTAATCGTGAGAAACAGCTGAACACGATAACAGCACCAGAAACATGATACTGGTATCATGTTTCTTCACATCTTCACCTAAAATTATTTACCTTGAGGAACCTGATATTCTCCATATGTTCCATCAACGTAGATATAAGAAGCGCTTAGATTTGACTCGGTCAAATAGTTGATGCATAATTCATGCGGTTTGTGGAACCCTGACCAGCGGAGAGGAGAGGAAAGGAGCGGAGGGGGGCGGAAGCGGAGTCCGGTAGCGCTGGACTGATATGGCAATTAGCGGACAAACGTCAGAATTCCATGTGAACTCCGATGGTAAGTACAGGGGGTTTTGAAGGGAAATGGTATCATTAGGACTGAGAGACGACGAGTCTGTCTGCATAGATAAATATAATATAGTAGTTGACTACAAAAATCTATTGTAATCAGTTGGATTACTGAAAAATATTCAATAATCCCACGGACTAGTAAAAAAAGAGGGACTCCACGCTGTCATACTATAGGGTGAAGCCATGTTTATGCATGTGTGAGTGAGATACTTAAGGATACCAGATATCAAATATTTGTCATTTGGAGCACTTATTATGTCAATGCGTGACAGTTGCGTGTCAAGGTGGAGCACCTGAGGAGATTCAATGTCTAGTTAATGATTGCTTGGGTACGGGCCTTGAGGGCTGGTCTATTATAGTTAATCTTCTACTTATGATTGCATTCATATTGGAAACGAATGGACTAACTAGACTAAAAACTGTTTTTTCTTTTGACATTTTTGCTCTTTTTTATTCTAATTAATTTGAATGTTTATGGCCACTATGGCCAACATACCAAAAAGGTTCTTAAAACCTTAATACATATTATATAATCTTCATCATTAATTGTATGATTTGGTTAGAACTTTATAAAAATTTAATAATGTACGTATTCTGACGCTGAAAAGAATTTTCGAGGTTCTCCGCGGCTTCTTTTCTGTAGAATTAACATTCTAAACCAGTGGCGCATTGACATCATTGCTTTAAAGATATTTGTAAACTTGACTATAATAGTTCTTTAAAAGTGTTTATTGAAGGTTACATAAACAACGAAAAATATTTTGAATTTGTATTCAAACAAATTCTTAATATAATTTTTGTGCGCTTCAAACGAAGCAGCCTGTACCATTCGTCAGCGCTAAGACAATCGCGAACGAGGCGCGCACGTCGCGCCACGCCCACACGCGCTATAAATATCCGCTTGGAGTACTCCTGACCACGAGACATGCTTACTTTTGTCAAAACTCAAACTCAAAATATCTTTATTTACGTAGACCTCGAAAAAGCACTTGTAAATCGTCAAGTAATGGGTAAAAATAGAACAATTTGAATCTACCACCGGTTCGGAATGTCGCATCTACCGAGAAGAAAGCGGCAAGAAACTCGGTAGTTACCTACTCTTTTCAATGCCAGATTGAACAAAAAAAACAAAGTTTACAGATTATATTAACATTTATATTAAATCATACAATTCATGTTCGTCGAAGATTCAGGACCGGAGCAGACCGGCCTCTGAAGCTAGCACGTGATTACAAGTATGAAAAAATGATGATGGCACCAAATTGAAGAATCACGCTCAACGCTTAGACGGAAATGGTGAAAAAAATAGCCTATGTCTAGCTCTTCACATACACAATTCAGACTCAATAAACCATTAGTCGCCTCTTACGATATGCTAGACAAGGAACATAGTTGGCACCACGGACTAGTAAAAAAAAAGAAGGACTCCGCGCCACTTACTAGTCGTTGAAGCTTCTCAGGTGCTCCAACTTGACACGAAGTTTACACATGATACGTCAAGTGCTCCAAATAACATCTGGGATCCATAAGTATCTTACTCACACATACATAAACATGGCTTCACGTTAAAGTTTGACAGCGTGGAGTCCTTACTTTTTTACTAGGCCATGGTTGGCACATATCCTTTGTAAGCTTGACTTGACTTGACATACATAACATCACGCCCGTTATCCCCGAAGGGGTAGGCAGAGTCAAAGTGGCAGAAAGCCCCCTTAACCACATTCTGCCAAAATAAAGCTAGGCTGGGTTAGATGAACACTACTCACTACCTTTTTAATTTTCAATGTAATCCCAACCCAATTTTTGGCTGAATATCGTTTCAGTTTATTAAGGCTCTTTTAGCCATAAATACAAAAATGAGATGACTTAGATGAAGAATTGTGATAAGTAGCCACAAATGTATCATTTGCATACATAATCACAATACCCAATTCATAATTAGTCGCCTGTAGGACATGCTAGCCAAGGAACACAGTTTACTAATTTTACAAGTCTTACTACGAGTAATATTATAAACGGGAAAGTTTGTATGGATGTGTGGATATTTGTTACTCTTTTACATAAAAAGTACTGCATGGATTATAATGAAACTTTACAATAGCATAGCCACATCATCTTCCTAGCGTTATGTCCCGTGCTTAGACAGGGTCCGCTTAGACCATGATCCAGAATTTAGCGATTCTGGTAATAACGTTTAAGCGACTGCCGATCTGACCTACGTAACCCTAAGATAGGGGAACCAGACAATTTTTGGATCATGGTTACAAATTCAAAGTTGTTTGAATTTGTAGGTTTCATCACGATGTTTTCCCTCACCGTCGAGCTAGTGGTATAAATATGTACATAGATTTTTTTTTTTTAAATCTAGAGGTACATGCCGGGATTTGAACCCGCACTCCTCGGTTAAGAGGCGCATGTCCTTACCATTGAGCTACCACCGCTCCAACAACTACAATAGCATAGCCTATACATTAGAATAACCCATACGTTATGTTTCATCGATATACCACGCGAGCAACTCAGCGGGAAAAAGCTTATTCTTTCTAAGTCCCAGACCAATATGAGTCCCACACGCCTTACACTCCGACTCCTGGTACCCCAGCGCATAAGTCAGAGGTGTTCAGAGGGCAGAGGGCGGAGGGTGGCGCCCTCCGAATAAATCAGACTCCGTGATTTAATATTAATGATGTTTTAACCTTAGTGATTTATCGAGAGTGGTCCAAGTTGTAAAGACGCAACTCTTTACAACGTATTATTGAAATGTAAAAAAAAAACCTATATTCATTTACATAGGTTTAAAAAAAATACTGAGGTTTAAACTTTATTGCATAATTTAGCATTTCTTTTTTGAGATTGAAAGTCATTACTTTTTACTTTTCTACGACAAGATGTTATTTCTATTGGTGTCCTTTGATTATTATTGTCCTTAATATATTAATACGTGAAGCAAAAACTTTGTACCACTTTTTTCAAAAATTTTGCTGACGAAAGAGTATTCGATATGGCACAATTAAAATTTGTACAAAGAATGAGTGCAGAAAGCTAATATTTTAAATAAATAATGCATCAAAAATACATTAAATGAATAACAGAAATTATACGAATTTCGACCACTGGACGACCTCTAGTTTATTTAAATGTACTTTCTAATCATCTCGATACTACAAGACTACAGCTATTAATATCTCAGGATTTGTTGAGATTTTTTAAGTTTTATCAAAGACTATTACGACCGGAGGTTAAGCCTCAAAATTTCTTGATTTTCTAATAGCGTCAACGATGCGCGAAACATTTAATCGTTATTTTTTAATAAAGTTGTATTATAGAATGCGACGTGATCTCGGGACGTAAATTGTTAGGAATAAGTCATCTTTTCATGTTTTTGACAACCTAGGTCATTCCATAACCGTTCAGATTCCAGTTATTTCACCGCTCCCCCCTGTGGCTTGGAGCGCTCGTCGGCAGCTGGCAGCTTGCGACGGTTTTTGTTTATTGCTAATAAGCTATCGCGCCCAGATTGCCTGCGGGTAACGCGCAAACATGTAGACTTGCCTCGGAGGTGCCGAGACACGACCACGGTTTTTAAATTAACGTTAGTGTTTTCGCGTATTTCACGGTTTTTTATTAAGGGATTTTTTTTTTACTATTTGGTCATCATACACACATAACATAACATCACGCCTATAATACACACAGCCAGACAGCAGGCCCCTTTAACCACATTCAGCCTAAAACAAAACTGGGCTGGACTGGGTTAGATAGAAAATTGTGAAAAAGTAGTGACAAGTGGCTAGCTTGTCGCCTACACAATCACAAACCCAAAACCCCATATACCATTAGTCGCCTTTTACGACATGCTAGGCAAGAACCACAGTTGGCACATTATTTTTAAGTCCCAGACCAACATGGGACTATGGGCTGGGTTAGATGGAAAATTGTGAAAAAGTTGTGACAATTGCTAGCTTGTCGCCTACACAATCACATACCCAAAACCCGATATACCATTAGTCGTCTTTTACGACATGCTAGGCAAGAACCACAGTTGGCACATTATTTTTAAGTCCCAGACCAACATGGGACTAAAGGTCATCAGACTAGTAAATTTACTGCACTGAATCTAGTTTGACTACCTGGAAAAAAAGAAGGAAGAAGATTACTAGTAAAGGTTTTTTCTGACTCTTTATCTTTAGAAAATGTATTAAGCCTAAAATCTTTTTGTTTCAGATAGGCTAACTAAAGCACGCTTTGCTTGTCAGTGACAAGCATTTCAAAGTTATTGGCGTTTTAATAGTTCAGTTCAATTGCCCGGGTTCCCCCCCAAATGGGTCCTGCCCCCTCTAACGCAGGTCCGCTCGGCTTCCTCGTGCGGGCTCGTGTCGCGCTGTTTGCTTCACTCATTTTAACAATTCGTGCACCGGCGAGTATGGGCGCTTTTAGCGCGATCTATCGCGCCTACTGACAGGGCTGCCAGCTGTGTATTCATACACACACATATTTAATATGTTCCAAATCACAGACTTAATAAGAGTGGTAATTCCTTCATTGGGTTAAGTATAAAAATATTCAATATGTTACCTCAAAATCTCATTGATTTACCTGTACATAAGTGTAGATTATATGTTAAAAATTGTTTGATTAAAAAGGGCTACTACAAGATAGAAGACTATTTAAATGATTAGAATATATGGTTAGACCCAGAATAGGCTGTTCGCATGCACAGCTAAATTTACATTCATGAATAAATTGTAACTAATAGTTATTAAGACTTGGCATTTTAAAAGAGTACCTATCGAGTTTCTTGTCGGTTTCTTCTCGGTAGAATCTACTTTTTGAACCGGTAGATATTGATCTTATTCTGACGATTTATAAGTGCTTTTTTTAAGCCTACTTAAATAAAGACAATTTCATTTCATTTCATATGTAGGTACATATAAATTATATTGTATTGGGATTTCCAGTAAATATTTTGTAAACAGTTGTAAATAAACAATAATACTACAATTGCGGGAATCCGCAAAGACTTGACAAACTTTTGGTTTAAAAGTTGAGTTGTATTAGTAGGTGGTAAATTGTTAACAAATTGTGACAAGTGCCGTCGTCGCCCACTTACATATTGATATTGTTTATGATTGATAAAGATGGTTTACAATACTTTTTTTCAAATTCGCCTCGAACACAAGGCCGAGTTCGGTTCTCATTAACAATGAATTCACTTTTAAGGAGGTTTGATCTAGATTGACATAGCATAATTAGAATCAAACATATGTTTGTCAAAACATTTGTTTGTGTCATTAGGTCTAGTTACATAAATATAGTATCACCGTGATCTGCCATACCGGCTTACGAAAAAAAAATACAAACTAATACATAAAAAATTGCTCGACAATACATAAATTATTATCATTATTTTAATTAACGACTATTAAAAATTAAAAAAAGTATGTAAATTGTATGTACAACAAGTCAATATTTATTTGCAAATGTCAGATTTAAAATGTCACTACATTATAGATTAAACATGAAATTAAATTCCATACCAATTACTAAATTCATTAAACGAAACACAAGATTAAATTATACACTAATATATTAAATTCATTACTCAAACGTCTCGGAAAGACGCTAAAAATGAAATTCTTTGTTAAATGGTGATTTTAAACATAACGCTTCTTAAAAATGTATGTACAATTGATTGTAATTTGAAAAATAAAGCTTGTTGAATAGGAGGCCTATTGTTATATTTTACATAGAGCTCTATAAATTTATTTACCTAAGGGCGTGTTGATTCGGGCCACAAGTTTTTTTTAAACCCGGAGAAATGCCTTACGCATTTCACTCCGCCTCGGGGGAGCGAAGTGGTTATGTGGGACTCCCAGGGGCCTCTGCAACAGGAGACCCCCTCGCCGGCCAAGATGGTAGCGGCCGGGGTATACCCACTAAAACTCCGGGATGCATCCTCTACGCCAGTGCTTCTCAAACTTTTTGTGCTATGGAACCCTTTTAGGAAGCGGAGTATTTGACGGGACCCTAGAACAGCGCGGGCGGCAGTGCGGGGGGGGGGGGGGGGGGGGCAGGAGTTATGATATTTATTATCAGTACCAATTTTCATGGAACCCCCAGAAAGGCTTCACGGAACCCCAGGGTTCCGCGGAACACACATTGAGTATAGCTGCTCTACGCCGACTGAGGCTTCGCGGGCTTGAGGGGCATTCCATAGGGCCTATGGAATCGTATACCGCTATATCCGTAGCAACCCTGCTCGAGGTGCGAAATGGCGGTCAAATAAAAAGCGGAGCACTCAACGAAACCAGAGCGAAGCATTGTCTGAGCGTACTGTTACCTGAACGCTTGCCACACTTCCGGTCCAGTGGAGGAAAATTGGATGACCTCGATGGACTGGCATGTTCGGTTGACCTGCGACTTGACCTCTTCCTAACTAAGAACGGGACATAGTTCTTCTTAGTCGGTCCGATCGGCTCCGGATGCTGAGTTTTAGAATAGAAACAGAAATATCAGACTACTATCACATACATTGATCTGACTCCGAGGTAAGTAGCTTAAACACTTGTGTTACGGATATCAGAATCAACAGTTGTATTTTAAATATATACTTAAATATTGGATATTAACACCCAGACACAGAACAAACACAAGTATTCATCACACGAATGTTAGTCCTGGGTGGGTATCGAATCCACAACTCTTGGCACATGAGGCGGGGTCACTACCGAATGCGACATCGCACCATTGTAATTACCAAATTGACTATCTATGTATCTAGCTAGTTGAGGATTGCAGTTATAATTATAATTATAAATACCTAAGTTAAGACTTCAGTTCACAACATTTCAATATTTTTTCCCAAAAAATTCAAACTACAGTTTCACTATGTGTACAGCCAAGCATTCTTCCAGCTTCGTTGGTCAACATCACCAAATACTGCCACCAATTACCAAGTATTTGTCACAGTGTTTTAACACCATATCCTAGGTGCTAAACTGGTCTGTTTGCCTACACTTGTCTCAGCGTATTTGGGAATCACGAATACCCAAAGGTTGCTCACTTCTTCCTAATAAAGGCTGCTTTTATGTTAAACACGTGAAATCTAAGAAGTTTATTAAATCTGTTTATTTGTTAAGTACTTCGTGCCCGCAATTTCGTCAGTGTCGATAAAAATACTACTACTTAGATCCTCAATTAATGCAGGATCCCTATATAATTATCTATATTTTCTCTAATATTTATTTACGTGAAGCAAAAAACTTTGTATCCCTTTTTATGAGAATTATGCGGACGGAGAAGTATGAGATTTGGCGCAGTTAAAGTTTATATGGAGAAGGAGTGCAGTAAGCTAATATTTCAATAAATAATTAAAAAAGCAAACTTATAATGGTCGTATTTCGTCCAGTGGGCGATCACTAGTAAAACATAGACCTGTATTAACTCTTACATAATCAACTGAACTGTCCTACAATATTTACTGCATACATATTTATAATTCAAAGAGTAAGAGGTACTTGCTGTAGGATAAGCACGCGAAATGCAATCCTTAGCCACTAACATAAAGCCCCGCTTTCAAAACAATTAAAATTAAAACTTATTACTAAAAACGATTAATGAAAATAGTTAGATTTGTTTTTGCATATTATTCCATTACCATGTTTTTTTTTTCTTCTTCCTCTTTTATGGTAATAAAGGGATTCCCATTCCAGACAATAATTCCTATGACACAACTAAATTCTTTTTTAACATGCATAACAAAATTATTAGTTCTTCCAAAATTAGCCCCGCCAAAGAGAGCTATCGACTGAATCCCGCGCGTCGCAGACAGCAGTTTGACGTAGGAGCATAATGAAGTTTCCTTGTTCCAACTCGCTCCTCTCCCGAGGGAATGCAGGACTGGGCTCCATGGGCGTATTGTATTTAGTACTGACTTTTCCCCGTAACTTCACTGGGATGAATGGAGATTTTGTCGATCAGTCAGCCTAGAAGTTGTTTTTGTGTCGCAAAAATATGGCTATTTTAGGTGTACTTAAGGTATGCTATATCCTTGTCTGTGCACCTAGATCATATAAGAAATGTTTAATGATGATTGAATGAGTATTCAAAACGTGATAGACTAATTAACAAGGTCACATTCGAATTTATTATATTTGTTCATATTAAATACGAATGTGATCTATGCGGATATAATAATTAAGACTAAGTATATCTGATTTCGGCTAAAAAATCCTTGGTTACTTTACATGAGGTATGCGTGGCCGATGATATATCAGTTTAAGCAGTTAAGAGCACTTATACTAAAAAAAACTGGGTATACTTCTGCCTTGCTTGCAATCCCCAAAGTCAGACCCCAAGGAGCGGCAAGCGAATCTAAACAGTCTTAGCCAAAAACTAAATTAAGCTTGGTTTTAAAGAAAGTAGTGATAACATAACAATTTTTTACATTAACTACGACTTTCTAAACAAAGGACCAGTGTATTTCTTTTGAGTTCTTTTGAAAATGTATATTTTCAATCGTTCTAAATATACATTACAATCTTTAAATTCACAGTTTTGAACTACAAGTTTTTATTACAAAACAAAGCTCAAATCCGTGTAGGTAAGTATATGTAATAAGCCTGATTAGAATATGTTTATTAAAATAGGCATGCGCGCACGCACAATAAGGATGATGACTGATTTAAAAAAAACTATAATTCTATTTAGTTCGTCAGTTAGATTATACAAAAATACTAAACACATATTTTTCGCTTTATCAAATGAACAAATAATCACAAAGATAAAGAGCATCAAAGTTTCGGAGTGGGGGCTTGCAACGTCACTATTTTGTAAAAATTGTACGAAAGAGTGACGTCACGCGCAACGTGAATGCATTGTATCTCCGTCAATGTGTGTTTGATTAATAAATAAAAATTACGTGTTCAATATTTTTTTTATAAACTAACTGACAGACTAAACAGATTTTTTTAGTCATCTAGCCTATTATAAAAAAAAATCTAACAATACCTAACATCCCTGGCTTTCACTAATTATTCCGGTTCTAATATTCCAAAGACTTACCTTGCGCTAGGGATGCGCGATCCGAGTCTTCGATCCGATTTTTTGGATCGTAATGGATTGTAATGCCACGATCCGATCTGCGGATCGGATCGTATGCCCTCGATCCGATCTTCAGGAAATCGATCCGGATTGGATGCAAATAAAAAAGAGACACAATTAATTTTAGATCTTTATTAGAAAAAAATAAGTAGGTACCATTTTTACAGACGCCAATCTTCCAAGTCTAAACTTTTGAGAAAGAGTAATTTTGACAGACGCTGTGGATATAGTCTGTTGCGACTTTCAAACAAATAAACCTAAGTGTAATTTTTTTTACAAACAAACAGTGTTCTTATTCATACGATCCAAGCGATCCGATCTTTCAAGTTTTGTATCGATCCGGCAAAAAATCGCATGGCCTCGATCCGATCAGAAAATCGCCGGATCGTATGCCTGCCGATCCGATCTTTCAAAGGATCGGATCGGATCGGCGCATCCCTACCTTGCGCAATCCCAGAAAAACGCAAACCCATTACCACGACGCCCCAATACATTCGTCTTGTCTGTTCGTCCGCTGACAATGACGTCATAATGGTTTAGTCGTGTCGGACACTCCCGCGGGATCAGGCAGGATTGAAAGCGGGAACTGAGGGTGATGTTCCCTAAGGTACTAAAGGGACCAGTTACTGAAGCTGTGATGTCCGTTTTTGGACTTAAATGTGTATAAAAAATAGGGTTATTGTACATTTGCGACAAAGTTAATTCGTTACATAAAAATGCATGTGTAAATACAGGGTCAGGTCATAGCTTAACTTGGTATAAAATAAAGTCACCGCTTTTGTTTGTTTATACGCTTAAATATTTTTAAACTTCAAACCGCGGGAAACATTGATACAGTTTTCACTGGTACTGGAACATGATAATGTTTTATTGAATTTTTATTTTGACATAAACTATTTCTTAACTATCAGTTAGATATATTTAATTTAATTTAACTTAATTAACTTTAAATAATATTTGATTCAGTAAAAATTGTTTCTTGTAATACTAAATAGCATCAAATATTTATTTCAAGATACATATAGCATCAACTTAAAATATCGAACGTAAAGACATGAATCATAAACATTTTTTGTTCTTTATTATACTTAAACAAGTTCTTAGATAATTACAGAGAAGCGTCATATAAAAAAATCATAGGTACCTATAAAATACGAAGGATACTTAGGGAAGGGAAAATAAATAGGCCAAATATATTGTGGAAACACTTATCGACCTATTAGAATATGACAAAATATAACATAAATATGATCTTTTGTCAGCAAAGGTATGATATCTACATATTTATGAATGTTTATATTGTACAAATAAAAAATTGTCTTAAATCATTTATTTTTTTTTGCTATTTTAGTACAATTTATTAACAATAGATGTCATTGCATGTAATAAGCATTGTATAAATAGTATTTCTACTGAGCAATAGATGACGCTTTACTCGTATTGAGAGCTACAGTACTTCATACTTCTATTAGTCAAAAGATGGCACTATATTTGCTGCTTGAACTACCTTAGTATGTAATACGTCTACTCATCAAAAGATGGCGTAACAAGTGAAAACAAAGATTGGTTCTCTCTGGATTGCATTAAGTGCATGCTGCATGCATTTTCTTTACGTTGGTTAAACAATAGGTATGTACATTGAACTATTATTACTAGCGTATGGAACCGACGCAGCGAACAAGTTTTCGGCAACAACTCGTTTAGTCACTCGCGTAAGCGCCATGAAATTCACGGCGTTTACGACGTTTTGGTCGCGAGAAAAATGTACTCTATGAGCGATCTAGCGCTGCGTGCGCTGCAAATGCTGAAACACGCTAAGTCCATGCTTCGTGATAATATTTTTGTTTGACATAGCTTCTCTATACGTAGTATTAATAGCTCAATGGGTATGTACTATCTTATTTTAGGGAAATTACATCTGAATATATTTTTTTTTCAATTATGTTCGATAGGTAGTCATAGTAATCTAATACGCTTAATATTAATTGATCTAACTAAATTACTTATTCCAAAACGTATAGCTAATATTTATGTAATAAATTATTACGAAAAAGCTGCTATTACATTGACATTATTAGTGTAGTTATTTTAAGTAAACACTCCAACTAATACTTATTTAGCATTCTTGTACAATCGTGAAATTACTCATCCCGGGATTTGTATGCAAGAAGGATGCTAAATAGCCACAAATTATGTTCGCAGACCACAAATTGTCTACCAAAACAAGCATGACCTAGATCTCACGCCCCTTAATCAAAATATCCTTCATCCTTCTACTTGCAACATCTGCAATTCCATTGTAAGAATACATTAGATTGTAACTAAGCTTAACACAAAAATTTAAATATATAAAATTTAAATCTAGACATCAACAAGGCTTGAATAAAAATTTTGTTATTTTGTCTACAAAAAATAAGATTTCTATTCGAATATTATATTTTGTTTTGAATGTTAGATTCTACACAAGTATTTCAAAAACTGTTGCTATTTCAATTCTGTTTCTCTTTAAAAATATATATATTTTTTTATAATTTCAGGATCGTTTAGACTTCCCTCATCTTTTTATATACTTAATAACCAAGATTCTGTGCATTCAATCAAATTCATGTTTACGTTTTAAGTCGTTTGAAATTAAATGGTTGGCCTATTTACTTCCATGATTAGGTAAAGAGTTTCTAATCTATATAATCAGTTTTCAAGAGCAAAGCCCGATTTTGTATCTTCATTGACTGTCAGGCGGAACAAAATTCGCCGGGTCGGCAGTATGATATAAAAGAATATTGTACGAAAACTTATATGAAAGGATATATAGATATATTAAAAGCTGACATTTTAATATAAAACTTTCACGTTAACTTCTCAGGGGATTGGCGCAAAATTAAATTATATAAAAGAAAGGGAATTACGGGTAATAATAATCCCCTTTCCTTTGCCACTAATTAGTGAATCATGGTTTAATTACCTTCGTACACGATTTTAGTTATTCACCAACTATCTATATCTTTACAGAGTATTATAAGGATATTTACTATACCTACCTACACTTCTCATCATCATCTTCCTAGCGTTATGTCCCGTGCTTAGACGGGGTCCGCTTAGACCATGATCCAGGATTTAGCTAGGCTGGTAATTACATTGAAGCGACTGCCGATCTGACCTTCGTAACCTTAAGATAGAGGAACCAGACAATTTTTGGATCATGGTTACAAATCCAAAGTTGTTTGAATTTGCAGGTTTCATCACGATGTTTTCCTTCACCGTCGAGCTAGTGGTATAAATACGTACATAGACTTGAAAAATCCAGAGGTACGTGTCCGGGTTTGAACCCGCACTCCTTGGTTAAGAGGCGCGTGTCCTTACCATTGAGCTACAACCGCTCCACGTACTCCACCTACCTACACTTCTACTTCAAATATTATTTAAAAACAACTAATATCTATCATGCTATATATTTTTTTATTTTGAGCCTGATTTCAATGCTTTTTGCAGATGCTCTTGGACTTCTTCGGTTAAATTTATTTAATTTTAATATGAAGTAGATTTTAAGTTATTACAATATAGATATGCACGTTCCCTATTGCCATTGCGATCAGCTTACTAATATCAATTTAGACTTTTCATCGAGATATTTTATGAATGTTAATATCAATGATAGGTTTGTTTGGGCAGCACTAAACGCCCTGATCTCTCTGGGCATCCGCAGAAAACCAGCGTCGTGGTACGCTTAGCGCCACCGCGACATGCTGAGCGGAGACCTTATAGGTAACACATAGTTTTAACTTGTTTATGTTACAATATTATGAATTATGCATGTAAGTACCTGATAAACTCTTTTCTTTCTTTCTAAACTAACTTTTCGCCAATTTTCTAGCAGGGTAGGGAGAGAGACCGGAGCGCCATATGATACGATTGTTACACACCTCAAATGCTTCGTTGACATTCATAATTATTTTCATACACGCTCTAGGGTGATTATGGCTCTTAATCAAGATCTTCTGTAAACACACGACCAATTTGATCTTGGCATTAGTCGTGGTTGATAGATTAGTCAAGACTGTTTGTAAATTGATAAGCAATCGAACTCTCATTACCCCGTGTGAGGTCACCGAACCTTTCAGAACGCAGACAAAACCGCAGTAGCGGCCTAGTCGCGACTATATCCAATTACGAGTAGTTAGGTAACGACCGCGTATTTCATTAAACTATAAATAATTCCGCTTAATAGATAACTATGGTGATTACAAAATCTCATTCATGCGTATTACGTCACATACTTAGGTGCAGGTTCGATCGGCTGGGGCTTTACAACAAGCGTGGAAGTGGCGGGACAAACAAACAAAAAAAAAAAACTAACTAACTAAACTTCACGCCACTTCCCTAGCTGGGTAGGGGAAAAAAGGTTTGTAATATTCAATTCGCAACATTTAAGACATCACAACTCTTTAACCTTCATCAGGTAAGGTAAAAAAATACCATGATCCATCCATTCATAGTCCATAGTTATTTGATTGTGCAAGTTTACTCGCGATTCACCCTCACCACTGAGCTGTAGTATAAACACGGACTAATAAAGTTTGTGAGTGAGACTTACCGATACCAGGCATCGGAAATTTGGAGCGCTTTTGTCAAATGTGTGATGTTCTCATAATTTGCATATCAAATTGGAGCTCCGCAGATGCCGCAACACTACCTAGACGTTTGCCTATGTAGTGTTGCGGAGTTCTTCTTTTTTAATAGTCTGTGGTATAAATAAGTACTAAAACCCGCTTGCCCTCACCACCCCCTTCCCTTCCCGAGCCAGTGGCATTTTGCTTGTCCTGCCACTCCAGAGCTACTGCCACTGCCAATCCTAATCATACTAACATTATAAAGAAGAACAGAATTGACTGGCCCGATGGTCGAGTGGTCAGAGACCCTGGCCACGAAACCGAGGGTCGCGGGTTCGAATCCCGCTAGGGGCAAATGTTTCGTGTGATGAATATGGGCATTTGTACTCGAGTCATGGATGTTTATAAACGTATTTAAGTATGTCTATCCGTTCACCTAGTATCCATATCACAAGCATAAGCTTAGTTTGGGACTAGGGAATTGGTGTGTCAGTCTTGAGAATTTAATTAATTATTTAAGAAACATTTGTTTGTTTGAATTTAATAGACCCCGAAACTACTGGACCGATTTGAAAAATTCTTTCACTAATACAAAGCTATATTTTATTTCTCTACGGGAACGCTGCTTTTTAAAAAAACTCAACCCTTACCCGCTCTCAGTGAAGCCACTACCAACCAACCATCGGCCGCAGCTTTCTTGCCCCGCGGCGGCGACGAAAGTAAAACCAGTCCAGGAATGCGCTCACTGTCAACAAGAGAGTAACGCGCCCGTTCCTATTCAACCCAATAAACAACTCGGAATTAATCGAAATAGTTTTAATTGCGTTTGTTAATTATGGTGCTTCCATGAATTTGAAACTGCATTCCGGGGATTGCGGCTTAATTCGTCATCATTGTCTTTTCGTACCGTAATGTCCGCGCTAAATAACTTGAAGCCATTTCTCTGGCGGGGTCGAACGGAGAGTCATATGACACGGTGATTATTAACTTATAATTATGGATATTGTTTCACAAATCAGTTTTTCTATTGGAACGCTGGCTGGCCAAGTTTTTAACATGGATAATCCTGCACAGGTCCAGCAGTGGATTGGTCCAATGCTTTTATAGCCTGATGATAATGATGATAAAGGTATACCGTGTTACATAGTTAATTATTTTATTCATACTCACCATACAGCATAAAGGATGGGTCATTAACCCATCGTCAAGAATAGCACGGAATTCAGAGATATGTCGTCAGCCGCCATTACGGCACACGTTCTTTAGGACGATTAGATAAGGAGAAATTCGGGCTCCGGGCGGTCTGGCGCAGGTGTCGCTCGCACCTTGCGCCCACGCAGCTCTGCGGCTCTTAGTGTGTATACTCGCATACGAAAGCGCTTGTATGATTTTGGCAGGAGACAGTCAATCCCGGGCGGTCAGTCTATATGAGTGGCAAGTAATGGTTTATGGAGGCAATAGAAAACAGCATGGCACAGCATCACTACTTTGATTCTTGATATACTAACTGACCCAGCGAACTTCGTACCGATCCTTACTCGAAATATAATTAATAAGTTAAATCAATTCCTAATACTAAATGTATAAGAATATTTTTTCGTCAATGTTTTTTTGTGCGACAGCCTGATTGTTATTTGGAAATATAATAACCGTAACTCCGTCAACATCGGTTCAGCCCTATCGAAGATTAGCCGGAACAAAAAGAGATAGTAAAAATAAAAATAAAAAGTAATAAAAAAAGCATTTGCTAAACGTTATTATGTTGACATTACTATCAAATACTTCATAAAAAATAAAAAATCATGAGACGCATTCCTTCCAAAATAGATATTGCCAATTCGTTCATTATATTTTCATATTTTCAATGCCAATTTTGATATTGCAATTTTTCCAAGTTAAAAACATATTTCCTTCTCTAGAAAAATGTGTTCAACTTGAAAAAATTTTAATACATGCTCGATTCCACCTGAATCTCAGAAAGACACGTGCCAAAGCCAGTTCCACACGAGCGTACGCGCAGCTCGCGCACTTTCTTCGGCGCGCCCTCAACTCTTGCGCAACACGTACTACACTACTACCTGTTTTCCGCTGAGTATCCTATTTTTCTCGAAAGTGGCTCGCTTGTATTCCTCGCCTTATAAGGGTACGCTTTTTCACTGCACCTATACATCAGTGAAATGAGACGAGGTAGCTTTCGATTGGAAGTTAAGCAACGCTTGCATATGCCCGAATTTGGATGGATGACCTAAATTAGGAAATTGTTTCTGATCATTTCGCGACTGTTCGTTAGAATGTGAGGTCTAAGGAGCTACTTAAGAAATGTCCGTGGGTATGTAAACTTCTATGATAGTAGAATATGTAGTTAATAAACAAGATAACATCCTAAGGTTTAATCTAAAATAAATAAATAATAAATAAATTCTCTAGACTGACACACCAATTCTCTACTCCCAAACTAAGCTTATGCTTGTGCTATGGATACTAGGTGAACGGATAGACATACTTGAATAAGTTTATAAACATCCATGACTCGAGTACAAATGCCCATGTTCATCACACGAAACATTTGCCCCTAACGGGATTCGAACCTGCGACCCTCCGTTTCGTGGCCAGGGTCTCTCGACCACTCGACCATCGGGCCAGTCATAAAAGTTTATTGATTTATACATAGTAGAATTCTGGTGTCATTTCCACGGAACCATTACGTGTCACGGAAGCAACTTTAGGAATCACTATGTCAGACGGTGGCTGTCATTGACTTGTGCCAAAGAAAGTTCCATTAAACAGGATAGAAGTTTCAAATTATTGGGTCAAAGGCACATTAAGCTAAGATCAAAGTATCCTTAGTCAATTACGAAACTAAAAAATTCGCCCCCAAAGCGGACATCCTCAATTTTAGTTAAAAAAGTCATCGTAAAACAGGCCCCTTGAGAATAACTAAATGTTTACTATAGCCTTTTTTATCCCTCATATTAGAGTTCCGTATTATAAACGAAAAAACCTTATAGGGTCATATTGACGACAAGATCAGTAATTCACGTAATTATATTTAGTACTAACTGACCTGGCGCACTTCGTAACGCCCCGTTCTCGGATTTTCAATACCCATTTTTTTTTTCCGTGCAACTTTTTCATTTTTTTCTTTTATAAGAACCTTCACCTGATAATAAACACAAAACTGAAAAAAATTACCGAAATCGGTTCAGTTGTTCTCGAGATTTGCGCTTAGCAACACATTCTGCGATTCATTTTTATATTATAGACTAGCTGTGCCAGCGGTGTCAACCGCGTTTATGGTTAATATTATAAAGACTATTTCCGTCATACATGATTTCTATGTAACTTTAACCATTAAGGCTGCACACGCGACGGAAGCGTAAAAAATGGAGTAACTTCTCCCGTTTTCCCAACATTACCCTTCACTACTCTGCTCCTATTGATTGTAGCGTGATAAAAAACATACTATAACCTGCCCAGGAGTATAAAGAATAATTGTACCAAGTTTCGTTAAAATCCGTAGAGTAGTTTTTGTTTCTATAAGGAACATACAGACAGACAGACAGACAAACATTTTACTGATTGCTTTTGGCATCAGTATCGATCACTAATCACCCCCTGATAGTAATTTTGAAAATATACTTCATGTACAGAATTGACCTCTCTACAGATTTATTATAAGTATAGATAAATTATGATACACGATAAAATTTAACAAGATTATGCTATTAAGTACAGTAAGTCATCGTCTTCCTAGCGTTATGTTCTGTGCTTAGTCGAGGTCCGCTTAGACTATGATCCAGGATTTAGCAAGTCTAGATAAGACTAGACTAGTTGTCTGAATGTACAGGATTCATCATAATGTTTTGCTTCACCGCCGAGCTAGTGATATAAATAAGTAGATAGATTTGAAAAATCCAGAGGTACGTGCCCGGGTTTGAACACGGACCGCTCGGATAAGAGGCGCGTGTCAAATGTGGTACCACCGCTCCGTTAATCCGTTAATCCGCTATGTACTGTACTAAGTAACATAACATACATACTTATCATAATCCCCGAAGGGGTAGGCAGAGTCAAAGGGGCAGCAAGCCGCCTTAACCATATTCAGCCAAAAAAATCAACTGGGCTGGGTTAGATGGAAAATCGTAAAGCAGTAACAAGTGGCTAGCTCGTCGCCTACACAATCACACGCCCGAAACCCGATATACCATTCGTCGCCTTCTACGGCAACATTATAACAACGTCAAAACTGAAAATATTAATTCTCAACCCACAGGACTCAATTCCGACTCACACTTGACGCTTCTTTACCATAACAACCTGTTCTTTCCAATTCTCAGGGTGTAAATACAGTCAGCAAAAGTTTCTAACATATTTAACCTTTTTTATTATGGACATAAAGATCAAATACGCTCAGCTACTTCTGTTCAACGAAACATTATGATGTCTATATATTTTTTGCTTCCGTCAACGCTACAGCGATCTCTTTGTAGTTTTTTAGGACGATTATTTTTTTATAGTTAGGTTGATGAGAAAAAATGTCACGGAGATTGAAAAACTTGTTGAAATAGTCGACTGAGGCTCGGTATTCTGATGCTACTTGTTCGCTATTAAACTGGATTTTGTATTTATATATTCTTCCATGTAGGTCTGGCACTTAAAAAAAATGTGCTAACTGTGTTTGCCTAGCATGTCGTAAAAGGCGACTAATGGTATATCGGGTTTTGGGTTCGTCATTTGTCAATCCTTTTTCATAATTTTCCGACTCCCCGACTCAACATTATTTTTGGCTTAATGCGGTTTAAAGAGCTTTATTGCTTCCTTATATCTATCTACCCCTTTCTGATATCTATGTATGTATGTATACATACAGTATGTAGTAATATTATTTACTTAGTACCAAAACTCTAAATAGGAAAGTCTGTAGATAAAACCGCAGCTAGCATATAGCTACTAAAAAAGAAAAGAAAACCACTGTCTTACTGTCTGTTTATTACGGTTTCACACCTCAACATAACCTGATGGGAATGCCATTACATTAATACCATAAGAAATTTCAATTCCATTACCAATTCCTAAGCCGCATCTAAGTTCTTATCTAACCCGAATTATAGATTTAAATAAATAAATTAATATAAATATACAAGTGGGCGAAGCCGCAAGCAAAAGTTAGTGGTTCTGATATTAGTTGCAACAAACCGACACGCCTATACTACGATATACAATATTTTCGTAATTTTATCGATTTCTCAGACAAAAGCTCGCTATGTGAGCGAAAATTTCACTTTTATTAATATTTATATCGGAGTGCACATTCCGAATCGTTTATTAACGATGGCTGCATAAATTACGCATGCTAAAATAATGAAATCACCCAATAATTATGTGTTCGTTTCCAAATCCGGCTTTGGGTGTAGGGTTGTAACGCAATAGTTCAGCGGAATTTTTGAAAAACGCAAAACTTTTTAAAAAAAATTTAAAAGTAAAATCTTAATACAACTTTTTTTTTTTATTTGAGTTTTTATTGTTAAAAGTATAAAAAAATATGTATCGTGATGATGCATAGTTTTCGTACAATATACTTTTATAAATATTTAACGTATTTTCTATAAGCTTATTTGCTTAAGGTCAGGCTTTAAGCAACACAAACATAGATATTTTACATTTTTGAAAGCTGCTGTGTTTCATATTTGACAGATGCAAGTTTGGATACAGATTTAGAGCATACATCTGTTTCCAAACCTTAACCGTTTCTGCGGTTTAAATCGTCAAAAAAACACTGTTGTTACCACGATTACGATTCCTTGGTGCATCACCACTCAACTACAATAAAAAAATGGCTACACCAGAAAATTAAAACTAATAACATATAAACACATACATATCACCACGCCCGTAATCCTTGAACGAGTAAGCAGAGTTATAGGAGCAGCCAGCCCCCTCAGCCACATTCGGACAAAACAATAAAATTACATACATACATAATGTCACGCCTTTTTCCCATGGGGGTAGGCAGAGATCACGTACTTCCATTTGCTACGATCCTGACATACATCTTTCGCTTCTTCTACATTCATAAGTCTTTTCATACACGCTCGTCGGTTAAGGGTGCTGTTTACATAAAATTAGGCTGGGTTTAATGAAAAAAAAAAAACAAGTGGCACTTGTCGGCTACACAATCACAAAAACTATTAACGAAAAAAAAAACAAATAAATCTTGTTTCTGAAACACGTAACTTAAAAAAAAAAAACAGTGTATTAGTTGCAATTATACAATGATGCATTGCAATATTACAGGTATGCATCAATATTGAACATTTTATAATACGTTCTTGGTTCCGAATGTGCCAACCCTACTAGTCCCCAAGTGATAGTTAAGTCGGAAAGTTCTCGCTAAGTAAGTAAGTTAGTTAAGTCAGTTTGGTCGCGGCTGGCGGCGTGAGAGCACGCTGAACTAGCAAACACTATCCACTTTCAAGTTTAAGTTATTAAGTTTAAGTTACAAGTGCTTATGATGAACCATTTTTGTCAAAAGGAAAATGTGATTCAGTCGACGAAGGGTTAAAATAACTTTTTTGAGAAGAATTTTTTTTAATTTATTTATTTATATTTTTGGATTTTTGTGTTGGACTGTTATCGAAAGGAGCTTTCGTAGAGGAGCTTTGAAAGGCGTTTAGTTTTTTAAGGTAAGCTTTTAACTTTCATACTGAATTCCATGAAAAGTTGACCAGTGTTTAATTATTATTATTGATGAGCATAAAAAATATATTTTTCTATCTATATTTTTAATAACAATTTTTAGCTTTTCTTGAATGAATAAATCAATCGATCTTATATTTCCCGAAATAAAACGCAATAAATTTACAGAAAATCGACAATTTCTCAAGTTACACGAATAGGAATTATTATTTATTAATTAATGCATTTGATTGACGAGATCTTACACGTCTGTGTTAGCCTAAATACAATTGGCCTTCTAACGGGCAATTAACACGACTGTATTAAGCACTTTTCATTGGAGTTTTACAAAAAAAGGTAGTTTTGTGCATTTAAATATATATTTTATTCTATAAACTATCAGTTGCACTTTTAACACTTATTTAACGTGAGTTATTAAATTATTCATACTTTAAGTAATTATTATGTTTCGTATTTCATTTATAGAATTTTGGAACAAATAGGCCTTTTAAGAAAAAAAAACCATAAATAGCTACACGTCATCGAATAAATAATTAAATCATATACTTTTCTCGTAATCTTACTATTTTAAATTGTGAATTTAATCTACAAAAAATACAAAATGTTGTTTGTCCCATGTTAGTCGGCGACTCATAAAAATGTTCCATGTATTTTGCCTGCACTCTCGGAAGAGGTAGTCAAAGTTTCATGCAGTTGCGTTTCGTTCAATTCCTGAGAGTACCGGAGGTCCGCCCTCAGAGGATTCGCGCCGACCACAGTATACCTTGGATATAAAGTGCTTGTCGTACCTTTAATGACTCCAAACCTTCAAAGGGTCGGTAACATGCGTGTAACCCCTTGTTATGGAAGCGCCAATAGGTTACGGTGAATACTTACCACAAGGCCATTGATTTATTATATAAAACTCCGTAGATTAAAAACAAGGTTCACCTCCTTACCGCCTCGTATAAAAAAGACTTGCACTTATTTTTCAAAATCCTACATCCTTCCTACTTTTATAATATTATAAACGCAAAATTTTGTGAGGATGTCCATACATCCTAAGGATGTTTGTTACTCTTTCACGCAAAAACAAATTTTAATTAAACTTTACAATAATATAGCTTATACACCCAAATAACATATAGGCTATGTTATATCGATGTACGACGCGAGCAAAGCCGCAGGCAGAAACTAGTATAACATACATATAATCACGCTCGTAATCCCGGCATATAGACAGTCAAAAGGCCCTTTTGGCCAAACATCAAACGGGCTTGGAAATTTGTGAAAAAGTAGTGACAAATGGCTAGCTCTCCGCATAAACCATCACACACCCAATACCCGGTATACTTTTAGTCACCTTTTACGACATGCTAGTCAAGAAACATTGGCATATTCTTTTTAATTCCCAGACCAACATAGGCCTAATAATACGGTACTCCATTATCCGAGAAGCAGATATATTATTAGGATTTATATTTATTTTGACGATTTATGAATGAATGAATAAATGAATGAAAAGTTTATTTCGGATATTACGCGTTACATCCATAGTTTGTTAGTACCTAAAAATAAAATATAAACACAAATTAAAAACTTACTTCCTATGTTAGTAAAATTTAAATAACTTATTATGATTAACATGGACGGAAAGCCACTGATAAAGGATTGGACTGTCCATCCTATGAGCAATCACTTTCAGGAGAGTGTTGGTGCTGCCACATACCCGTTCCCTTAGCGACGCCACTCTTTTACGCTTATTTTAAGCCTACCTATATAAATTTGACCGGCCCGTTGGTCGAGTGGTCAGAGACCCTGGCCACAAAACCAAGGGTCGCGGGTTCGAATCCCGCTAGGGGCAAATATTTCGTGTGATGAACATGGATATTTGTACTCGAGTCATGGATGTTTATAAACGTATTTAAGTATGTCTATCCGTTCACCTAGTATCCATAGCACAAGCTTATAAGCTTAGTTTGGGACTAGGGAATTGGTGTGCCAGTCTGAAGAATTTATTTATTTAGAATTTATTTATTTATTTATAAATAAAGATCATTTCATTTCATTCACCTATCATGCAAATACATGACAGATGATGCTCAATTCACTTTCGCTAGAGGTCAAGGGCGAGACGAGGCGGGCTCCTAACTGTGAGACTTGATGCGCCTTTTAGCAGTTAAATTTAAACGCCGTATCAATTGTATGGTCATGGACAATTCAAGTACCGTAATTGATCTTGACCGCACGTGATTTGACAATAACTTAAAGAATATATGCGTAGAATGACTGGTGAGTTCTTTTTATTACGGTCTATATGCCTTTGTGGGCTACGTTTTGGTCATAATACCGATAAAAGAAAGACACTGCAATTTTCATTCGATTAATAATAGATAAATATCCGACAACATCATATACATTGATCTGACTCCAAGCTTATGCATGTGTTACGGATGTCAGAATCAACAGTGGTATTACAAATATATACTTAAATATTAGATATTTAATAACACCCAGACACAGAACTAATAGTATTCATCACACGATAGTTTGTCCTGGGTGGGGATCGAACCCACAACTCTTGACAAATGGGGCAGGGTCTCTACCCAATGCGCAATCGAGCCAGTCAGATCAATCTTATAGGAAATAATAACAAATAGCGCTAATTATATGAAGTTAGTTAGTTAGTTATATTTATATAATTGTGTTGCCTTTATTATATGTATTTCACACAGTTACTTCACCGTGTTATTGACATTTTTGACTTACGCAATGTCAAAACTTCACAAGCAAACAATATTTAAATACGACCCCATTTCCATTCACGGAACTTCAGTTTTTATCTGACTCTCACTCCGTAACATGTATTGTTATATGTTTTTCTATATGCATAAATTATGTATCTACAAACTAATTATATATACTGGCCAAATAACTAACTAACTAAACTTCAAGCCACTTCCCTAGCGGGGTAGGCAAAGAGAACCAAACATATGGCACGATCCTGACACACCTCACTTGCTTCTTCAACTAAATTATAAATAAATAAATAATAAATTCTCCAGACTGACACACCAATTCCCTAGTTCCAAACTAAGCTTATAAGCTTTTAATATGGATACTAGGTAAACGGATAGACATACTTAAATACGTTTAAAAACATCCATGACTCGAGTACAAATGTCCATGTTCATTACACGAAACATTTGCCCCTAGCAGGATTGGAAACCGAAACCTTTGGTTTCGGGGCTAGGGTCTCTGACCACTCCACCAACGGGTCTGTAAATCAAATTGGCTAAATAATCCTATGAATAGATTTATGATTTTATTTATTGGCAAAGAAGACTATATGTTGAGAATGTTAAAAGTAAGTGTACCTACCAACATACTATTGAATCGTATTTTTGTAATTCCACAAAAACTTTATTAATAATTTAGTAAGCTTGGAATTTTATTTCACTAGATATATTGTGTTGTTTTGACTATATGAATACAGGTATGGTTAGGTTTCATAATTATTTATTATTTTATATATTAGGATATAATGTTAGATCGCAGTGTCTCATGTAATTTAGACCACACAGATAAATATTATATTAAATTTGGTCGCTGAAAAACAAAATAATATAAAATATTTAATGTTTTTATATTTTCCGAAAAATACGGTTCAAATTGTTAAATGTAAAGAACTATTGCTTAAAATAGAAATATTTAATTACGTTATTGATATTTTATAACACAGTCGTAACTAATATTATAGCTGCTTAGTAAATTAAAAAAATAGTGCTAATTATTTCACAGCTGATTCGATTCTAGAATTAATATTTCGTAATTTATATAACAAAATTCGTCAATTCTGTAAATTATACAACACAATGCGTCTTAAGATCATTAGTCCATACTTCACGTTAATGTCGATTTCGTCATATGAATTAGACGATGACTCTAAATGCTGGGAAACAGAGCATTTAATTAGTCGCTTACAAAACTATTGTAAATATTACGTCCGATCGTGTCGGTTAGCGAAACAAACAAAGGTGTTTGGAATAACGATGTGTTTCTTAACAGCGCCGTTGGCCATGTGTTTCGAATGTTTCGCCTTAAAGAAATTGAAAATGGTGCTTATGCAAAGCGCTTTATCTTACAAACTTTTGTTTAAATAGTAAAAATTCTTACATTCGTGCGTTTCTCCTTATTTCAAAGATTTTATTTTTAAGCAGTACGCACTCTTACATTTAACTTACGTCTGGCGCGGTGGTAGCTCAATGGTAAGGATACGTGCCTCTTAACCGAGGAGTGCGGGTACAAAACCGGGCACGTACCTCTGGACATTTTTTATCAAGAAGTCTTTCCGTTACGCATAAATAAATCAATTACATTTTCAAATCACTTAATAAAAAAGAATCACAATACAATTAAATACTAATTTGAAGTCTTAAAATTGGATACCCGAATTATCCATTGAAGTTTTCACTATGTTTTTACGTGATCTTGATAAAACGCCGAAGTCTGTCTGATTGCGGCCTATCGTATTTTTTATTTACAAACGCAAATTTACTAATACAACCCAGAATCGTTATTAGAAAGTGATTCTCTTCATGTACGAATGTTCATTTCTCCTGTAATAAAAACCGCACTATTGGCTTAATATTATCTTTATCTTAATCGCAGATCTACGTTAAAATCGAAGTTTCAACGCAACGCAATATTTATTCCTCCCAATAGCACGCGAAGAATCTACGAAAGTCTTTTGAACGGGTGTCTTGAATCTGTTCGTCATGTCCAATGTGATTTCTTGGCCATTATCATTACGATCGTTTACTTTAAGTACTTATTAATAACGAGAGTTTAAGTAGAAAGTTCAACGAAAATGATGATAGCAGATAATGGATACAAACGGTGATGTTAAGTTAGATTAAGTAAGTTATTTTTGTGTAATAAAGGAAACAAACTATTTTATGCGTATAACTTAACATCAAACAACTGTTTTATCATAATAATCGTATATTTAAGCTATAATACATACTTATTGAAACACCCGCAATCTGCAAAGAGGCAAGCAGAGTCTAAGAAAACTCTTAGGACTTTGCCTGCCCTTTCTAAAGAAAGCTCCTGAAACCATATTCAGCCAAAATATTTTCGGAATGATGATGTAAGAGAGAGAGTCAGTCTGAAAGACAGCGTCGGAACCCAGGTAAGAAGAGGAATGCTCCGGTGGTTCGGACATGTGGAAGGAATGGATGACGAAAGATTGACTAAACAGATATACAATGCGAAAGTAGAAAGATGTAGGAGCCGCGGAAGGCCCAGGCTCACCTACCACGACCAGATTGGTCGTGTATTAACAGAAGGTGATGTTAGGAGTCATAACAACCGTAGAGCTTGTATGAAAAGGATCATGAATGTAGAAGAAGCAAGTGAGGTGTGTAAGGATTGTGACATATGGCGTTCGGTTCTCTCTGCTTATCCCGCTAGGGAAGTGGCGTAAAATTTGGAATGAAATGAAATGCAATTATCTTTATTTACGTAGGCTCAAATAAGCACTTATAAATCGTCAGTACATACAAATGAAAATGAAAATTTACCACCGGATTCGGAAAGTAGCTTCTACCGAGAAGAACCGGCAAGAAACTCGATAGTTACTCTTTTCATTTAGTTAGTCAGTGAGCCAAAATAAAATTGAGTTAAGTTAGATGCAAAATTTGCAAATTTATTCCTTACATATATTTTTCTGGTTTTCAAGTAAGTAACTCACCAAGCATGCACAACAGACGCATAGTATGCTTATTTATCTATCCGCCACATTAAGCGAGATAAAAAGAAAGTTCAAAGTGGTTACCACTCCGAATCGCAAATATTGCAAGATTACAAATGGCGCTATCAGAATGTACATAATTAATGGTCTCCAGCAAGGCCTACTGACCACCGTAGAGAGCTTACTCAACAATAACTCTGGCGGCGTCTCTCTATGAACGAACCGGTGTGACCGCATTGGCCACTTATGCTAAGGATGTCACCGGTTTTACATCCTTTTCTAATAAATTAATTAATATTAATCTTAATATAATGCACGCGAATAGCGAGGCTGGATCACTTTCACGCATTTGAAACATAGTAACAATTAACGTCGCTATCATCATTATATTATTTCATTTAACCCTACTCAATTTATTTTGATACTTTGTCGCCTACTGTCCCAAAAGGGCCACACCCTTCTGGGACAGTAGGCGACACCCTTCTGGGACATTAATTAGACAAAAACTGGCCTTATTTTTTTTTATCCTAAAAAAAAATGGTCTTTTGAACAAGCACTGTTATTAAATGACAATAACGAGTTAGAGATTATTGTCTTTTATCGAGATACTATAGCTCAGTAGACGGCTTTCGATACAAACAAATCAATCTACTTAAAAATTAATGAAAAAGGAATTATGAATTATGCATCCTAATTATCTTCTGAACGAAGTAGTGATTACGATTGTAATTCAAATTGACCCACCTAAATAATGCTTTAAGTATTCAGAAATGGATTCGTACTATTTCACTGTGTTCATTTGCAAGTGTGAAACTAATTGAATGTATGAGATAAAAGTTTAGATTTATGCAGGAATAAAAGTCGATACTTACACATAACGGATTGTAACATCAAACGCAGCAGACACGATAAAAGAAAAATTGTCACATTAGCCACATTTAATGATATATTCAAAAATAACATTATTGCCAACATTTCAGAACTGTTAACGTTCAATTTTTTAATATCTAAAGAAGATAATTTAATTGAAAAAAAAAACTTATACGCTTAAAAATACGCCACCACGAAAAGGTAGTACAAATTTTTTCAATAATCACAAAATAACCAATCAATTTTGGAGTCCCAACTATTAAATAAATCATATATATTTTGTATTTATTGCTAGCACCGCAAATATCTATGAGTAAAACAATAAATTATAGTGTTTAGTTATACCTAACAGATTGATGTGAATGTTCGTCTCTTTACAATAACGAAAAGTCAAGATCGCTCAATCTACAACACGAAATCAGTTTTAACAAGTATACCTTTCACAGCAAATCAAATATGAATATAGCCCGACATGTCTAGCCGAGTAAACGCATAATAGGAGCAGATTTGTCAACCCTGTCTGCTCAAACGCCTCGTACGGCATTCAACGACACTTTCGCCGAGATGACGAAAGATGACGGAAGAAAGTTGTCAACGGCTAACTCAATTAGGAACCGGTGAAAACCGGAACGTTGTTTGTAACGTAATCGGTGCTAATATTGGAAATTTGATTTTATTAGAGAATAGCCTGCGTGAAATTTGGGCTGTTAGGTCCTCTGCTGTGTGTCATATGGGATCTTTTTATTTTTTTGGGATAAAAAGTAATCGATGTCCTTTATCAGGTGCCAAATTAAATCACTACTAGTTTAATATTTTGAGCTTAAAGATGTAACAGACAGACACATTTATAATATTAGTTAGGATTTTAAGGAAATGGTAGCGCAATGGTTAGATTATACGTAAAATTTATTTGAAAAAAATAATCCAAATAGTCCTTCGAACCGGATAAGACTATTTAAAAACCGATAAACACTACACTGGTATACACAAACACCGGCGATTTAGATAGGAACAATAAAAAATCGAAAGTTTAAAAGCTAATTTAGCTGTTAAGTTGTAAAAATAAAACAATTATGGACGTACAATTTCCCAATAGTTCAATTACTATAAAATAGAAATTAAACAATGCTGAAGACTTCGGGAAGTGTTTAATTACAAGATCAGCTTGATATCGGCTTTAATTAACTCGCTTTATATTATAAATATAATAAATACGGCGATGGAAGCTTCAGGAAATCCGTTTTCCTATTGATGGTGTGAAATGGGTAATGCTAATTAGAAGAAAAATGTTATGACTTTCTACGCGTATTAGAAGATTTTCTTGAACCGTGTCAAAGATATAAAAAGAAATTCTTTAACAACTCGTCGAACATTAATAATAAATAATATCTTATACTTGCTTCCTTTAGTTTGTGAGATTATTGTCTTACCAGATCGACAGACTAATTAA
This sequence comes from Glyphodes perspectalis, assembly GCA_951394215.1. NCBI lineage: Eukaryota > Metazoa > Arthropoda > Insecta > Lepidoptera > Crambidae > Glyphodes > Glyphodes perspectalis. The sequence continues at coordinate 9,677,901 of OX596223.1, forward strand.
CAACGCCATGATCTTATAGGTGCCTATTTTTCATTTGGACGAATAAGCCTTAAAAACGAAAACTCTTAACTAAATAATCGAAAATATAAATAAAAAAAAAAACACAAAGTTTGGATTCGATAAAATGCGTAAAATGCATTTTAATTTTCTATTTTTGCGCATGCTTAGAGTATATATCATTAGATAAATTTCGTTCATCCGCAAAACATACTTAATACTTTCCTAAATGGAATTAAAATTGACAGTTACTATCTTACTACTAAAATATACTACCTTAGTCAATACATAAAAAAAATACGTTAATCAAAGAACATAACCTAATCTATCGGTTTTTCAACCGAACCAAACGCCCCCTTAAAAAAGTTAACCAATACCATTCATTTCCCGATGTGTCAACAAGATTGCGAAAAGCACATGTTATGCGAACGTTATAAATAAAAATTCAAATAAGGAACGCTGTTTGAATGCGCGGTAGCGTGCGATGCGCGAGCGCGGGTATCTAGCGCACTGGGGCAGAAGTATCCGTTGTGTGACGCGACACGGTACGACGTGTCGCTGTGTACGCTGTGAAACGGCACGGCATGGAATGGAATCGCCTATGTAGAGCCAGTCAAGCCTGTCTTTAACCTATTAGGATGGTTATACGCAGAGTGTCAATTACGCAGAATGTCAATTACGCAGAATGTCATATACGCATAAATGACAATGTACGTTTTTCGCCTACATAATCACAAACTCAAAACATTATACACGGTTAGTCTCCTTTTACGACATGCCAGGCAAGCAATACAATTAGTACATTATTTTAAGACTCAAACTAAACTTTATAAATTTGATATGTGCACGGTATATACCCATCGGTAAAACGATATATCTCATATACAATTTTTTTGCATCCTCTAATCAAGCACCATAGTTAATCACAAGGCTCAAGCATATTGGGATTTTATAGTCCACGTAATTGACCGTAGACTTACAAGCGGTTTCATTCAAGTCCGCGATCTATCGGTTAATAACGTTTTTTTACTAAGACATTTTGAAGTCACTTACGTCTATTATGCCAGCATGCGCGTTGCCGTACGTCAACGGACACAGCGCATTCCGCGCGTACATCGACCGCTTCCGCGCATGTGGAGCGCTCCGGCCAATTTCACTCGCGCGCACATCTCAAATTCGAGAAACCGTGCGCGCTCACCGTGGCGCGCCTCCCTCGCCTCCTGATAAATTGGCTAGTTTGACAGTTTTTAGGCCTCTCATTGATTACTAGTAGAGTTCAATGACCTGCTTATTGCACTTGTGCATATTTCACTCGGCGCACATCTCAAATTCGCAAAACTGCGCGCGTAAATGTGGTGTTGAATGGGCTAGTTTGAGAGTTTTTAAACTTCTCATTTGTAACTAGTGTCATCGTTTGCATGATGTTCAATGACCTGCATGTTGCAGATTGTTACCTGTGCATATTTTAATGTTTATCTATTTGTTAACCACGCATAAACAACTGAGCGAAGGCCCACATATAAATATTCATTGAATGATTTAGCTGAGGTATAACTTTTAGAACCTTTAATCACGAATATTGATTTGTGATCTCATGGGAACACCTCTTTAGCTTATTCTAAAGTTTAAGAGCACGAAGTTGCGAATTAGACCGTGCATATTGACGGATGTAAGAACTCAGATTATCATATTTTTTTAAAACAGTAAAAATAACATGGATTCCGTATTGAGTTTTTGATCGTGTAAGCGACGAGCTAGCCACACAATTTTTTTCCTATTTTTTTGTCCAAGCTAACGTCCAAGGCAAAAACTGGTTATAGTAGCTTGTTGCTTTAAACCCTGTTTTACCCTTCAACTAATTTCAGATTCATATCATTTCAGTATGTATGTAAAAAAGTAAAAAAAAAAATCGTGGTCCCATTACCATTGCACAAAACCTCGAGTACCTATCCTAATCTGGTCCAAAATACTCGGCATGCCAATTACAAAAAACGTTGCGTCACCCTTTGCGCAACTAATTAGCGTGACGCTAAAAACAAAAGACGCCCGCACGTAACGACGAAAGTCGACCGGTTCGGGGAAAGTCGCGCGACAAAAAAGTCGCGCGACGATGAAGTCGCTCGGCTCGGACTTGTTAAGACGGGTGCGTTATGGAATTATGATGTTGCACACGACGCGATCTGACGTTTCAGGAGACTTTTATTTACGGGATCCCTCCTGATCACTCCAGATTCTAGTTCGCCTCAGAAGAAGCAGAGCAGGGTTATGTGTTGTATGGAATAACCAGCGCTAGAGGAGGTTCAGACAGAGCCTCATTATTTCCCCCCGTGCACTGCTGCCAAAATGATGAACCACTTCTGCGGATTTGCTGTAATGTCCGCGTCTTCATTACTCCCCTGGTTAGGAACTGGGCCTCAAAAAGAGGACACGACTATCTGAAGTTAGCCTATATTAAGCCAAACGTAATAACAAAACGATGATACCTCGTTCATGCAACTGCTTAAATCCTCTTTTGCATTTGCCATAGTCAGCTGAAAAAATTAAATAAAAATTAAGAAATGTTTATTATATTCGACATTGCTACTTTAAACATAAATATATTTACGCAATTTAACGTTTGAGACGGTTTTGTTTTAAGTTTCGCCAGTCCAGTTGTTATTTCCAACTTGGAATGTTTCGTCTATTTAGCCAGCTGGCTGCTAGAATGCTGGGTCAGGTTGCTCCACGCTCACATTCCGTAAACAAAGAGATCGTTTGATAAAGAGTTTGCCCAATACGTATTTGTTGCAAAAGATATTTATGTAGGAAATATGTTATATAGGAAACATACATATATATACATGACATGTAATATTCTGGGACTTAAAAATAATGTGCCAACTGTGTTTCTTGCCTAGCATGTCGTAAAAGGCGACTAATGGTATATGGGGTTTTGGGTATGTGATTGTGTAGGCGACGAGCTGGCCACTTGTCACAACTTTTTCACAATTTTCCATCTAACCCAGCCTATTATTCCATGTTGGTCTGGGACTTAAAAATAATGGGCCAACTGTGTTTCTTGCCTATCATGTCGTAAAAGGTTACTAATGGTATATGGGGTTTTGGGTATGTGATTGTGTAAGCGACGAGCTAGCCACTTGTCACTACTTTTTCACAATTTTCTATCTAGCCCAGCCCAGTTTTGTTTTTGGCTGAATGTGGTTAAAGGGGCTTGCTGTCCTTTTGATTCTGCCTACCCCTTCGGGGATTATAGGCTGGTGATATTATGTATGTATGTATTTATGGTTATATGTGATGTCAATGTCCAATCAAGCAGCCAGCACCCACTATATACGCATGGGTGCAGGTTCAAACCTATTATGTATGTGTAGCCTATATACCTAGATATGTGTTTTACTATCCCACAACGCTCTTAACAATAATCAATAATGTCAATATACAACCGAGGACCAATGTAATTCCAAGGTAATGTTATTACAAAAAATGTTGAATTTAATATAAAATTTTCTCAACTTCCCAGAAAATATTTAGCAAACCATAACATTAAATGAAAATATAATTAAAGCTAAAGCCACCGGCCTCAAATTAAACATGTTTATCTTAACTACTGACACACATATTTCCAAATTTAATCACCGCAAAATTCATATACTAAATTCACAACATTTTTCGAGACGCCAACTGGGCTCCAAGCGATTATAAAAAGCCATGCATAAATTGGTCATAAATTTAATGAACGTGTATAATTAACGTTATTACATGTTCACTTGAAATAAAACATACCTAAGTACATACGAGTACAAGCCCACCTACTTTCGATTTGAATGTGATTTTAATCAAAAAGTTATGCAATGACTAATAAATTTAGATTTGCATAAGATTACCTTTTTTTCGTCTTTAAATAACGTTCTTATATATTTTTGATAAACATAATATAATTATATATGGGTGGATATACTGGGTGTTAATATCTAATATTAAAGTACCTATATATTTGTAATACCACTGTTGTTTCTGATATCCGTGACACGAGTGCTTTTAAGGTACTTACCTCGGAGTCAGATCAATGTATGTGATGTAGTCTGATATTTATATTTATAATTATATATATAGGTACATACTTTAGAATTAAGCGAAGTAAATAAAAAAATAACTGCATATCTACGAATTAGAAAAAGCCTAGAGAAGACACCAACACGATAAATATTATCACATATAGTAAGCTTAACTATATTTCTGCAAAATGTATCATGTAACTAAGTTACGATTATGTGTTATTTATAATATTACGGAACCATTCAATTCTATTTATACAATATTAGCGGCAGCCCCGGTTTCGCACAGGTGGACATTTATTTTCTAACTTTACCTAACTTTTTGTAAATATTTATAGCCTATTTTAATCAGGGATAATGTAGCATTCTATTGGTGTAAGAATTTTTTAAATCGGTCCGGTTTTAAGTAGTGTTTGAGCTTATTCCTTACATACATATAAATCTTTCCTCTTTAATATTTTTAATAGTGTAGACGAGCCCTCCTTCTTGCCCACTTCACCATTCACTTCACCATTTAAATATAATAATTGACAAGCTCGATGGCGTATACCCAGGACAAACAATCGTGTGATGAATACTTTTGTTTATTCTGTGTCTGGGTGTTAATATCCAATATTAAGGCAAATATTTGTAATACCACTGTTGTTTCTGATATCCGTAACACAAGTGCTTAAGCTACATCGGAGTCAGATCAATGTATGTGATGTAGACTGATATTTATTTATTATTATGTATCATAGAAGATGACTTCAAATTAAACTTTAATGGGGCAAAATGCGGTCTTTAAATGATGTTTGATAAATACTTCATACATGGCGCATGCTCGGTGAAACAGCCGGAACCGACCAATCACTAACATCCCCGAGTGAGGCAACGCCAATCAGACCGGTTCGCGCCCAGTTTCGAAAGTCTAGACAAAATTGACTCCCTGTGTAGGAAGTAAATTTTAAAATGTTACGAACTGAAAAAGCAACACTTAAAATGCCTATGCTTAAACTGTTACGAAGTGAAAAAGTAATACTTCCTTTCATTAGCGAATTAGACAAGAATAAAGGATTCGCATGTCAATCAAAGTCAAAACTGAAATAGACACTGAAATTGATACTAATCGTATCACTTTGTGTGTTCAATTGCGCATGAGCATCAAAAACCATTTGAAGTTAATCTAAGGGTAATAGTAAGCAGAATAGCCTTTAGAATCAACATTATGATAATGTTAACTTCTGATGATTATTAAGTGCTTTTAAAAAACTAAAAAAATATAAGTTCATATAACTTTTTGTATTTGAGCGTGTATCGTCTGAAATGAATGGTGTGCTGATTAAAATCCGAATACTTTATTGTATATATAAATACCACTGTCTTGATGGTAAAGAAAAACATCAAGAGGAAACTATGATACTCGAATAACTGAATACTGAAACCCTTGCCACCAAACACATAACGAGAAAGTCAATGTCCCTGTGAATCCTGTGATACAAGAAGTTACAAATTTAGCACATTTTTAAATACTTATAGCGTTTTAAAGCTAGACAAAACTGTTGCCAGTATAAAAAAATACTGCACCTGGAGTGGTCCCGATTTTATCACAGTAACAATAAAATGCAATAGAAAAATAATAACCAATTGAATAGCTTACTGCAACTGAAATACCATACCCATCCGTAAAAGAAATTGGTTCATACAACTGACTCTTTCTCCAGTTAGCCCATTCCCATAACATTTCAGCATTATTCTGATAGCTACCATTTCTATGTCAACTCACACTCGGTTTCTTCAGACCCAACGATGATGTGTCATTCCGGAGCACGTAAGAATGACTCGTCATTGTCACCTCCATTTCACGCTTCAGCCTACAAAGAGCTGGTGTACACATTGCGTCACCCCTTCCTTGACTGTTGCGTAAGTCTTTCAAAACTTGCTACTCTGTAACAAAAGTGACAATTAGTTTTCATGCGTACCGAATCCACTGTATGTGATTAGGATTTTCCATTATTCGAAGGTAATATTTGGTAACATCGAAGGACATCAAAACACCCAGCTAAGCCTAAACCATATGTATTTATTAGCAAGAGTGTTCCGAAGCTAGTATACCTTTTTAAAGTTCATTAATATGAACAACAATAGAATTTGGACATCCTTATCGTTGTAGGCAATCTCTGTAAGTTAATGAATGAGTTTAACTAACAAACAAGAGCTTCATGGTGGTTGCTTATTGGATTCATCCTACCTAGAATAATGTGTAATTTCAATTTCATTTTCTTCATTTATTTTTAATTTGCTCATTCAATGAGCAACATGGAAACTGTACCTACATTTTTAAATTACGGAAAACCTTTACTGGTCTTATTATTGGCATCGTTTGTATAAGACAATATTATATGTAATCGCTGATAGTTTTCTTAAATAAATAAAAGTATTAAAATTTACAAAGAAGCACACTGCCTTCTTAACAGAAAACAATGTAGCCTATAGACATAATATGCAACACTAGAGTTATCACAAGTGTGTTACTGACATTAGCGGAGCGGTATGTAGGATTCACTTACTTCGGTCAGTGTATAAAGTTAGTTCAGAACTATCTTTTGTGAGCGGATCGTACTTTCAATATGCACGATGTTACTAGTGTTTGGTTACAGTAGCTATAATAATGTTCCATTACACATTTAGATCAAACTCTCAAAAGGCCTCTACATGTTGGACCCATGTCCCCATGCAAGCCTTAAAGGCCGTCTCGTGATTGTGCCGAGAGACATAATAATAATAAGGGACCTCTACATGTTGGGCCTGTGCCCCCATACAAGCCTTCCAAGGGACCGGGAAGGTAACACTTCCCTTGATATCCAAAAGGAGACAACAAATAATAATAATAATAAATTCATTTATTTCAGGCAACAAATTATTATGCAACAATATTGACCCAAATAGTATTGTATAATGATATTGAGTATAAGGATAGATATAGAAGGAAAAGGAAAGCACATAGTCAGGTCTATGCTAACTTACCCAGTGTGTTGCAGACTAAACAATGTGTGAAAGCGTAATGTGTTACCCATCCACAAAATAACCAATTGACATGACACTCAAACTACTTCATGTAATATGAAGAACCTCATGGATAATACCTACACTCATCTTGCATGCATGAATGCTGTATTATATAACCTATGCAACACAAAAAAAATAACAAAAACAGAAAGGAAATAACTCAAAACACTTTGTTTTTAAGATTAAATAGCGCCAATTTGCCCCCGGGAAGCAACAGTTGTATGGAAACGCCTCATCCTCCGCCCGCTAAAGTGGAGACATCGCGAATGGCTAATCAATCACTTATATAAATTAAACATTATCCTTTATCGACGGCTTGAATATTTAACACTTCGAAAGCGCCGGCGTCAGAGGCCGATCGGTTTCACTGAGCTTACGACATACTTAATTAAAGATTGGATCGGATTGTAAAAAAGTTTTTGACTCTAGAATCGTCATAACTTCTTCAGGAGACAATTCTGTTCTAAGATCCACCTACTAAGTCTGCACTACGAGATCAATCAAATCAAATGTGACTGATTAACTAAATGACACAATGCAGAGAATACGACTAGTATTTTATCTGTGAGGGACTTTGGAGCAAATCCAATTAGGTATACTTACATACATACATAATATATCATGCCCGCAATCTCCGAAGGGGTATGCAGGGTCAAAGGGACAGCAAGCAAAAACTGGGCTAGATTAAATGGAAAATTGTGAAAAAGTAGTGACAAGTGGCTAGCTCGTCGCCTACGCAATCACATACCTAAAACCCAATATATAATGATTCGTCTTTTACGACATGCTAGGCATGGAACACAGTTGGCGCATTATTTTCAAGTCCCTGACCAACATGGGATTATGCATATTCGAAATTGAATATAGCAAAAAAAACATAGCTACTGCAAATGTATCTAACTTCTTTTTTTTTTATTTAATGCATGAAATGAATACTTAAATACGTTCAGATATTTATGGGGATGAATACCATGATTATTCTAAGTCAATTGAATGTCACTAAAGTCACTGAATCTACGTTTATAGTCAAAGTGTACCCCGACATGTAGAATCGTAACCTAATTTTGGTGTCTACTTTTTCCGGTTGAAAAGTTTTCCTTTGTTTTCCTCAGTGCTAAGTTAAAGGCTATTAAGTCATAATTAGATCAGTAATTTCATGTCAAGGAGCAACGAGAACACCGCTAATTAACCGTGAAGTGTAGTGAGTAGTCACGTTACTATAATGGTTTTGAATATAGTGAGGTAGTTCGTCATCGACGCGTGACATTTGACGTTATCAATAATTTTTTGTATACATCTCCAAGAAAACTGAAACGGTGAGGGTGAACATCATAATGACTGCACATATCTATGTGCAGGTATCATTATCATTTGTAACCATGATTCAATTGGTCTGGTTCACCTATCTAAGGGTTAGAAAGTCAGACCGGCAGTCGCTTCAAAGTGATTATTAGACTAAATCCTGAATGAAGATTAAAGCAGACCCCACCTAAGCAGGGGACATAACGCCAGGAGGATGATGTTCTCTAAAAAACTGAAAAAATCTTATGGCTAAGATTTTTTTTCAGTTTTTCCGTCCGTCCTTTTCTGTCTCCATTGATTGTACCATAACATTTGACTGCCACACCAATTGTCAGCAAAAATCTGAAAAATAAATTGCAAACCTTGAACCGAACAATTTACTAACATTGCATGCTGAATAAAATCTTGTAATAAAATACATCGAACATAATTTCCGTTAAAATTATTTCGTAAGCAACAATAATGATATGAAAACACGCATCGAGACATTTCATACGCCACGAAAGTAAATAGATACCAGCAATAATTATATGACGGAAACAAAACAACTGTCTTTCTGTTCGTGTCGCAAATCATCATCCGGATTCGAACGATGTCAGAGTTACCTTTACTTTACCTAAGAATTTTTTTTTACATCAGTTATAAATTCAAATTCAAAATATCTTTATTTATATGAGCTTAAAGAAAGCAATTATAAATCGTCAATATACATAAAAAATGATTAGAAATAATATAGTAAATTGTATAATTGGCATTTAAAAAAGTAACTATCGAGTTTCTTGCCGGTTTCTTCTCGATAGAACCCATGTTGATTTGGGATTTGAAAGAATGTATCAACAATTGACTGGCTCGATGGCGCATTCGGTAGTGACCCTGCCCCATGCGCCAAGAGTTGTGGGTTCAATCCCCACTCAGGACAAACATTCGTGTGATGAATACTTTTGTTTGTTCTGTGTCTGGGTGTTAATATCCAATATTTAAGTATATATTTGTAATACCACTGTTGATTCTGATGTCCGTAACACAAGTGCTTAAGTTACTTATCTCGGAGTCAGATCAATGTATGTGATGTAGTCGGATATTTTTTTATTTATTGTTAACATATTATTATTGTTATCGGTGCATGGTGCATTGGTGCATGGGCGGTTAATGGTGCATTGTGCAGGGTTTATCACATTTTTTACATTTCTTTTTCTGCTTTTTTACGTTTCCAACTCAACTTGACTTATTTAATGACTAAGTAGATATCATAAAAAATAGGGGAGGGGCTTGCCCAACAGTGGCACAACACACTCTTAATAAAATTAAAAAAATGGTTTAAGTAGCTAGCTCATCCTTGGCCTCTGCATACCCCTTCAGGGACCACGTCCATGATGATACGTCACCTGATAAACAATGCATTAAACAATCATCATTATTTCTTAATCTTCTTCAACGGAAGGAAATGTGAATTTTGGACTGAAATTAAATTAAATTCGCCGTGCCCCGGCCTTGTCAGATGATTCGGAGATGCTTCATTGTTCCGACATAACAGTTTGTAGCAAGTAAACAATAGGTCACCTTCACGGTGCCACATTTGCACACAATTGGTGTAGGCTGTGAGATGGTGTGCAGATTAGCCTGTACATGGCCTAATAATGACTTGTTGTGGTGTAAAATTAATTTTAAATCAGCTAACTGGGATTGGTGGGCCTTAAAAAAGAACGTGCCAACTAGCATGTCGTAAAAGGCGAATAATGGTATGGGGTTTTGGGTATGCGATTGTGTAGGCGACGAGCTAGCCACTTGTCACTAATTTTTCACAATGTTCCATCTAACCCAGCTCAGTTTTGTTTCTGGCTGAATGTGGTTAGAGGGGCCTACTGCCCCTTTGACTCTGCCTACCCCTCCGGGGATTATAGGCGTGATGTTATGTTTGTTTGTTTGTTATGTCAATCTTCAGTCCGCGACTTCTTAAAAGCTATTGAAGGAAATGATGCCAATGGAACACAGATGGGTGGTCATACGACTGTGTACATATGTACCATAGCTAATTTCATTCAGCTATTATTCGATTGAGTAACACACATTCACAAGGTAACCTTTGAGGTAACATTAGCAGGATATCCTAAGATTATGTCTAAGACTAGCTGCTTTTTACAAGTGCTTTTTTGAGGCCTACGTCAATAAAGATATGTTTGGCTTTGACTTTGACTCTGACTTTAACTTTGACTTTAACTTTGACTTTGACTGTGACTTTGACTTTGACTGTGACTTTGACTTTGACTTTGACTATGCAAAGGAAATTCAGTAGAACTGAGTCAAATCCTTACTGACATAGATTTTATAAAAGTCAACTTAATATTATTGGAAAACTAGCTTCTGCCCGTGGCGTGGCGCGCGTGGCACATGCATTAAACATAGCCTTTATGTTATTCTGATGTATAAGCTACATTATTGTAAAGTTTCATTAAAATCCATTTAGTAGTTTTTGCAATTAATATATCCTTACAAACTTTCGTGTTTATATACTTAATATAAATAATATTACATTAGCATGACAATTCATAAAAGTCTTATAGAGTTTGGTGGTAGAAAAAATATAGTGATCATATGGACAAGTTTTAAATACAAACGCTATGATAACGATACGGTTATATAACAGAGCTTAACCTATTATTATTATATATAATAGACCGACAACTTATATGCATATGTACATTATGTAAACATACATACATATGTATGTTCAAGGTGTAAGTAATTCCACAAACCTAATTATGAGCCAATCAAGGTTTAAGTAAAGGAAGAAATTAGCTAAGTAGGTGTTGAATGAAATAACCTCCGTGCAATGAGGGCGTGGGAGTGTTGGATAATAATAGAGGGCCTTGGAACTAATCCCTAACTCGTATTGCAAGTGGAATTATACGCTTTTGTGGGCTTTTTACATACATCATCACGTCAAGGTTTTCAGTAACGTATCTAAACTAAACTTGACAAGCTCGATGGCGCATTCGGTAGTGACCCTGCCCCATGCGCCAAGAGTTGTGGGTTCGATCCCCACCCAGGACAAACATTCGTGTGATGAATACTTGTGTTTGTTCTGTGTCTGGGTGTTAATATCTAATATTTAAGTATATATTTGTAATACCACTGTTGATTCTGATATCCGTAACACAAGTGCTTAAGCTACTTACCTCGGAGTCAGATCTAAAAAAAAAACATAAACAAAACTAAACTAAACTCCCTCCAGACTGACACACCAATTTCCTAGTTCCAAACTAAGCTCAGTGGCGGATTTACAGTCTTGGCCGCCCTAGGCCCCAGGCCATAATTCTCAGTAATAAAGAGTCATCACAATTTTAATCACGATTGGCCGCCTCTAACATCTGGCCGCCCTAGGCCCGGGCCTACTGGGCCTTAGGGTAAATCCGCCACTGCTTATGGTTGTGTTATGGAAACTAGGTGAACGGATATTCATACTTAAATACGTTTATAAACATCCATGACTCGAGTACAAATGTCCATGTTCATCACACGAAACATTTGCCCCTAGCAGGATTCGAACCTACCATCCTTGGTTTTGTGACCAGGGTCTGACCACTCGACCAACTGGCCAGTCAAATGAAAAACAACTGTTAAAACACATTTGTTAAATCAAACATCCACACATCCATCCATCCATCCATACAAACTATTGCGTTTATAATGTTAGTAATACTAGTGAGATATGTAGAGTACATTCAGAACTAAGTAATTTAAACTTAATTATACCGTTCACCTTTTCACACCCACGTTCTAAATGTCAAGCATTTTAAACATGTTTGTCCTAAAAATGTCGGAAGTACAATCTAATAACTTGAATTAAGAATTAGGTCCACGATATGCATACCATGCAGTTAGTATTACCTGAGATTTAAAACCCGAAAACATAGATAAGTTTTTATTTACGACTATGCAATAGCACAGAGATAATAAACCTTTTTCAAATAGATGCTTTACACGTTGAATAAAATTAATAGACTGGCTCGATAGCGCATTCGGTAGTGACTCTGCCCCATGCGCTAAGAGTTTTGAGTTCGATCCCCACCCAGGACAAACTTTCGTATAATGAATTGGTTTGTTGGTTGTGTCTTGGTGTTAATATCCAATGTTAAAGTATAATTATTAATACCACTGTTGATTTTGATATCCGTAACACGGGTGCTTAAGCTACTTATTTCGGAGTCTGGTGATGTCGTCGGATATTTATTAAAAAAATATATATATTATTTGTTGAAACTTTACGATTCGTTTCTTAAAGATCAAAAAGGGTCACCGTAATCGATAGTAAATTCAATCAGGGTCTGTACTGATACAAGATTTTGTTAGTTTGATCATCACTTTACTATCTACGAATGCTGATATTCGCATATACACTGGAATTGGACCACGGTTTATTGTTTGAATATGCAAAGTTCCTCAGAATGTTTTCCCTCACCGATAAGTTAACTAGATTGGCTTTTAAGGAAATTGCGTCACAATAAATAAATAAAGATAATTACACCATTCTATATGCTTTCATAGCTTCATGCCATTCAAGATGATTTTGCATAAAAAGCATTTCCTTTCCATTTTAACATACAGACTCTAATTCAAATTGGCACGCTCGCATTATTAAGCAGTAATTATACAATTAAATGATTTTAATGGTTTACCATCTCTGTTATAGCCCAATAAATAACGCCAATTGTAAGTAAATGAATAGATTCTCGATTAAAATAGAGTGTGAAATGCGGAAGGCGACGGAAAACTACTCAATTAAAACTGCTTTTATAGTCGTTATTAGGTTTTTCTACGTTTGAGTACCTGGTAGTTTTATTGAGACCCGAATGAGATTAAGTTTGCCTTGCAACATTTCAAATGAATTTATATAAACTCAGAACACTATCAACATACAAACATATCATCAGTCCCACTATCTTTTCAGTAGAATTTGCCTAGCTCGATGGCGCATTCGGTAGTGACCCCATACGCTCAGAGTTATGGGCTCGATCCCCACCCAGGACCAACATTCGTATGATGAATACTTGTGTTTGTTCTGTGTCTGGGTGCTTTTATCCAATATTTAAGTATATATTTGTAATACCACTGTTGTTTCTGATATCCGTAACACAACACAAGTGCCTAAGCTTCTTACCACGGGGTTAAATCAATCGGAAATATGGTCGGATATTTATAATCTCCTTTTTAAAACCGGTGGTAAATTTCCATTGGTACTGACGATTTAGAAGTGCTTTTTAAGTCTACATATATAAAGATCATTACATTTCATTACAATCCCCCAAAGGGTCAGAGTCCAAAGAGCGATAACCTCTTTAAAACATAATTTAGCTAAAAACAAAATTAAGTTGAATTAGAGGGAAAATTCAATTAATATGTAGGAAATTTATTTGATTAATGACATTTAATTAAGCACAAAGGGCAATGTATAACCTTGTAGGCAGTTTATTAGGCAATATCGCAGTTTCATTGAGTCTTAATAATTGTACGGGAACCAAATGAAACATCTCCAATTAACAATCTTCCAAATCATCCGTGACGAAATGGATCTAAGGTAGGCAACCACAGTTTAATTATTTCATAATTTGTGTCATTTATAGTACAAGTACTCTCATGACATACATACAAACAATTGCAGAAACTTCAAGGCTAAATTTTCCGCCCACATCCATCCATACAACACTATACATCATTGTCGCCTTATTCCATTAGCATAAAGGTTATCTTTGCATATCACATTTGCATACATGTTGACAACCATGCTTGTCTTGCCATCCTCTTGTAAATAAATCATAATAAGTTAAAACAATCGGGTTGTCTAGTTATTGGGTTTGGTTGAGTAGGCGAGTTAGCACTTGTCATTGCTTTTTATAATTTTTCGTCTAATCCAATTCCTGATCAGTATATAATATAATCATCGGGAATATGTGTATAAAAGATATGTGTATAATATATAAATATATATCCACGTATTTCGCAAACATATATATGTTCAACCAAATGAATTGGTGATTGAAATAAAAAAACAATGTAGTAGCCGAAACTTTAACAACTTTATCTTGGCAAGATTTACATTATAAATGCATATACTTAAAATGATTTCAGTGAATTTATATCAATATATTCATAAAAAACCCTATGACTTCATCTTGTTTTATATTTTATCTACCAATTGCTTATAATATTTAATTTCGGTGTGTCAACTCACTAGCCTAGAACAAAAATTGTTACATCATTTATTTTGAGAACTGGACTAGACAGACTTAGTACTAATTGCATAAACATATAACTATTAGGGAGATAATGTTTAAACTCTGCTTAAGACTACTTTTTCTGACTTTTAAAGCACAAGAGGGTTGATGACTGCATCAAAAAACTATAATTCTATTTAGTCCGTCAGTTAGATTTTACAAAAATACTAGACACATATTTTTCGCTTTACCAAATGAACAAAAAAGCACAAACATATAGAGCATTAAAGTTTTGGAATGGGGGCTTGTGACGTCACTATTTTGTAAAAATTGTACGAAAGCGTGACGTCACGCGCAACTTGAATGAATTGTATCTTCATCAATGTTTGTTTGACAAATAAATAAAAAAATACGTGTTCAATATTTTTTTATAATCTAACTGACGGACTAAGCATTTTTTTTAGTCATCTAGTTTTTTTTAGTTATTAGAGTTAGAAAGTTGGTGATCCAGTCATAACAATATGCTAGACTATGATATTAAAACTTACCGTTCCTTAAGAAACAGTTTTCAGCCTAGTTAGCTGGGGCGCTATTTAGCAAAGCAAGGTTGATTTTAGATACTAGCAAATCCTAAAATCTCGTACTATAACACCAACCTTTTTCATAATATCTAGACGACATTTGGTCACACTACGAAGCTAATAGCATCAAAGTCTAGATCTGGTTTAGGTACTACCGTATTTGGTGGCTGGGATGTCTGAAACTAGTTTGGTCGCCTTCGTAACGTAGCCTCTTACGAAACTGCATAAAATGGAATTGCTAAATGCTAGCCCTATCATTTATGTACTAACCTACATACGTAAATAATTTTACTGCGAACATACGTAATATTATATATACGCAAATCGGATATTATACATACATTTTTATATTAAATACAAATAAAAAGCAATACTTGTAGAAGGTGTATAAACTATTTCCTAATAAGCATAAGTATACTAAGTATATACGCAAACAAAATTAATATATGTTTGAGAAAATATTAATGTCACTGCAACTTAAATTCGTGTTTTATATATTCAGTATATGCATATGCGAGTTATGTTGCAATCCAATATATAAACATTCTGGTTCTAATCTTGTTATATTTTATTTATAGTTGTTGCTACAGAAGCTCTACCTTATAGACCGTGTTGAACTAAGTAGAGCTAATACATTTTACGACTACATTCTACTAATTAAGAGACTTAAGCTGAGTCCACATCTGTGCATACGCCTGAACCGCGCATACTAACGACCCCTAGAATAGGGGCATCGATAAGTGCTCTTTGCGTTGGATATATGTAAAACACTACGTTGTGCCGTTCAATTGCGCTACGCACTTGACTATAGTGTATCAACTAACATTGTAGAAAATTGTTCGCACGGCTCACTGCATTTGGAAAAATTGCAAATTACCGCGTTTAGAACTTAACTTTTGACTCATCGTGGTATATTAAGCTGCGCTGTAGTAATTCTGAGTTAAATAAATAAATAATAAATATCAGACTACATCACATACATTGATCTGACTCCGAGGTAAGTAGCTTAAGCACTTGTGTTACGGATATCAGAAACCACAGTGGTATTACAAATATATACTTAAATATTCAATATTTACACCCAGACACAGAACAAACACAAGTATTTATCATACGAATGTTTGTCCTGGGTGGGGATCGAACCCACAACTCTTGGCGCATGGGGCAGGGTCACTACCGAATGAGCCATCGAGCCCGTCTAAATCAAAGAAAGATGCAGTTTGCTGCGCAAGAGTTAACGCAAAAATTCTGATATTATCCGTTCTATTGTGTCTACAAACTGTATACACGTGCGCGAGTGTAGACTCACCTTTAGAGTAAAATAGATAGCGATGATAGAGATCTGTAAAATGTAATGGAAATGTAGAGATCTACTTTATGGGAGAAAATAACATGACTTGTTTACAATATTAATTAGAGTTTTCTAATAGAAAGAGCCAGGGGATATATATAGAGCATTATATTTAAAACAGAGCCTTGGTCATTTCATCCAATTGGGAAAATTAAAAACCACACCTTAATCTGGACCGTTAGTAAAGTCTATTGCTAACATTGTTTAACATGATATTTAATATATTTTTTTCTTTTTTCCAGGTACGTGTTATAAACAATCTCAAATTTTAATGGATATACAACAACAACTCGTAAGTATGTGATATTTGGCAAAGTATTTTCATGACCTATTAAGTAACTAATCGATTCTTATTGTGGAATCTTATAACTACTGTACCACTGTACCCACATTTAAATTACTTTATGAATGTTATAGTAATTAGGTAAAAAAAGAAAAAAGATTTCGAGCTGTGACGATTTAGGATCTAATTCACATTCAAATGGGCTCGTAATTTTTTTTTAGGAAAATAGTTTTTATTGTCAAAGTAAACCTTTATCTAAAATAACACCTACTCATTATCCCAAAAAGTATGAAAATCCATCGCCATACCTTACGCAAACTTCCAAAAAGTCAATAACCAATCCACTCAACCAAATCTTTACCACGCCAATAATTACCATTCAACAATTAGTTTTAAACAAAGAACGATTACGTTTATTCGCAGTCGTAAATTCTCCGAGCGTTCATCGCATCGTACAAGGTTCGTTGCAGTAATTGGTAAGCTTTGTCCTAACGCTGCGTAGGCGCAGGGCAAGGCAAGCAACTCGTTGGATGATTGTGGAAGTGGGATAGATGTTATGCAATAAGGGCTATTAAGTTGCAATAAGCCGTAAGCTATAACTTGACTAAAGGTTTTCTATAGTCCAAAATGAGGTTAGGTAAATGTTAGATTTTGGGAATTCTTACCTTATTTTGATAGTTATGACGTACCTTAATTTTGTCAGAGACCCAGTCCTTGAAAACAAAGGCTGAGATTAAATTCCTACTAACGGCGTATTAGCGACATGAACATGGCTTTTAGATTAATGAATATTCGTATTAAATTAAATATATAATAAACCTATAGAATAGAATTATGGTAAAATCTCGGAACATGCCTTACTGGCAACAAGACTGGTATACAGTCAAAAAAAGCAAACCGATTGACTTATCAGCATCTTACTATTTACTACCCCTTTTTTTAGCTAACCTGATGAGTCAGATACCTAACTTATTGGAGTATTAAATATCTAGTACTCACACAAATTTTCCCGTTGGTCCCATCCTTTCAACTCAAAATGGCAAAGGCCATATTGACTGGCTTTATTGACTGGACTATTAGGTAAAGCTCTTCTAATATTTAATCTCTATGACAACGTGATTAAGTTTGATAAGAATTTCGCAAAAGATTATTTATCGACAGTTATTACCTGACACTGACCTTAGAATGTTTCCCTATACGTCCTCAAACTTAATTTTTAATTTATAAATTAATTAACAGCTATACTTCGGCTCCTTAATGAATATGACAATAAATAATAATTAATATCGTTAATTACTTCAAACTCGACCGTTGACCGCGCCGCGAGGCACGCGCCGCGTTCCCGCGGATACGTCAACTTTAACTTAACAACTTTAACTTTCCATTTCACTTTTCACTTTGGTCGACAATAGGTATGGCAATAAACACTTAGATATTTGACCGCAAAACCATTTGCTATGGCAACAATTGATTGAAAGTTAAAAGGGTTCATTTATGTTTTATTAAAGTCAGATGTGCATTTCAAAATATGTATTCAGATATTTAAAATCTTAGGGTCAAAGATTAAAGGATAAAACTCGAACGAAATATATTAATGATGAACCAAAAGTTTAACTAACTAACTAACCGTACTTTTTAATAATTTCACCTGCGGAATCTTAAGTTACCCATGATGAACTCCTAAAAGTTTTCCAATAGAACACAATTTTATCAAACAGTCAACAAAACAAACCTCAATTAAGTTTGAATACAATCCCGAGTCTTACTATACGAATCCAATTCGATTCCCTAAAATCTTACATACGGAACCCTTACTGTATATCTAACTCGCTCTTACCCAGACTTAATTTTTACGGTGCTAAACGGTCGGCGTTACTCCGTCCCCATTCGGAAATAGCTGAGAAGAAAATCCGTCGTCCAAGATATAAATCACCCTGTGTAATGGTCTCAGTGAAAAGCCCACTGCTCAGCCGAGTCCTAGATTTCTAATGGGGGAAAATGTTCAGTGGACAACAGTTGATTAAACTGTTGCTTATTTTCTAAGCACGCTTTGAATATTGTGAGTGAACAGTGTAGATTGCCGCTTTCCTTGGGATCGGGTGCGACGGAGCTGAAGAAAAGCGGCAGTCGATATCTAAAATTACGCCAATTGAATTTGTGTTGGATAAAGTTGTGATAAGAGGTGTTTATAAAACGTAAAATGAATAGTATCATTTCTGTTTAAACAATGATTGTCCGCCCTATAGATTAATTCCAAAAATCATTCATTTATTAGACTGCTGGACATATTACGAATCCCGCTAGAGGGAAATTTTTGTATGACTAATATAGCTCTCATTAATATTTATCAGTGATTTTTTTAATATACGTTTATCGGTTCAATGATACGATAAACTTTCATTAAAATTGCAGATAATGACGTCACCAATTAATCGACATATTTATAATCAGCTGTCAAAACGCAAAACTTCCGTAGATTTTGTGTAATAATCGCAAACTATGAAATCACGTTTACATTACACAACTTTGTATAATAACTTCAGAGCAATTAAAAGTAAAATTTACAAATCATTGAGAGTGATGAATAGCTTTCTCTCTTAAGTGAAATATTTCGAATAATTATGTCTGGTAATAACTGTTCTCTATTCACAATCAACATCAATTTCTTGTGATTATAAGTGTAATTTTAAAAAAACTCTTTAAAACTACATTTGTACAGTATTATAGTTAAACTACTTACTTTTTCTATCGATAATTAGCAAACCCGTTTGGTTAGTAATTAACATATCGCAATAAATTACTTATTCGAACTATTCTTTATTTACATTTTGCAATAGAAGTCTTTGGGTTGTATGACTAACCATTAATCGTGTCTTTTACAAAGACGTTATTATAAAAAATTAAAAATATTTCTTACGATTTCTTTTCTAATCAATATTCTAGATAGATGAGAAGAGTGAGTGATGATGACTGATGTTAGCTAGGACCTACCGAATTATTTTTTTGCTTTAAGTACATTATCTACATTACTGTTTTCAATAAAACCGTTTAATTTATGATATAAATTAAACGGTTTCATCATACAAGCTCTACGGTTTTGATGACTCCTAACATCACCAGATTGGTCGTGTGTTAACAGACGGATTTAAGGACCTTATTGCTTCTAAACCTTCGGGGATTGCAGGCATATATACCTTAATTGTGTTGAATATTGAAGTAGCTTTACTTATGTTGAATTTTACATACTAGTAAAATTCAACACAAGTAAAGCTGCTCCAAGAAAGATGGACGCGGTCAAAGTCAAAGAAATTTACCGGCACGCCCATCAATGGGCACGCCACAATAACACGACTCATTCAACCGAGCTGACGTCCGGCTGAACATAATAGGTTATTACAAAATGTTATACGCGCAAACACCATTACTACGGACCACGACTTTCTCCTAACAATCTGCTAACACTTAAAAAGCTCTTAAATCAACAACCTTAAAGCTCAATGTTGAGTGTCAGAGAATTTGCATTTATTCGCTCATTTGACGTATTTTAGTATTAGTATTGCGATTTTAATCTTTCACCTGTTGTAATATCACAAATAGCTCTTAAGAAAATGATATTAAAGTTGAAAGTTGCGTGTTTGAATTATGATAATTGATTGATATCGAGGTGTTTCAATTGTCTTTTTGTGTTGCTGTCAATAATGCTAGATTTAATCTCTTGGGAAGCTCTTATTGTACTTAAACTTAAGAGGTGAAATTGAGGGTCAATTGTATGATTGTTGGGCTTGACATATCAATCTGAGTCTCATAGTATTGGGTTTTGAATGGTTTCTCTCCTTTCATTATTTGATTTCTTCAGTTTGACTGGCCCGTTGGTCGAGTGGTCAAAGATCCTGGCTATGAAACCGAAGGTCGTGAGTTCGTATCCCGCAAATGTTACATGTGACGAACATGGACATTTGTACTCGAGTATAAACGTATTTTTTTTATGTTTATTCATTCACCTAGTATCCATAGCACAAACATAAGCTTAGTTTGGGACTAGGGAATTGGTATGTCAGTCTGGAGAATTTAATATTTATTATTCCTTACTTAATATTACTAGTTTACTCCTGCGGCATCGACCGCGTAAAATTATGTCTGTTAATTCAACCGTCCATCCTACGGAATCTATATTTTTCTCCGGGTTCAAATATGGCCTATGACCTTACTTTTCTCCATTGTCAGTGCCTCAGTGTGCTTTGCTCCGTCAAAATTAAAAAAATAAATGCTTCTCAAGCAATTACTACCTACAACTATAAAGTCAATTACGAAAATAAATCAATAAAATCGTTAAAGTTCGAAGCCCAAAGTCAACATTCAAACGCCCGCGACGAATCCAACCGCTCCTTTTAGATGCCAATAAAAAACAAAACACGACTCGAAGTTCCCAGGCCGACCAATCGCCGGATCAGTCGGACAATCGATTGTAATTCACGTCAAATGATCGAGTGGGCTTCCGTAATCTGTCCCGTGCAACTGCAAAAATGTTTTATTTAAACAAACGGCCGATGACATAACTAGAAAGCAGTTACGAAATACCGCGGCATTGTCTGCGGGCGTGAGAGTTTTTTACCTTTTTCAAGGTTATCTTGATCTTTTTGAGGTCGGTGACTTTAAACGCATTTGGGGTTATTAGAATTTGGAGCGGTTAACTTTGTGTTTTTACATTTAGGAGTTATTTTATGTAATGTGCTGGTTTACTTAATTCCTCTCACGAAGTAATATTACTAGAAAAATCGAAATTATACTATTTGATCAAGATCCGTGAGAGAGAATAGCAAACTTTAAATTAACAGCCACTTCCAGATTTCGCTGATTTAAATGAACACTATGAAACATTTTTACTACGATTCATTGGTAATGAGATGCTTCTGTGTTTATATCTTTTGAAATAATTTGCATCTCTTTTTCAAAAACAATATTCTCTCTAGAGGTTACACTTTCTCCATTAAAATCAATGATATGTTAAATTCCTCAATATTTTATACGTGTTACATTTTGGACTCTCACCCAAGTCTAGATCGCAATGAACAGGTCATGAATTTTACAATAGAAAATGTATAGCAAGGTCTAAACAGACCCCAACTAATAACCCTAGGATGATGATGATGATGAAGAATTCATCATATTCATTTAACCCAGAATCATGTCCTAAGTCGATCCCGATTAAGCTCAGTTCAAGTTAGAAAGAAGAAAGATAATGATAACAAATTTATCAAATAAATACCAGCTGTCGTGACTACTTCTCATCTCTCCCGGATAGAAATCTTCATCTATAATATAACAACCTCATTATGACGTCATCCGCGAATGTCACTAATCCAAAACATTGCGACCTGCCAAACCGCAGGTCACTGACCCCGCTTTCATTTCATTGCCAATGCCGACTTTCCACGGAACCATTCAACTTCGACCTTTATGTAATTTGTCAGACGAATGCCGTCTGCGATGACGAAACTAACTTCTCACGGATAGCTGGTTATTACGATTACTCGCGCCTTAATTACTGTTTTAGGCGTCTAGTCAATTTAAATACCATAGGGAGTCTTTTATTTGTTTGAAGGTGGTTATATTGTGGTTATGCAATGGACGAAAGGTCCGATTTAAGGTCGAAATCCGGATCAATGACCGGTTTTTTACTTGATAGAGATTGATGTTCTTTCTTTTTTATTTTCACCCACGTTTATGGTTAATGTTAGCCTATAGCCTTCCTCGATAAATGGGCTATCTAATACTGAAAGATGTTTTCAAATCGGACTAGTAGTTCCTGAGATTCAAGCAAACAAACAAACTAACTCTTTAGCTTTGTAATATTAGTAAGTATACATTAGTACAGATTGCGTTATGTCAGAAATCTGTTTTGACCATAATCCTAGATTTAGTTTGTCTAGTTAACTACCGTATGCCAATGCTAAGTTAATTGAATCCTGGCAACATAGGTGCTACTGTTTCTTTAAAATTATGGCATACAAAACTAGAACACTAAACTTTATAGCAATATGTGACTGGCTCGATGGCGCATTCGGTAGTGACCCTGCCCCATGCGCCAAGAGTTGTGGGTTCGATTCCCACCCAGGACAAACATTCGTATGATGAATACTTGTGTTTGTTCTGTGTCTGGGTGTTAATATCCAATATATAAGTATATATTTGTAATACCACTGTTGATTCTGATATCCGTAACACAAGTGCTTAAGCTACTTACCTCGGAGTCAGTTCAATGTATGTGATGTAGTCGGAACTTTATTTAAAAAAGAAAAAAAAAAAAAAAAAATATACCACATTATAAAGAAAATAACAGTAAGGGCTGTTATTATAAACTCCTGTCGCCCCGTCGTCATGGCATATGCTGAATGGCAACCATTTTGGCTGCACATCTTACCTTACTATGTTGATATTATGTGGAATTACTGTTTGAATCCGTTATGCTAGGTTAAGTATTGCACTACATAAATTTTATTTTCTTTCTTTATTTTTTCTTTTTATTAATTTAAAACTTTGGCTTGTTCTTCCTAAGCCTTGAAATCACGTGAAGCGAGTTAAAGAGTGGAGCTTCATACCCTTCTGTTTATCCCGATGAAATATTCAAACTAACTAACTAACTAAACTTCACGCCACTTCCCTAGCGGGGAAGGCAGAGATATAAATATTCTCGTCACGTGAAATCGGAAAATACCCCTTTAGCAACGCAGATTCAGGCTCTAGTAATAGACAATAAATAAAGCAATAAGAAAGTCCCATAATTTGTTACAATTACTTACCACCACGGTCTCTGGCTCCGAAACCGTGTCACCGAGGGTTTTCCCATGGCGCCAACCCAGTAACCATGGTTCACCATGGAACAGTGGCGACTGACACCTCCAACCTCCCATCTTTCATGGTGATTGATTCACTTTCTAGTTCCGACATTGTTTATTGGTAAAACGGTGACTAGAACTGAAAGGTATGTCAAATTGACAAGCCGATGCAAAACACTTTAATCAAAATAATTTGTCGCAGATAAGTTAAAAGTTAAAAGTTGTCCCATGTTGGTCTGGGACTTGGCCCATGTTGATCTGGGCCAACTGTGGTTCTTGCCTAGCATGTTGTAAAAGTCCACTAATGGTTTACGGGCTTTTGGGTATGTGTCTGATTAGGCGACGAGCTAGCCACTTGTCACTCCTTTTTCACAGCTTTCCATCCAACCCAGCCCACTGTCCCGTGTTGGTCTGGGACTTAAAAAGAATATGCCAACTGTGGTTCTTGCCTTGCATGTCGTAATAGGCGACTAATGGTATATCGGGTTTTGGGTGTGTGATTGTGTAGGCGACAGGTAAGCCGCTTGTCACTGCTTTTTCAAAATTTTCCATCTAACCCAGCCCGGCTTTATTTTTGGCTAAATGTGGTTGAAGGGGCATGCTGCCCCTTTGACTCTGCCTACCCCTTCGGGGATTATGGGTGTGATGTTATGTATGTAAGTTACAAGTTTTTGCATAGATTGTGAGATGAGAATAGACGATGCATTTTTGTTACTTGTTACCCTTTCTTAGTTACAATCTGACCGTGATCCTAAAAGTGTATTTTGTTTTAGTCATGAACCGATCATTATTTGACCTTTTAAATAGAAGAACCAGACAAGTTGGATAATGATTGGACATCCATAGTAAACTATCTATCTATGCAGATTTTCTTAGTGTTTTCCCTCAATATTTAATATTTTCAAGACCAAAATCTTTTCAGAATTAATGTGAACCAGCACTGTTTACATTTGAAGCACCGTCCTCATCATTGAGCTTCCATGTTATCTACCTATACGATGATAAAAACAAAAAATGCATGTCGCGTGCCGCTGTGACAAATACCAAAGACGATTAGGTATTCGTCCTACGGCCTGTCTATACCCCAATGACAAACTGACACAATGTTCCGATTTCAAAACGCAGGACGTTGCGACCGACGCGTCTCAACGGTTGCGCAGGAGTTCAACTATAGCCCATATGCGTTAACCGTCTATTTGCAAATTGCATCGTATATCATACATAAATCATGTGGGGATGTTCTTTTATTTCTTGTTACTGAGTGTTGGGTAATTTGAGCTATTTTTGTTCTTTAATTGAGGCGCTCGGTACTCTCTGCTTACCCTGCTTGGGAATGGGCGTGAATATAATTAGTTATACTTAATTATTACTCATTGGATATGTAAAGTATTTTTTTTTTTGTATGTAAGTAGATTCACAAGGGAATATTTCTTCTTTCACCAAGATGGATGTGCTTCTAATGTCTAGCATTAAAGTGAAAATGTATTCCATTGACTTATTCAAATGTTATAAGGTTGACTTGTCTGTGTCTGCCTGGGCCATTCATCTTTCTAGCGTTATGTCCCTTGCATAGACGGGATCCGCTTAGACCATGATCCAGGATTTAGCGAATTTGGTAATTACATTGAAGCGACTGCCGATCTGACCTTCGTAACCCTAAGATAGGGGAACCAGACAATTTTTGGATCATGGTTACAAATCCAAAATTTTTTGAATTTGCAGGTTTCATCACGATGTTTTCCCTCAATTGGCGCCAATCTATTTTCCTTTTTTTACTGGTTTTCCTTTATTGTACTATTTTGTCCTGTGTCAAATTTCGTTTTCCTGTGTATGTATTAACAATTGTGCGTCCAATAAATGTTATTTCTTTCATCGTGGAGCTTATGGTATAAATGCGTACATAGATTTGAAAAATCCAGAGGTACCTACGTGTGCGCTTTGAACCCGCACTCCTCGGTTAGGTTGCCTAGGCTATAGAGATCAAGCTACTTTTCATGTTTGAACAAACTGATGAACTCAGTTAATGATTACTTGGCTGGACACCAAAAGGTAACAACAATCACAAGAGAATGGAACACAAATCGCAGACGAAACACAATTTGCATTCAGATAATTTACATTCCTTATTTAAAATGAATGTAAATCACAATTTGCCGACGAGACGCACACAATGGATACGATCATCATTATACGACGATGGTATCCATTGTGTGCATAAGACACAAATAACTCTCTTTGCGAGTTGTCATCGTGTCATTATCTTTTTGCTTATTTAAAAAGTTTAGAGATTATTTTGGTTTTTTTTTACTGCATTAGGCTCGTTTATTAAGTTAAAAGCCTAAAGCAAGGTGTGTTGGTAAATATCGAACACGTATTTCCAGATTTTCAAAATACTTTACCACCAAGTTGCCGGTTAGAGCAGCGCTAAATCTAGAATCATGATCAAGGCTACTTCGGACTCTTACCATTATTTGAAGGCAATTCATTTGGACAATATATACATACATAATATCACGCCTGTAATCCCCGAAGGGGTTGGCAGAGTCGAGGGGCAGCAACCCCCTTTAACCATATTTATCCAAAAATATGGGCTGGTTTTGATGATAAAATGCGAAACAGTACTGAGAAGTGGCTAGCTCGTCGCCTACACAATCACATACCCAAAACCCGATATACCATTAGTCGCCTTTTACGACATGAGGCAATACAATGTTTTATATATTGCTGTTATAACTATTCTTTGAAAATAAATAAATAAATAATAAATATCCAACGCCATCACATACATTGATCTGACTCCGAGCTAAGTAGCTTAAGCACTTGTGTTACGGATATTAGAATCAACAGTGGTATTACAAATATATACTTAAATATTAGATATTAACACCCAGACACAGAACAAACATAAGTATTCATCACACGATAGTTTGTCCTGGGTGGGGATCGAACCCACAACTCTTGGCGCATCGGGTAGGGTCACTACCGAATGCGCCAGTGAGCCAGTCTAATGCGAAGTACATTTACAACAGTTGTGGCACAGTAAAGTATGTGCCCAAAATATTACCAGCAAAGATACCGGATATGCTATAAATGTAATTAATCTGATATACAATATTTTCATACGATTAATTCCAAAGGGTAATCTTTAATTTATATAGCGCATTTTGTTACTAAAAATCATTCGATGCTAACCCGTCTTGAAACCACCTTGAAATGTGAATTATTGAAAGTTTGCGATTTCATACGGGATCTTGGTCCGGAGATTGGCCGCACGACTTACTTAAAACCTAACGTCACGGTCAATAATTAAAATTCTATAAAATCCGGTGTATCGAGATGTCGTGATGCGATAAACTTGTGTGGTCGTGGTCCCCTCGTCTCATTAATATACGCCGCTCTAGTTAAGCCTTAGCCGATAAATAACTATCCGCCATTAAAACTCAAGGTCCCTGTTAAGTATTTATGGTAATAGTTCCTGTCCATTTACGAGTTAACGTGATAAAAAACAGGGCCAAGTTTGGCTAAGCTTAAATCCTCGCCTACGCTAAATTGGACACAAAAACCCATTTGACAATTAAGTATTTCCGGGTTCTTATCTCCAGGTCAATAAACATGGACAGTCGTGGGAATTATCTACCATAGAAATAAGGAAATATGATTATGGTCCACGTGATAGCAAATAGATTGGTAATGTATTAACAAAAGGTCAGGTCAACAGCACCCTTAACCGACGAGCGTGTATGAAAAGACTTATGAATATAGAAGAAGCGAAAGGTGTATGTCAGGATCGTAGCAAATGGAAGTACGTGATCTCTGCCTACTCCCATGGGAAAAAGGCGTGACATTATGTATGTATGTATGATAGCAAATGGGATATCAAGAAAGCTTCTCTTCTTGAAAAAAAATTAACTAACTAACTAAACTTCACGCCACTTCCCTAGAGATGGAAGGTACTCCGTTTATATCAGCGGAGTACCTTCCACCTCTAAAAAAAAATCAATCAAAAGAAATACTGATCATCTATATAATGCCATAACAAATAACGTAGCCAAATACAAAAACGAAACTTCTATAAAATTCCGATACGTCTGTCTTGTCTAATAAGGGTCAAACAGCCGTGTCGCTTTAATATAGTTAATAAGACTTACCAACTACAGAATATAGCAAGAAAACATTAATACCAACTGCATTGAGAATATATTTAGTGTAGGGTACACTAATATGGTCACGGTCTCACTCAAACACAAGGAGCTATGTAAATCATCCCCGAAGGGGTACCCAGAGTCAGAGGGACAACAAGCCCTATTAAACACATTCAGCCAAAAATAAAACTGGGCAAGGTTCGATGGAAAATTGTCAACAAGTAGTGACAAGTGGCTAGCTCGCCTACTCATTGTTGATTAATTAAATTCATTGTATACCATCATCTTCCTAGCGTTATGTCCCGTGTTTACGTATAGACGGGGTCCGCTTAGACCATGATCCAGGATTTAGCGAGTCTGATAATTACATTGAAGCCGACCTGACCTTCGTAACCCTAAGATATAGGATCCAGACAATTTTTGGAACATGATTACAAATCCAAAGTGGTTTGAATTTGCAGGTTTCATCACGATGTTTTCCTTCACCGTCGAGCTAGTGATATAAATACGTAGGTACATAGATTTGAAAAATCCAGAGGTACATCCCTGGGTTTGAAGTTTTGAACCCGCACTTCTCGGTTAAGAGGCGCGTGTCCTTACCATTGAGCTACCACCGCCCTCAATTCTTTGTATACCATACCAGTCAATAAATCTGAGTACAATTACGAACTTGACAATGACAATCATATCTCTGTGGGAAGATTGATAACATCTTAATCAACAATCTAATGAACACGCGATAAAAACTAACTACTCGTCTATAAGAGTATGACCTTTCACACGACGTACAGTCACGCGCGGTGAATTGGTTTGATCCGCGAAATTGATTTGATAAGAAAGGTAGCCCCCATTTAAGATATTTTAGTATAGAAAAGTAATTGAAATCGTTTTTAATTTGTTTTTTTTTATATAAGGAACCATTGTAAATAACTCAAAAAAATTATTGGAAAATCCGTTTAGAAGGGATTCAGTAATATACACACGAACTTGTAAGGCATAGTTAATTTGACAACAACGTTTTACTTAGGCTAACTAATTCTAGATTCAAGATCTAAGCAGATCTCAATTTAGAACGAGACAGAATTTTACAAATAGTTTACATGTTCATTTTTGTGCGCTGACATAAGATAATATTATGACTCTCGTAGTGCCGAACACCATCAAAAGTGGAGGCAGATAGAGCGACGTGCAGCATCCCTAAAGGCAAATGGTGATGAACCGCAGCCCTGCTCATCAGCAGCCACGACCATTCTGAGAAGAGTGACTGATTAAAAGTAATGCTATGACTTGATAATATGTACCATGTTTTACATGAGATCATAGTGGAGTAAATGTTCACTAAGATCGGAGAGGTGTAAGTACGCATGTAGATGCCCTCAACGGTCGAAGTGACCACCCAACCGTGATGTGTTACTTGACTGCACTCAACTTTACGGCAGTTAAGTAAGGTCAAGATACACACACTTCTCTCGGTAACTTGATAAGCTGAGCTTAGTCTTAGCTACATCGATTAAAAAACTTCTGATGCCATTTAGTTCTCATTTCACTAAAGTCGAGACTAATACGTGTAGTCGGTTTTTTTGGTTTGGTTCTTAGAACTGTTGATCTTGAATGCTTTTTAAGCATTGCATCAGAAACTGAAAGACTGCTTTTAACAAACTTGTGTCCTCTGCGATATCAGAGCCATGAGAACAAGTTCAATAAAGATTGCTTACAGCTTAATATCCCAGGTCACATCGGGTACATGTTATGTTATGCTCACAGCATCCTACCAAAAAGTATGTACTCAATGATTCGAAATATCTCTCCTCCCACTTACGTTAAAGTTGTCGAATGAGCTTCCTTTGCTCAGGAGACTATACCATAGAATTTTTCTAAAGATACTAAAGACCTGCAAGGTCAGAATCATACCTGTGATTCTGCAAATGTCTAGGCTATTCCATTAGGCAAAACATACTCATGATTGCATAATATTTCTCTAAAACAAATCCAGCCAATTACATAACAAAATCTCCCAGATTTCACAGCCTACCTCAAGTCTAGCATCTATTTCGAATCGGCCATAAAATATTATATTACCACCGCATATTACGCAATGCCTTCACAAACCTGTTCAGCTGAGCTGATCCGAAAATTGGAGAACTCTCACCACCATTATGGTGAAAGTCGTGGGATACGATTTTGATACAATTTTCAGTTCGGCCGGCTGTCATGGCGGACGGGTGAGTAAAACTGTATCAATTTTGGGATCTAATATCTAAAGATTTCTCTCGCGGTAATCGTGTTTTAAGTAAATAAGTTAAGTAGTAAATAGATCTTTCATTTCTTACTGACATTAAATAGGAATATGTAGGTTCTCAGTTCAGATTTTTTTATTGTTATAGGCTTCTTGAGATCAAGGGCAAAGTATATCATAGAACTGGATTTCATTAACACTCAACAACTTTTGTTTATAATCGTTCGCGCTTACAAGTGGAATCTGAAAATAAATATAAGTTGTCATCTTTCATGATTACTTTTTTAGTCAACTTAAAAATGTTTTTAATTATAATAAATTTATCTGACTTTATTAGTTGTATGTTATGTGTGCGTATAGTTATTAACGTTATATGTCATCTAATATAACATTGGAAGATATTGTTCGTCATATCAGTTTATCACTCAATGGTCTCCTTAAAATAGTACAAAAAAATATAATAAATGATTATATTTTACAATCAATATCAGTCTGGTACACTTTAATCACGAAAACAGCAATTTCATAGCGAAGACTACAACGCGCTGCGTTGATCCGGAGATCAAATAAATCAAATCAAATCAAATAGACTCGCCTACTACATCGGAATGTAGTAGTCACAGCACAGGGCGAGTCTATTACAAGGAGTGTATTTTAGCCTTTGAAAGCTTTCTTGAGGACTTATAATAATAATAATAAATTCTCCAGACTGACACTCCAGTTCCCTAGATCCAACTAAACTTATAAGCTTATGCTATGGATACTACGTGAACGGATAGACATACTTAAATACGTTTTATAAACATCCATGACTCGAGCACAAATGTCCAACTTCAGCACACGAAACATTTGCCCCTAGCGGGATTCGAACCCGCGACACTTGGTTTCGTGGCCAGGGGCTCAGACCACTCGACCAAAGGTCCTGTCAATTTATGCAGCTTGAGAGCCGATACATTAAGCAGATTTTCACTGGTCCTCCTCGCACCGGCGCCGACTTTATTGTGGTTCTATCTGCAAGCCAGTCCAGACTGTTATGAAATGCCCACCATCTTTTCGAAATTTCGACCACGACGTTTTAACAAACCGAAAAGAATTATTACCCAATTTATTTTTAAAAAGATATTGTTCACTTACATACTAAGAATAGTCCAATTTCTATTTCCCACTGTTTTCTCTTTCCATTCATCACCGATTGACTAACAAGGAAGGTCCTGTCCAACATTATGTTTAAAAAGTGAAAACCGAATCGCATAAGTTGTCACCATTTCGTAACCTCGCACACCTGATTATTATCATTTTTAATATGACCACAAGCGCTTAAGTCTTTTGTGTCGGTAATAAATAAGCTTCGCTTTTCAAGACGATGGGCGCGGCGCTTTCACTTTCGCCAAAACTGGTTCCTTGGAGGGAATATTTTTTGAGTTTTTTGTCGACTCCGCTACGTCACACGTTTTAATGATATTGAACTTTAAAATTATAATTTGTATTGTTTGTAATGAGCTGATGTTGTTTTAAATGGTAATGTTGATAACATACACAAATAGTTCCAAGATATTTTCATGTCGAAAAAGGACTTCAAATACTTCTACTAGTTCTACTGTACGTAGTATATTATTACTCTGTGCTTCTACTAACACATACCATAACGTAACAAAATATGACGCCCATAACCCCCGAAGGGGTAGGCAGAGTCAAAAAGGCAGCAGGTCCCTTCAACCACATTCAGCCAGAAACAAAACTGGGCTGGGGTTAGATGGAAAATTGTAAAAAAGTGGTCACAAGTGGCCTGTCGCCCACACAATCACATACCCGAAACCCGATACACCATTAGTTGTCTTCTACGACATGCTAGACAAGAACCACAGATGGCAAATTCTTTTTAAGTTTCAGACCAACATGGGACAATGGGCTGGGTTAGATTGAAAATTGTGAAAAAGTAGTGACAAGTGGCTAGCTCGTCGCCTACACAATCACAAACCCAAAACCCCATACTTCTACTAATAAAATAAATATAGAAGTTTCTTGCTTTAAATAATAGTTTGTTAATGATTTAACCAGTGAACGAGATTGTCAAAAATCTGGAACACATATACGAGGAGATATTAATGTAACTCTAATTTTGTTCTTTTGGTTCATTTGGCTCGCCTTGGGTACAAAATTATACTGCTTTATACAGGATTACGTTAAATAAGAAGGTACGTTTGTTACTAAGAACGGAAAAATCATTTCATGCTTACTTTACTGACTGTAACGAAAACGAGTTCCACCATTCACATTATCTTTAATATTACAAGATATACTAGTTCCATTACATAACGTGTGGTATGGTATTCACCACACATGCCAATCTTTGTATCAATACAAATACCTTTATACGAAGCTTTTCGAACCAGTACTTTAGAGCTAGGAAATATAACCATTAATTTATTGCAATGACATAAACGTGATTCAAATGCGACTTCCTTAGAAAGTAAAATAGCGGTGGCGCCATCTATGTGGGAGCAGTGGAGCGTGTAATCGAGTTGTCTTTATGGTTGTCAGCATATACGATCGAATAAATTTGCACGATAAGTATACATCATCATCATCTTCATCTTCCTAGCGTTATGTCCCGTGCTTAGACGGGGTCCGCTTAGACCATGATCCAGGATTTAGCGAGTCTGGTAATTACATTGAAGCGACTGCCGATCTGACCTTCGAACCCTAAGATAGGGGACCGAGATAATTTTTGGATGATGGTTACAAATACAAAGTTGTTTGAATTTACAGGTTTAATCACGATGTTTTCCCTCACCGTCGAGCTAGTGGTATAAATACGTACATAGATTTGAAAAATCCAGAGGTACGTGCCCGGGTTTGAACCCGCACGAGGAGTGCGTGTCCTTACCATTGAACTACCACCGCACGATAAGTATACATATAAACGCAATTACTTCTTACTAAAATTTTTTTTAGCAGCTTTTTACTATCTCTCCATTCCTATATCTTTCCGACATATCTATCGGCACTATAATAGTAAAATACAGAATTATTTTTATTACCTGGTATATCTTTTATCTCGCACCAATGAGAACTATATAGGAATAGGGCTAAAACATGAATTTTATTTACCTTAGGTTTAGAATAACCTTTCTCATCCAATAACTAGTCTGCCTGTCAGAGAAAACTGTAGGAATTATTTGATTGAGATATTATAAAGAAAACACGAGAAACTTGGTGGTTATGAATAATTATTACAGAGCGATTAAATGATACAAAGATGATGGATGACAGAAAGAAAAAAGCAGATCAGTGTCTATGAATTTATACACTTAGATGGCGCTGGTGTCGTAAGGATGCGTTCCTTTTCATCAAAAACATTCCTCTCCTCCCAAGAGAGATACTCAAATACGGTGACGTTCCCTCTTGGACAAAGTGTGGCTATTTTATCCAAGAGTAATGATTAACCACTAATTAAAAAAGACAGCCCTGCCAGACGAGCAGACACACAGACATACATATTTAGCAAGCGACCGCTCTCGTTTCCGGTAAAAGTGGTCGGGATCAGCTAATGATAGTGGTCGTAGCCCAATAAGGCCGCGTGGGTGTGGCGAGCCGAGATTACGACGCTGATGCAGTAAAAGTAAAACATACTTACATACGGTCCCCGAAGGGGTAGGCAGCGTCCAGCAGTAGGAATCTTACCACTTTTTCCAGAAACAAAATTAAGTTGGGTTAGACAAAAAATTATAAAATACGCCTATAATCCTCGAAGGGGTAAGCAGAGTCAAAGGGACAGCAGGCCACTAACCACATTCAGCCAAAAATATAATTCTGAAAAAGTTGCGACAAGTGGCTTAGTCGTTGTCTGTAAGCACAAACAAACTAAACACTCGATACATCATAAGTCGCCTCTTACGACATGCTAGGTAAGGATCAAAGTTGGTAGCCATAACATACATACATACATACATACTATCGCGCCTGCAATCCCCGAGGAGGAGGCTAAGTACAAAAAGCAGTAAGTTCTTTAACCACTTTTAAGCCAAAATAGGATTAATTTCGGTAAGATAAGACGTGGCGTAAAATTGGCTGACCTGTTGCCTACGCGATCAGAAACCCAAAACACGTTTCGTCTCATATTAAATGGTTAAAAGAGCTTACCGATCCTAGACCTGCCGACCGCTTTGGGAATAGCGGGAAAATTAAGTAGTATTAAAAATCGAAGCAACAAATCAACAACAAGAACCAAATGAATTTATCAAGCTCCAGAGAGCACGTACTGAACCCTATAGTCCCGTACAAGAATGTCTTCGAGTGCCCTCACTGACCGCATTCATTATTTTTTCCTCCCATTGCCTCGCACCCATTAAATACTCATAAAGCAACAATTCCAAACATCCAAAACAACTAAGAGAATCCGATGCAATTACAACCAGTTCGTGGTCACTCCGACTTTACTGGACGGGGCACTCTTCCTGTCATTTTAACAACTTTTTTCGTTAGAGGATTCATGTAAACTGGAGCGGCCTTGCTATTGGAAACTGTATAGGAATGAGTATGATGAATATGGTCTCTGATAAAGAACTATAATAATTGCTTATTGTTTATATTCACTGACAATAAAACTGAGAACCGAGTGAAATAAAATGCATTCAATCTTTTTAAACAACTATTCGTGTCAGTTTATCGAATTGCGCTGTCCTACGTACGCTGATTTCTCAGCAAATATACCGGATTTTGACAATAATTAGCAATTTTACCTAACTATTACAGGTAATTTATAGGTGATTATTCAATTAATACACTTTTACCTATATCCGATCACGCATAACATTAAACACAGTTAAAAATGCATACGTTAACATTATATTTAATAGAAAATAATACATTTAGAACTAGCTGTTTAAAAGTCGTTGCTCGTTCATTGATAATGTATCTCTTTAAAAATAATAATTAGAAAACACCACATGTATTTTCTATAAAACGGTATTGCCAACTTATCGGAATACTTTTAGAAAAATTGCGAAATATTATCTACATACCGCCGCTTCAAGCAAATCACCTGACAATTTTCTCTCCAGACGGATTGATGATCGAATCCATTGATGCTAGTGTATGGTAGCTGTCTCTAAGCACAATATTTAATTGTTCATCTAGTTTACCTCTTAACGTGTTGCAATAGAGTCTTATTTAGCTAATTTCTTCACTACTGCTGTTTGTGACTTAGTGAGTTATGCCCATTTGTCGCTTGCACGACCGTAATTTCTTCCTCAATGCTAGATATAATAAATTTCTATCGGATTGACTTTCGTTTAGAAAATCGGTTTCGATTTATTGCAGCAGTTTTAAGAGTTAGTTACTTTTAATGATATTACTAAACCTAACTGACTATCTTCGATTAAACAAAAAAAAATCAAAGATAGCATATTTCTATTAAAAACTGCAAATGGTATACAAGTCTTATTATAAACTGTTTTTAGATATTCCATAAAATCTAGAAACAAAAATCTGCCTATATCACTGATTGACATATATTCTTTAGAGGACAATATTACTTGCTCCGAAGGAAAAATAAGTTTTAGACAGCCGACCGCATTTACAAAGTCTACATTTATTAAAAGCTAGAAATCTTCTCTCTTCAACATTAATTATCCTTTTCATACAAGCTGTAGAGCGTTTTTATGATTCCTAACATCACGTTCTGTTATTACACGACAAAATGTTACATAAATTCAAAAAGAATTAGTTGACACAGCGCATATGTAAATGTCGAAATACCCAGAAAAAATCACAGCCTTATTCCAAAACTTCCTAGCGTGTAATTTCGAGTCTGACCCGCATAAACGTTTTCAGTAACCAAACCAAACACGCATGCGCGAACTAGTTGGACTAGTTGCACTAGTTCAACGGTCTACTTCACTTCAAGAGCGGTTGCATTAAGATTTATCATTTTAATTGCTGTATCATTTTAACGATTTGCTGCTTCGTGTAATGAACGCTTAATTGAATAGAGAGACGACGTGTTTTGTTT
The DNA here is from genome assembly GCA_951394215.1 of Glyphodes perspectalis. NCBI lineage: Eukaryota > Metazoa > Arthropoda > Insecta > Lepidoptera > Crambidae > Glyphodes > Glyphodes perspectalis. Next base: position 9,713,957 of record OX596223.1, read on the forward strand.
GCGGCCTTGCCAAATTAATTGTGAGTTGGTATTACATTTTAATCTAAACATTGGGTAATTTTATAAAGCACATAAAGGGTCTTTTTAATCGTAATTGAAACCAAAACTAACAATCCCTTGAATTATATTTGATTCGAAAATTTGTTGTAATTAATTTTGAATGAAGATTTGCAGATTTATTTTTTTAATTTGGGGATCCTTATTTTTATGTTTAAATATTGTTAACTGTCTAGAATTTATAAACGAATAGCATCATGTGGAAATTTCTGGAAAAAATACTGGTGTAATCACTCCCAGTAGGTGGAATTTTTTGTTAGAAACTAGTAGAAAGCTTTTAACAAATGAAAATTCTAACAGTAAAAATATAGAATTACAAAAGAACTCCGTATCTTCAATCACAACAATCTTGAAATTGTACCTTCAAAAGAAAAAAACAAAAATACAAGCAATTCACCTGACGTTTACTCACTTGATATACCTTCCCTTTTCACGACCGAAGCCGGTGCCTCTCCACAAACCAGTTTCCACTTTCACGATCTATAGACCTACATAACCGAGGACGGACGGACGGACCGCAGAACCATCAATGAGCGGATGTTGAGAGAAGCTTGGATATGCAAGCGTGACGTTATGGCTAATTATTCGGATCCGGGCGGATACTGGTGCAACGCTAGTGTTGGGGAGTCGTGGTGAAGTTATCGATAATATAGATGCGTTAGATGAAGGCGTTATTTGTTAAAATTTTGCCAGTTTAGCTACAACTAGACACTACCACGCTCGCAATCCCCGAAGGGATAGACAGAGTCTAAGGAGCGGTAAACTCTAGTTCAAAAAAAATGAAATAGGTTAGATAGAAAATTGTGAAAAATGTATGAATACATAGTAAGAAGCCAATACACCAGTAGCTTTTTGTAAGTTTTCTTGTGTCTGCCAGACCAGTATCTTTTTTATCAGATGAACTGGGAGAAGGGTAAGAGGATGACGATGATGATCTTTTTTTAACAATATGAAGTACAATTGACTACATTGAAACTGTACTAAATGGTGTATTAAAAATAAAATAAATAATTATGTCGTGGTAATCATAAATTTTTGCGACCTCGGAAAAGCCGAAAACGAATAATATGTTACGGTACATACATACATATCATCCACCCGCAAAAGGGGTAGACAGAGTCAAAGGGGCAGCTAGCTCCCTTAACCACCTTCAGCAAAAAAATTAAACTGGGCTGGGTTAGATGGAGAATCGTAAAAAGTTATAACAAGTGGCTAGCTCCTCTGTTACGATACGCCCATATAAACGTCCATGTCACTACAAATCGATATGTATATTAGAAAAATCATCGATATTATTACAACACTAGTAGAAATAGACTTTCTTTGAAAGGAAAAGTTCATTATTGGACTAATCGGTTGTAATAAGTTACGGATAAAATACGACGCGTAAATCAGATAATTTACGGTTTATCGATAACTGTATTTTTATTATCTACTAGCTGTGCCAGCGGTGTCACCCGCGTTTATGAGTAATATTATAAAGACTATTTCCGTCATACATGATTTATATGTAACTTTAACCATTAAGGCTGCACACGCGACGGAAGCTTAAAAAATGGAGTAACTTCTCCCGTTTTCCCAACATTTCCCTTCACTACTCTGCTCCTATTGATTGTAGCGTGATGAAAAGTATACTATAACCTGCCCAGGAGTATGAAGAATAATTGTACTAAGTTTCGTTAAAATCCGTCGAGTAGTTTTTGTTTAGAAACAAAGACAGACGGACAGACAAAAATTTTACTGATTGCATTTTTGGCATCAGTATCGATCACTAATCACCCCCTGATAGTTATTTTGAAAATATATTTCATGTACAGAATTGACCTCTCTACAGATTTATTATAAGTATAGATATTTGCAGGGAAGTTGAACCCGACGGAAATGTCATGACCAGTCTCTAATTAATCATTTAGATTTTATAACCCAGGATGGTAATTTATTGTTAATTAATTTATTGGGAAGTTAAACAATTGGTAATTAGTCAGTATTCTGTTAATATAAATTACTAACACCGCTTCATTGAAAGTTACGTTAACAATTATCGAAGAAATGCTTTTGTTAACACATACAACATCATTTTTATGCCAAAGATACATAGGGCTGGTAAAATATTATTACTAGTAAAAAGCTCTTACAAATACTTGCAGGCCAAATTTTTTTTTGGGTTCAATAGAAAATCATGCAAATTTTCTAACAAGTAAGTGGCTAGCTCGTCGCCTACACAAACACAAGCACAAAACTCTATTTGTCACCTTTACGACAAGCTAACACAGCACATTATTTTTAAGTCCCAACCTAACATGGGACGAATACTTTATGTAATACTAACAAAACAAAGATCGAATAATCAACAACAAAGTAAGGCACCCAAACTTCTACCCTAAATATTGCCAGCCTGAACCAATTACCAATTAATTACATAAGCTCTTAACGGGTCGAGACGTTTACACGGCCGAGCTGCGCGCACGCACGCACCGATCGGTCAGCGGATCGGTTGATCGATTGATCGATTGTAATTAATTTTAAATTCCTTTGTTGCAGGTAAACGGGTCTTCGCGTTAACGGCACAACGGTATTTTTTTCGCTTCAAACGGCGTATACACACTATTTTCACAGACTTTCTGTTCTGAATCATAAACTTCATAGGACTGAAAACCACTGAAGGTAATTGGAGGAAAAATTAAACATACGTAGGGGTAGGCAAAGTCAAAGGGCGGCAAGCCCCTTTGACCACATTCAGCCAAAAATAAACGAGGCTGTGTTAGATGGAAAATTGTAAGAAAGAAATGGCATGTGGCTAGCTCGTCGCCTACACAATTATATTACATGCTACTTAAACATGTCTCACTGACTTACTCTTACAGTAACATATTTTATTATTAATAAACCCCTCCTGGGGGTGAAAATTGTTAATAATATTAATATGGAAAATCATTAAAATGTTATTATGAGATCCCATTGTCAATGAAACTATACACAGCAACATAACAAAGTTTCAAAAAATGACACTGCCTTGTTAATCTCGTTTCACCATGCCCGTTATCGTTGATTGACTTTAATGAACAATGACATTTAGTGCGGCAACATCACAATAATGTTACCAGTACGTAAGTTACCAGTTAACATATAAAAAGGTTGCTTCACAAAGCAACTTCGGTGTGGATTCAGCGTTACTGATAGTCGTAACGGACTAGTCGTGTTTGATATGCTGTTGAGATTAAAGAAAAGCTTGTTAGACAGGTGTTATACTGTTATACTCGTTTACACAATCACTAAGCGTGATAATAGCGAGTGATAACAGACTTATCATAGTTTCATCATAACTTTGAAAGCTATGCCAAGACAGGGCAACTAGACATTGTGGAGTAATGCATTTAAAAATAATATACATATTATTTACAAGTCTCTATTCTCTCTGCCTACGCCGCTATTAAATTGGCGTGAAATTAATAGTTTGTTGGTAACATGCTTACTAGCATTAAGTATATCCTCTAATCCTGGACAACAAATCTGGATTACCCAAAAATTAAGGGACTTATCGTAGTAAAAAATCGAGGTAGGCAGAGAGAACCGAACGCCATATGGCATAATCTTAGTTATAGTTATACATACATACATACATACATACATACATACATACATACATACATACATAACATCATGCCCATAATCCCCGAAGGGGTAGGCAGAGTCAAAGGGGCAGCATGCCCCTTCATCCACATTCAGCCAAAAATAAAGCCGGGCTGGGTTAGATGGAAAATTGTGAAAAAGCAGTGACAAGCGGCTAACCTGTCGCCTACACAATGACACACCCAAAACCCGATATACCATTAGTCGCCTTTTACGACATGCTAGGCAAGAACCACAGTTGGCACATTCTTTTTTTTGTCCCAGATCAACATGGGCTAAGTCCCAGACCAACATGAGACAAAGAAATACACAAAATTGGCAATTAGTGATTTTTCTAATAAAACCGTTTTTCATTGACATTTTTCATTTCCACAACCTTTTCACTGTCCAGTGCATCATATATGATGCAAAACAATTGTTTCTTCTATTGTACCTAGCAGTGGACAGTGAACCTGTGAAAAATATAACTACTTAAGACAAATAAAAAAACATACATGATTAACTGACTCGATGGCACATTCGATAGTGACCCTGCCCTATGCGCCAGGAGTTGTGGTATTGATCCCCACCCAGGACAAACTTTCGTGCGACGAATACTTGTGTTTATTCTGTGTCTGGGTATTAATCTAATACCCAGACAATCTATCTAAAATTTAAGTATGTATTTGTATTACCACTATTGAATCTAATATCCGTAACACAAGTGCTTAAGCTACTTAGCTAGTAGTCGCCTGATATTTATTAAGTATACTTATTTATTATATTATTATTATACATACCTATCTAGTTACCACGCTTAATTTTTCTTTTATCTTCAGTTAGATAAGCCAAATGTTTATCTCCAAGCCATTGTTTGTTGAAAATAAGCTTATCACTTAAACATTTAACAATAGTAGTTCAACCTTGAATTAACCGGACAACTGACATTTAACCGTGCCAATAGGATCAGACACCTGACATTTAACTAACTTTGTAATATCTAATCATTAATTATGGCTGGAACAAGAGACACACCTATTTCATACATTTAATACTAAGTTCAAAACTCAAAGTATTAATTAATATGCATTTTGCGTTTCAATATCTCATCAAGATCAAATCGTTTAGATTAAGATAAAGTTTGTAGTTTATAATAGACAATATTTTCTATGTTGAATTGGGTTAGTGTAGTTTGGTTATAGTGTAGTTTCGTCATTACAAAAAAATGGTGTAGATTGGTCATTGCTTTATTAAATTTAATTAACCTGGTGTAGTTTTGTCAAGAACTCAAAAGTACAGTCCGCATCGCAGTTTAAACAAAAAGTAAATGTTATTTTTTTAATATATAATTTACTTGAATTGAGTAACAAAATAAAACATTTATTATTAACTTTCTTTGTGTGATCTATTATTCATCATCTTCCTAGCGTTATGTCGCGTGCTTAGACGGGGTCCGATTAGACCAAGATCCAGGATTTAGCGAGTCTGGTAATTAAATTGAAGCGACTGCCGATCTGACCTTCGTAACCCTAAGATAGGGGAACCAGATAATTTTTGGATCATGGTTACAAATCCAAAGTTGTTAGATTTTGCTGATTTCATCACGATGTTTTCCTTTACCGTCGAGCTAGTGGTATAAATACGTACATAGACTTGAAAAATCCAGAGGTACGTGCCCGGGTTTAAACCCGCACTCCTCGGTTGAGTGGCGCGTGTCCTTACCATCGAGCTACCACCGCTATTTGTGTGATCTATTATTAACTTAGCAAATAATGTCAAAGGTTTCCAGCTGAAGCGAGTGAGGAGGTTTGTAAGGACCGGTCATATATCACTCGGTTCCCTCTGCCCACCCCGCTAGGGGATTGGCGTGAAGTTAGTTTAATTTTGAATTTTCTTAAGCTACGCCGTTTGCCTGTAATAAGTATTTTGTTAACTAATATTTAGTCATAGAAACAAATATAAACGATAATTATGGTTTCCTTATTATAAGATGCAATCTGAAAATAATTGTAGAGTCTACTTATACCAACTTTTTAATTGTTTTTATGTTGACATACACAATACACACATAAATAAATAAATAATAAATATCAGACTTCATCACATACATTGAGAGAGCGGTGGTAGCTCAATGGTAAGGACACGCGCCTCTTAACCGAGGAGTGCTGGTTCAAGCCCGGCACGTACCTCTGGATTTTTCAAATCTATGTACGTATTTATACCACTAGCTCGGCGGTGAGGGAAAACATCGTGATGAAACCTGCAAATTCAAACAACTTTGGATTTGTAACCATGATCCAAAAATTGTCTAGTTCCCCTATCTTAGGGTTGCGAAGGTCAGATCGGCAGTCGCTTCAATGTAATTACCAGACTCGCTAAATCCTGGATCATGGCTAAGCGGACCCCGTCTAAACACGGGACATAACGCTAGGAAGATGAAGACTTCATCACATACATTGATCTGACTCCGAGGTAAGTAGCTTAAGCACTTGTGTTACGGATATCAGAATCAACAGTGCTATTACAAATATATACTTAACTAAATATTCAATATTAACACCCCGACACAGAACAAACACAAGTATTCATCATACGAATGTTTGTCCTGGGTGGGGATCGCACCAACTCTTGGCGCATGAGTCAGGGTCACTACCGAATAAGCCATTGAGCCAGTCAAAAAATATATGTCAACATCTCATCTTACACGAACACAAACAAAATACTATCCACCAAATTATGAGTAACATAACAATTTCACCACCATGGTTTATCGCCACTCTTTAATCGTCCAAGCTTAAGCAATTTAATTGCAATTTGGTAATATGTCACTGACTCTCTCTCCTGGCACGGAAACCTTCAAAACCCGTTATACGACAGATGTTATTAAATGCAAAACATCCGATCGTTACACAACCCATTCGCATCTACTCTACCATCAAGACCCGTGACAAACTATACTATCTATAGGTATACTTATAATAAATCTGTAGAGAGGTCAATTCTGTACATGAAATATATTTTCAAAATAACTATCAGGGGGTGATTAGTGATCGATACTGATGCCAAAAATGCAATCAGTAAAATTTTTGTCTGGCTGTCTGTCTGTATGTTCCTTATAGAAACAAAAACTACTCGACGGATTTTAACGAAACTTGGTACAATTATTCTTCATACTCCTGGGCAGGTTATAGTATACTTTTTATCATGCTACAATCAATAGGAGTAGAGTAGGGATGGGAAATGTTAGGAAAACGGGAGAAGTTACTCCATTTTTTAAGCTTCCGTCGCGTGTGCAGCCTTAATGGTTAACGGTACATAGAAATCATGTATGACGGAAATAGTCTTTATAATATTAACCATAAACGCGGGTGACACCGCTGGCACAGCTAGTATATATTATATGCGAAAGTAGCTATCTGTCTGTGTGTCTGTTACATATTTACAACTAAAAGTCGATTTCTCAAAGGCGTGATTAAATGTTACTGACCAATCTATACTCACGGACGAGAAAAAAAAGAAGGACTCCACCCCTATAACTAGACTTTGTGCCTTTCCGATGCTCCACATAACATTTCACTTACAGCACACATAGACGACGACGACAACATTAGTGATCCTAGAGCGGTGGTAGCTCAATGGTAAGGACACCCGCCTCTTAACCGAGGATTACGGGTTCAAACCCGGGCACCTATGGATTTTTCAAATCTATGTATGTATTCATACCACTAGCTCGACGGTGAAGGAAAACATCGTGATGAAACCTGCAAATTCAAACAACTTTGAATTTGTAATCATGATCCAAAAATTGTCTGGTTCCCCTATCTTGGGGTTACGAAGGTCAGGTCGGCAGTCGCTTCAATGTAATTACCAGACTCGCTATATCCTGGATCATGGTCTAAGCGGACCCCGTCTAAACACGGGACATAGCGCTAGGAAGATAATGACGACATTAGTGATCCACATCGTCTATGTGTGCTGTAAGTGAAATGTCATGTGGAGCATTGGATAGGCACAAAGTCTAGTTAGAGAGTGGAGTCCTTCTTTTTTTTTCTCGTCCGTATCTTTAATATACTAATATTATAAAGCTGAAGAGTTTGATTGGTTGTTTGTTTGCTTGAACGCGCTAATCTCAGGAACTACTGGTCCGATTTGAAAAATTATTTCAGTGTTAGATAGCCCATTTATCGAAGAAAGCTATAGGCTATATAAAATTAACCATAAACGCAGGTGAAACCGCAGCACAGCTAGTTAATTATAATACGACATTGGAATGTCTCTCAATAAGCGTAGATACTTCTTCCAAACATCTCTGATACAGATCGAATTCCACGGATGGAGTCGCGTGCTAAAACTAGTCATACGATAAAGTGATTGACCGATCATCGGCGAGTGTCAGCGAGGTGTCGGGTGTCGACACCTAACCCGCGCTTCCTATCTACAATGAGACACCTGACACAAACAGACAGACAAAACAAACAACCATCAGGCATAGGGCTGACACTTATAACCGTTGGGGTCATAGGTTTTTCATACATAACATACCATCACGCCCATAATCCCCGAAGGGGTAGGCAGAGTCAATGAGGCAGCAGGCCCCTTTAACCACATTCAGCCAAAAACAAAACTGGGCTGGGTTAGATGGAAAATTGTGAAAAAGTAGTGACAGTGGCTAGCTCGTCGCTGATACAATCACATACCCAAAACCCGATATACTTTTTATCTCTTTAAGTCCCACACCAACATGAGACAATGGGCTGCGTTATATGGAAATTTGTGAAAAAGTAGTGACAAGTGGCTCATTATTCTAAGAGACCAATTTAAAGGACTATAGAAAATGAGCAAAAACCTTATTTTTTTAAATAGTATATTTCACCATAGTATACTTTCGTCAACTATTATTTCCACATGTCCGAACATTCGGAGCATGCCTTAAAAAAAAATATTTACAAAAAAAATATTTTTGGTTAAACGTAGTTTATGGAGCACTTGATCCTTAGACTATGTATGTATATATAGCTTTTTAAAAAAAATCTATTTCCAAAATCGAAATCAAAATCGCCAGCCCTGCCGAAAGGCATTCATTGAACAGGTGGAAAGTTTGTTAGCAGTGCAACCTTAGATGATTGTTGTCTCTTAAACTCGTGAGGATGGAAGGCAAACACTCCGGCCTCGCTGTCCACTTGGCGACGCATTAGTTAGAAAGTTACAAAATGTTTGGAGAAATCTCTCCGAAGATATGTATCCTGCATGGACGCTTTTACGAAATCTTCTTATTAGCAACTATTTATTTCTTCGATTAGTCGATCAGAGACTGTTAGGAAAACCAATACGGTTTTTCGTGATCATTATATGATATTACATTATATCACAGGCGTGATAGTACATAATAATATATATATGTATCAAATAATAAATTAAAACCTATAATATAAAAATGAATCGCTGAATGTGTTGCTAAGCGCAGATCTCGAGAACAGCTGAACCGATTTCGCAAATTCTTTCGTTTCGTTCATAAGATAGAAAAAAATAAAAAAATTGCACGGAAAAAAATGGGTATTGAAAATCCGAGAACGGGGTGTTACAAAGTGCGCCGGATCGGCTAGTAATAAAAATAGGCTAATTAAGTTACAATCCAAAAATGCCCTAAATCTTAACTATACATAAGCCCTAAAAATAAACAAATGAATACACTTAGATCCACCTTAGAGGATTAAGTCATTGTTTCCTTCATATCAGATAACGAAATTGCAGTGTCGAGTTGCATTATTGTCCGCTAATTAATACGCATGTTAATCACATAAACAATTGCCTATGTGATTAACATTTGCAATGGCTAAGAATACGCAGTTAAACATAGTGATTTCGGGTAAGACTAAGGTTATGCCCTTTCTCACAGCGTTGCGCCAGAGTTCGCTCCCAGGAACCCCACAATGGGTCAATTACGAACAGTCGGACGTATTGTTTGTAGTAATTGATGTGTGCAGTGAAAGTATCAGTACAATTGCTATTGACTGCAAGTACTCTTTAAAAAACTTTCATGGCAGCAGACATTTTTATATTTTTGACAACTGAAAATTGAACTTGGCTCATTGTCATTACGAATCGATGTCAGATTACGCAAATTGATAAATAGTGAAGAAGAATGAATAAAAAGCAAAGAAGACGCATAAGCATGGTTTCCTAATATAAAAAATAATAATAAATGTGTAGTCTGTAAGTTAGACAACAAGAAAAATTATTGATTAAAACTCTAAAAATGACAAAGATACAACGCTTCGAAAATCTGAAATGGGGTGCTCTAAGTCACTTTGACGGTAAAATTTTACGCACCCAGTGACGTCACGCGGTACTTTAACGCGCTGTATCTTTATCATCTTTGGTTTTCTGATCACAAGAAAAAATACGCAAGCAATATTTTTTTAATAATCTCAATAATGGATTGTAAAACTTGAGTAGTAGTAACTTGATATGTGTTCCTTGCTTAGCATATTATCCATATCGTGAAAGGCGACTAATCGTATATTGTGTCTGTGATTCTAGTGAAGTGTAGGTAGTCGACGACTTTTTTTTAACAATCTTCCATATACTTAATTTAATTAACAAAACATTGTTTTTGGCTGAAAGTGCTCAAAAGAGATTGAAGTCGCTCCTTGGTCTCTACCTACCCCTTCGAGGATTACCTGTGTATATGAATATGATAATGAGAACATTTCTTAATGAATCCCTATCTCAACCGCGGACTAAAAAGACAATACAAGTCCGCGGACAAAAATCCGCCGTATGCCGATCGCCTAAGTTACGTAAACCAATGGATACACCGTTTTCAAATGGACCGTTCCGTTTCATGCGTGTCCGAGATACGCAACCGCGCATGCCTTTAGTGGCTCTTGGATACGTACGCCTTTGCGCGTTTTTACTACCCATAAAAAAGTAAACCACGAGAACCAGCCAGTTTAATTGAATTTGACATAATTAGGCAACTATTGGCAATTAACTTTCGTCGCGATTCTTGTTAACCTAGCTCTGTTATTAATATTTATGTGATAGATATGCCTAAAAAGTACGCACGCGATGTACACATATTCTGATCTTAAATAATATTATATACTGGCTTTAGCCCGCGACTCTGTTCATGTGGAATTAATTCTGTTACAAAGATTAAATCATGTCGAGTCTTAAAATGTTTAAAAGAAAAAATCAATTAACGAATTTCATTTACTTATAAAAAGTTCTGTTCTCGCGTTATGAAAATGTGTCGCTCAAAACATTTTTTTTATTAAAACTCATACCTTCATAGTTAATCTTTCTCTTGGCGGGAAAGCGAAAGCAGAGCCACTTTTTTGCAACAGATTCTATGGCGTATAAAGATTACCCTACTTTTAACCGACAAAAAATAAAAGATTCTACATACATTCTACCGTATATTCACTCTTTTCTTTTACTTTATTAATATGCACTAACATCTCAGTAATTGTTGGTCGATTATAGATTCTTATATTTATGAAGAAAGTAATAGCCACACAGACCTAACCACCCCCACATAGTTGCTAAAGAACCCCTCCACTTGTATTTTTTAATTTGAAAAATCCAGGGATCCGAGCCCGGATTTGAACCAGCACTCCTCGCACGAGAGGAGACAATACTTACCGAGCTACGCTCTTAAAGTCAGTCTCAATCGTCAATAACATCACTTATAAATCGTTCGTCCGTGTGTTCATGACCGCGAATGTATCGACTCTTGCGCTTATCCGTCGCAGTACGTTGACTCCGCACGTTACGAAGTACACTTAATGGCAAAATAATAGATACACTGTTTATTGTGAGTGAGGTAAAAGCTTGAAATTAATTATCGGTGCGTTAAATCTTGACTCGATGCAGATTATGATTACATAATAAACTAGTATATACACTTGAGTGAGACAGTATATTTGAGTCAGTATAGCCATACACTAAGCTGTAATATGTCTAGATTAGTATGACCAGTGGACTAGATCAAACTATAATAAGTTCAGATTAGTATGACCAGTATGCAAAATTTCATTTTGCGTTTTATAACTTGAAAATTCCAATACGCGGTACTAGCATTCGATCTTTAAGGTTAGTTCAAAAATAGTGATGGACTAAATATATAAATCAAATCTTTATGTAACTTTGTTTTTCATGAACAGTAAAGTATAATTATGTTGATGTTCATTTCGTTCTGACGTTTAATAAGTTCTTTTAAAGCCTATGTAAATAAAGATTATTTTTAATTTTATTTTAATAGAAATAATACTGACGGGACTTAACTGAGCGACCAGTTCGCTTGTGGCCACGGTCGAAACTGTAAGTACCTACTCATGTAACAACATAATGAATATCGCGTTTAGTCCCGTCAGTATTATTTCTAGTGATAATGCAACGCGAAAGTTTAAAATTTTATTTCATACATACATAACATCATGCCCATAATCCCCGAAGGGTTGTGATTATGCAGGCCTTTAACCACATTCAGCCAAAAATAACACTGGGCTGGGTTAGATGGAACATTGTGAAAAAGTAGTGACAAGTGGCTAACTTGTCGCCTACACAATCACATACCCAAAACCCGATATACCATTAGTCGCCTTTTACGACATGCTAGGTAAGTAACACAGTTGGCACATTCTTATTAAGTCCCAGACCAACACGGGACTAATTTCATTCTAGTACTAATTACTTAAAGTATTCATTGCGCACAAAATCAGTGTCTCCAAGCGTTGTCACAAGCATACACACATATAAGATTATCGCTTATCCAGTATTACCCGAGAATGTCACCATTCATTATGTCCGTCTTCGCGCGCATCATTTCCGCGCAGACATGCGGACAAGAAGCGCGACGCTTCTGCGTCCGCGCAGCTATCGTAGCGTTTGAAGTCATTAGATCATTGTAATTGCCTTATTATATTATTATTGTTGTTGTATGTTTAAGTACTGGCACTAATTATAAATATTATATATCTTTTATAAATCTATATATTAATACATGAAGCAAAATCTATGCCCCTTTTTATGAGAATTACGCGGACGGAGGAGTATGAGATTTGGCACAGTTAAAGTTTATTTGGAGAAGGAATGCAGAAAGCTAATATTTCAATAAATAATTAAAAAAACAAACTAATAATGGTCTAATTTCGACCAGTAGGCTATCACTAGTACAAATTAATTAACAAAATTACAACAAAATAAATGACACTTTCTTTATAAAAATAATGTGCCAACTGTGGTACTTACTAGCATGTCGTGAAATGGTCGGTTTTGATTTGGGTAAGTTCGAAAATTGTGGACCTTTCACAATTTTCGAACTAACCCAAGCCAACTTTTTTTTTGCCTAAATGTGGTTTAAAGAGTTTGCTGTGCTTTAAACTCTGTCTACGCCTTCGACGGCGCCCATAGGAGCGTGATATGTATATAATAAAAAAAAAAAAAAAAAAAACCCTTCCGAACTGATTCTAGGAACTTATTTAAATAATAATTACATGAATAGCATTATTGAATATATTGTAACAATCAAATACCATCTCTCCGGTGTGAAAATAAGGTCTATGTGTATTCCAATGGCAAGTTATTCAGACTGAGCTTTCTTATCTGAAGTCACAGTATAACGGTAATAGAGTGAAATAATACGAGCATACGACTACAACTTTCTTGGGTATAGTTCAAATACGTACATCCATAGAGCCGGCTTCAAAGAATAGTTTACTGATAAAGATGGTCCTTATTACGCTGTGAAGATAACAGACAGACAGAGTTACTTTCGCTTTTATATTACTAATAGTAAGAATTTTACCAAGTCCATAATTAAATCCGTTATTATGGATTTAATTATGACTTTTCGTTAATGATAATCGAATAAATAAGTCTTTTAGATGCTAAAGTGGAACATACGTAAGTACATTACAAGTACAAAAATTGCAAAAATTACAACTCTTTTCAACCGACTTCAAAAAAAGAAGGAGGATCTCAATTCGATCGTATATATTTTATCTATATCTTTATCATCATCTCCCTAGCGTAATGTCCCAGAGTGACGGGTCAGCTAAGACCATGATTCAGGATTTAGCGACTCTGTAGACATTGAAACGACTGCCAATCTGACATTCGTAACCCTTATATAGAGGAACCAGAATATTTGGACCATGTTATCTTTCTCTTTATCCTGGTAGTGTACAAATTTATTTATTACTCTACACCTACTGATATCTTTACAGGTCTCTTTACCTAATACAATAGAGTAACTTACTTATCTATTTAATGGTAAACTTAGGGTAACTAACTACTTAATTAATTATGATAGCTTATGACTAATAGAGCAGTCTTTGTAAATTCATTCAGAGAACAGTTAAATAAATGAACATTCTCCGCCACTTGGTTATATTTCTTACTGTAATGCCTTATATTGTGGCTTAGTGGTGAAAACGCTATTATATGTAGTCGCTTTCACTGGGGTAAATCAATAGAACAAAAATAACTATGATTAGATCATTAGAGTTGCGGCGAGGAAGCGGTGCGACTCGCCGGTAAAAGTAAACAAAAAGTAGGTAATGTCGTGTTGATCACCTTGGCATTGTGAAATCGATAGTGGGGCTACTACTAGATTTATTTTACTATGTATAGAAGTAGTACTCCGAAAAATCTTGATCCAGATTTACAGATTTAGATGACCAATGCGCCCCATGCGCCAAGAGTTGTGGCTTCGATCCCTACCTAGGACAAAGATTCGTTTGATGAATACTTGTGTTTGTTCTGTATCTGGGTGTTAATATTCAATATTTAAGTATATATTTGTAATACCACTGTTGATTCTGATATCCGTAACACAAGTGCTTAAGCTACTTACCTAGGAGTCAGGTCAATGTATGTGATGTCATCGGATATTTTATTTATTTATTGTTAATAGATTTATAGATAGATAACACTCGGCATTAGGGACGAGAATCGTGAGTGCTTAAGAACTTTCGCATGTCACTGCGCAAGTTCTTTGAGTTAACCCAAAACAGCATTATGGCACGGCAAAAGCGCTCTCCATAAACCATGAAACGTCACACTTCATAAAACCTCTCTATCCAAAACTGGTCTTTAAACCTCATACAAGTGCGCTATCATCACATCAAAATTATACCCAATTAAGTGTAGCAATAAATAAAATAACACATTGTATCATCTAAGCCTATCACCGTTACGCAACAAGTCGATCAAACGCTTTCACACAACACAATACGTCAAATTAGTCGACGAAAGTATCACTAACACACGTCAAATTACCTTCGAATGCGATGTACTGAGACGGGAACTAATGTATTCTATATTTAGAAGTAGTGATAGAAAGAGAGAGCTTTACTTACTTAGGTACTTCTGTCATGAAAAATCGTGTTCTAGCCCCATCATAATGGACTAAGTACATGAATTAAAACAAATTATATGGTTATTATCTTCTTTAGAGATATATTTTATCAATTGCTTCCCAATTCTGACGAACAACTTTAGTTTTATGTTAGAAAGCATTATTAGATATGGATAATATCCGCAGGCACAATAATACAATAAAACTTCACATTTGTTAAACAATTTCCCATGTTGGTCTGAGACTTAAAAATAAAGTGCTAACTCTTGCCTAGCATGTCGTAAAATGCGACTAATGGTATATCGGGTTTTGAGTATGTGATAGTGTAGTCGACGAGCTAGCCACTTGTCACTAGTTTTTCACAATTTTGCATCTAACCCAGCCCAGTTTTATTTTTGACTAAATGTGGTTAAAGGGGCCTGCTGTCCCTTTGACTCTGCCTACCCCTTGGGAGATTATGGGCGTGATGTTAATTTATATTACAAGTACACCAAATATGACTTTTGCTACCCGTTCGGGGATTAAGGGCGTGATGTTGTGTATATAATATATACACAACATCACGCCAAACTTTAGTTAACAAGAGATTTACCTAATTTGTTGTTAGCCAGTTTTCAAAGGCTCTCGAGGCGATGACCAGTAGAAGCTAAGAATAAGAAGTTTTAAATACTAAAAATGCCCTGTAATGGGAAAAAATTAAATATCATTAAAAGTCTGCAAAAAATCTCACTTGCACTGGCAAAAAGTATTAGTCGTAATGATATTGGGTTTTATTAAGATCATTAAACATTAATACATGCATAAAATGTTTAAGTACCCATGTGAATTGGAAATCGACTATAAAATTGCAGCTTATGTAATATCTTCCCACTATGGCTTCTGAAATACATTCTAATTGCAAAGCAGCGTGTTGATTCCGTAATGAACATGAACATAATTATTAAAAAGTGTATCAGGAAATATTTTTATTACAATATTATTACAAAAGAGCGTTTATATCGGTAAAAAGAAGAAATGA
Organism: Glyphodes perspectalis; assembly: GCA_951394215.1. NCBI lineage: Eukaryota > Metazoa > Arthropoda > Insecta > Lepidoptera > Crambidae > Glyphodes > Glyphodes perspectalis. Next base: position 9,730,006 of record OX596223.1, read on the forward strand.
AATGTGATCCTGTAAATATTCAAAACGTTACTGAAATATGTAGTATTCGTGAACCTTTATTTCAAGTCATGCGTTAGTATAGGCTGAAGCTGAGATATTGATATAAGATCAATATCTCAGCTTCAGCCTATAAAGTCCATACGAACAAAACTTTTTTTTATTACAGACCATTACAGCAAAGTTGTTAACTTCATAATACGTGCTCGAATGTATTTTATTTAACCCAAAAGTGATGAAAAGGAGCATTTTGCTCTTTGGAATATAAAGGGGCAGTAAACTCTTCTATAAAAGTCCGTTCTGGTAATTACAGCCGTAATTATTATGAATGAGCGTATGTAGCTTAAACTATACTATACTTACTAATATTATAAAGCTGAGTTTGTTTGTTTGTTTGTTTGAACACGCTAATCTCAGGATCAATGTTAAATAGCCCATTTATCGAGGAAGGCTATATATAGGCTATATAACATTAAGTATAAGCTCAGATAAAACCACGGGCACAGCTAGTCATAATAATAAAAGCTCAATTACAAATCCAGTTAATCCAACAATCACGCAACAGACACCATGACAAGCAATCCAATATTCACACCACTCACCATCACTTCAATTTCACACCATTAAGCACAAACAAGGGCGATTACGCCACCAGGAAGATTAAACCATAGGACGCGTAATGTTACGCTATGTGTGAATCCACGTGTGAATGAAGCAATAACACTATAATGTGCAGACGGCAGCACATCAGGCTATAAATTATTGTTGCGAAACAGCCCTTATCACAACGGAATAAGACTCCGCAGTGTTTAGCCTGAAGTGCTGTCGTGTGTACGTACGTGATGGTCGTAAGAAGTCATGGCGTCCTAGTAAACGTAAAGCAGTTTGCTTGGTCACTAAGGTCGTACTTAGCAAGCAGTCAATGTCAGCCAATTGGCTGTAAAGCTTGAATGCTTGATGCGTTTGTTTGTAGTCAAGACACGGCGGATGGTGGGCAGTAGAAGTTGAGTCATTTATGTTTAACGTCTTGGGAACTGTCGGGTTATTGGCAAAGAGATTGTCTTAAAATCATCATGATAATGTTAATAGGGATGTTGACTGGCAAGTCAATTTAGATTATAAAAGCTGTCAAAACGCAATCACTTCATAGATTTCGTATAGGTTTGTCGGTTTATGACGTCACTAGTTTGTCTATTCAACTGTCTAAAATATTAAGCAGTTCTTGTAAATCGTAGACTCAATATAATGCAGAATCAATTAGGTTTTACAACATACTACGATATTTTCTTTAACGGAATTGATATTTCAAAATTAAATACCTATAAATGTGTCAACATCCCTCTTATAATTCGTACTTTTTATTTAGTATTTGAAAAATACTTTAAGCAAGTTAGAGTAAAAGAATGTTTAGGAACTTTGCCGTTGTTAAAATCCGGATAGGTAACCACAATTCAAAAATTGTTCCAAATTCTTGTATTAATAAAGATAATTCGATTTTTTGACTTGCTAAAGACACTAAAATAGGCTCTTCACATCTCCCACTCATAATAATTTTCCTACAGATTGTGACAGAAGCAAGATTTGATAGGCTCTATCAATAAATTCCTCATAAGCCCGACACTATAAAAACGTGGAACCCATTACCCCCATTAAAAACTGCGTATAAGCAACCATTTTCCTTAAAATCGTTACGTTTGACAAGTTACTCTAAATGGTAAGAGTTACATGAATGCAAAGCCACATGCATCTAAATATCTAGGAAAAACCTCAAGAAAAAAGCAACATAAAGATAGACAAGTATCTATTATGTAAACGTATGTGAAATATGCGAATTACGTATACAGATGGCTGCTTCAGATAGTCTTTTCTCATGGTTTACTCTAATAATGATGCGTGTGCGCATTGTTCGGTAAAGTCACATAATTTGTGTGCCAGATAGATTAGGATGCGGCAGCGTTGAGACATAGGGAGACCATTATACCTTTGCCTCCTGAATACTCTTGCGCAACTAAATATAGTAACTTAAATTCTGATAAATATCTAAATAAAAAATTTAAATCAAATACATATAGACTGCATAGAAGCTGTACTAGCACAATATTATGTTGAACATATTTGACCGACGTATTCATTGATGATACATTTTAACTAGGTACTGATTTTATTTGGGTTAATACGATGGGATATACGAAATATGTCCATATATTTAGCGGTGGTAGCTCAATGGTAAGGACACGCACCTCCTAACCGAGGATTATGGGTTTAAACCCGAGCACGTACCTCTGGATTTTCAAACCTATGTAGGTACGCATTTATACTACTAGCTCGGCGGTGAGGGAAAACATCGTGTTGAAACCTGCAAATTCAAATAACTTAGGATTTGTAACCATAATCCAAAAATTGACTGGTTTTCCTATCTTAGGATCACGAAGGTCAGATTGGCAGTCGCTTCAATGTAATTATCAGACTCGCTAAATCCTGGATTATGGTCAAAACGGACCTCGTCTAAGCACGGAACATACTCTAACGTCAAATTACTATGTGCATCAAAATAGCTATTAGTGTCAGCCTACTCTCGTCTATTTATCAAGATTACTTAGGAACGTTGGCAATGTATTAATTAAAACCTTTTTTGATTCCAGATGGCGCAGCAGACCGTGCACCGTTTGGCGTGCCTGGTCGCTCTCCTGGTGGCCTCCACGTCCCAAGAGCAGACCAGATGGTCGCGACAAATCAGCTCCTACACTTCCGACATCAGTGACTGGGTTCCTCTCCCTGGACCCGTAGAAAGAGAAGCACCGAAAGAGAAAGAGCCCCTAGTCCTACCACCAATCAAGAGACAAGCTGTAGCAGAGCCAAGAATACTGACAGAGCCTTTCCCAGGGTTCGCAAGACCTACAGGATTCGGTCAGGACTTCCCACCGAGGAATTATTTAAATTCACCAGCTAATAGGCAGTTGTATCTGCAGTCAGTACCATCTGCTCCTCAGAATTATCTTACGGACGCAGGATTTGGGCAGAGCATAAGATTTGGACTGTCTCAACCAAACTTCCCTTTGAACCAAGGATTCATCTCTCCCCAATTCGCATTTGATGGTATTCCACCTGGTCCTCCTGGCCCACCGCCCAAACCACAGACAAGACCTCAACCACCCACACTGCAAAATCCAATTAAATTTGACAATTTCGCGAAGATACCGCCCAATCAGGCAAGACCTATTATCAACCATATTGGTCAAACAAGTCATATTATTGGACAACCCCCAAGTCATATTAGCCAATCGCCAAGTTTCATCGGTCAAGGAGGAAGTCACATTAGCCAAGTGCCGAAAGCTAAACCTGAAGGATCTAAGGTTATTGATGGATATAGAGTAGAAAATTTCACTAACGATTTCACATACAGAAAGAAGCCAGTTCAGTCCTTACAAAAGATCAAATTCGAAAATTTTGACAAGGTGCCTAAAGTGGAGACCATTTCTTCCAAGCCCAAGGTCGAAAGGGAAGAAGTTCAGCTCCTCTATGTTCCAGTGGAATCGTTAAACAGAGGACAGTTCAACTTCAGAAGCCCTATATCATCACCGCAACTTGTGAACACTGACCTGTATTCTCAGAGCTTGCCTAAACCGAACCCACTGAAACAGCCATTTTCAAGTGAACTGCCAAAGCCACCAGTAAAACCGACCAACACTTTTAGCGCTGGCCAAGAATACTTTTCCAATTTCGATGCCTTGAAAGACGATCAAGTGCCAAAATATTCTACTATTGCTTCTCCATTCCCTACTCTTTCTCCAACTACGCCCAAACCTAAAAAACTGAAGCCCCATCAACCACCTCTAGCCATATTCTTAACTCAAGAAGCAAGAAAAGGCAACCAGATTAAAGTAGGTGATGTCTTGTCATCTTTGAAAAATGCTGACACTATAGCCGTTTTGGACACTGTTAATCCATTGAACGCGCCTAAAGTATTCATTGGGCCATCTTCTCTTAAACCTCCAGAGAATTACGTTAGATTCGAACTGCCCTACCTTTCAAATATTGAAAATACTGACAAGAAAAAGCTACCATTCTTTGTTGCACCATTGAGCTACAATACTCCTCAAGGATTCGCTAAAATACCTTTCCCATCACCTCACGTCGGCTCAGTCGTTATCAATTCCCAGATCAAGGAACCAAATCCAAGCCCAGTCCGCCATTCGAGTCCTCCCGCCAACATCAACCTTAATGCGTACACCGTTAATCAACCTGAACAGAAGCCTGTGACACAAAAGCCAAGCTACTCCTACTACAGCACAGCGTCTCCGAAGACCAACGCACCTACTCCTGGAAATCCTCCTCCACATTATTACTCTTTTGAACCGCAGACGGTCACAGCAGTCCCACCTCAGAAGGAGCCTGAACATAACATCCTTACTGCGCCCCCGAAATCTGGTTCATACTTCTTATCAAATGTTGGAGACCAATACAATCCCCAATACATAAACTTCCAACAACCAGCGAATCATGATTCTGTAAGAGATTACAATGTCGGCAATAAACGCATACAGCCTGAGACTACAACTACACTTCGAACTACGATCACGACATCGACTAAGCCACCTTCGACCTATTCCAGCCAACTGTTGGAAACTCACAACCCTTACTCGATTAACCAAGCATTCCACTTTAGCACTCCGCTTGATTACCACAACTATTACGATGATCCTTACGCCGCACCTGGTCTAAACCAAGTACCAAAGGGATCCCCGTCGCCTGTTAACCCTCCATCAAGCCAGCCTCCAAGACCAGAAGTAGTTACAGAAAAACAAAACGTCCCGCAATCGTCTCCTAATTACGTGCAAAGCTATACTCCTGAAATACATTATGAAGCTGAAGTGCCAAATTCAAGATATCCAGTTTATAACAGCAATGAGTACAGCACCAAACCTGAAGTATCTTCAGAAAACTATCAAACGGTTAATCAGCCAAGCTTCGAACCCGCTCAGCCAGCAGACAACCAGAAGTACCACGTAGGATCCCACGAAACTGTTGAGTACACTCCGCATTACGAGAATCTGACTGAAACTATTATCAATAAAATTACTGGTCCATCTGACGAACCACCAAAACAGGTTTACGATCAATATGAAGAAAGCTACGAGTCTAACGTTGATCAACAATCTTCTACAACAAGTACCACCACTACCACTACAAGAAGGACTCCTTTGAGAACCAGAGGACGCCCAAAGTATACCACCACTCCTAGAAGCGCTGAGAGTACTGATTCTACCACACGTTCTCCGATTACTAGAAGACCATTAAGAGAAAGGCGACCACTGCCCCCTAGATCCAGATATGAACCTAACAAGATCACAACAGAAAAAGCTACAAGGAAACCGTTAGAGCCTGTTGAAAGTACCACCAAGTCATCTAGGACAAGGATAAGAGGTCGAGTACAATACAAACCTTCGGAAAGCGACGAACACTTCAACAAAAGGAACAAAGGGCATGGCACTAAGGAGGAGGACTTAGCCTACCAAAGAGACGTACTGCACCAGAACTACCCAGTAACACTAATGGAGAGAATGAGCACCGTAGACATTGAAGCAATCACTGAGCCTACGCAGAGACTGTCATCTGCTGGAGAAAACTATGACACAGAACAAGCATACGCACATGATTCAGTATCTTCTTTAAGTTACCCCGAGAGCACAGGCCCTAAAGAAGACACTCCCGTGTATTCTACTGGAGAAGAATACCAAACAGAAGCAACGTATGTCTCAAAACATCCATCAACACAAAGTGAAGAGTACTACTATCAAACAAGGAGTAGCGCTGCGCCAGTCCAAGCTCTTTCCGAAGAAGCAGTAGAACAGCAAGAAGATAAACCTAAACAAACAACAACTGGCCAGAGAGAATCTGTCTCCTTTGTTACTGAACCAACTAGCTCCACTGCGGAACAGAGCCAACCAAACTATTCAGTCGTCAATGAGTACTCTATCACGAAACAGGAAGAGCCGGAAACATCGCAAGATATTGAAATTACTAAAGTAGGAAGCCAAGAGCACGAAACTGAGACCGAAGAAAATATCGTGCAAACAACTCCATCTTACAACAGAGTCCGAGTTCGTCCAGGAGTTATTAGACAGTATCACCAAACTTCATCCACGGAAAGGTCAAGACCTGAACGTAGAAAGCCTTCCACGCAAGCCATAACGTACAGGCCAGCTTTCGACAGAAGGAGAACAACTATGCGTATTGAAGAAATCGAGGCCGATTTAAAGACGAAACAAGTTCACTCCCGTCCCGAAGTACAAGACTACAAACATCCCGTTTATAAGCCAGAGCCAACTACAGAAGCTCCTGTAACAACAGCAAGTTCTGTGGATACCAACAAAAAAGGCCATTTCCGTCGCAGGCGTCCAGTGTATACCACAACCTCCACTGAGGCGACTAGCTCGAGAAAAAGTACTTACGAAGTAAAGAACCGATTCAGAGGGCGTAGACCTACAGAGAAACCGACAGACAAACCCGAAACTCAAACAGAGTCTACTACAACAACAGTAAGAAGTACTCCTTTTAGATTCAGTCACAGACCACGGCTTTCCGAAAGATATAATCGTAAACCCGAACCTGACGCAGACGAGACCGAGGACCAAGACTCGAACTACTCTATCAACAGGCCTAAGTACGCTGCTCCTGAATACGAGCAATGGTCTCCAAAGATTTCAGGGGACTCTTTCAAACCTTATAACCCCAACGATATCGTAGAGGATGTGAAATCCGCCACCACTGAACACAAGGATGAAGATAGCAAAGATGAAGGAGATTTAGATATTATCACAGCTAGAAATGACTATGACGATATTCTTATCTCTGTTACGCCAGCGACAAACAATCCCAATAATAGGGGAACCAAAAAGTTGTCAGATATACCACCCACGCTAGAAGCCTTCGTCGATCAAAGAAAAACTACCAAGAGTGACTCAACTGACACCATGTCAACCTTCGAAACAATGCTAGAAGAAGTCATGAAGAGCTTAGAGGAACAAGATGAAGATGAGTACACAAGCAAAGTTATGAAGCACAAGGGTGGGGAGATCGGAGAGATTCCACCTGAAAGGATTATTTCCTCTGGTGACGAGGTCACTCAGAAGACTACTGCAGTAGAAGAGGTGATCACGACCGCCCCTGGTGATGATTACTCAGCAAATCCAAACAAGGTAAGCAGTCTTATTCATTTCTTCACACGAACATTACATTAATATAAGTACTCATAAACACACTAAATGTACTTAATGAAAATTTTATTACTTGTAGTAAATTGAACGATTTAGAAATAATTGGCTCGTAATTATTATTGATAATATGCGCGAGATAACCCTGCAGTGCATTACACAATTTAATGTTTTCAATATTACACGGTTTGTGAACCGGTGGTAATACTTTTTTTCTGTTTAAATTGACTATTTATAAGTGCTTTTTTTGAAGCCTATATAAATAAAGATATTTTGAATTTAATTTTGTGACTCTTGTCGATAATACATACTACATTATCCGCTTTATTTCTTTTCAGGACCAAAAAAAGGAAAAGGGGCGTCGTCGCGGATACTGGAAGAAAGTCAAAGTCCGACCTGTTGCGACCGAAGCAATCGAGACAGCTGAGTCACAGTACTACACCAGCACCGTCAATAGACTCGGCGAATCCGTCACCAAGCTAGGCCACGAGAAAGTAAATAAATTCGAGAAACCAAAAGTCTCTGTCACGACCTACAAGCCAAACTACAACTTCATCAAAGACTTCTTTGAAGGCGACGAGGAATTCCCCGAAGACGTTCTTCCAACAATAGATATACCCAAAATAGATAAACAAGCCATCCCTGATAGTCAAGCCGTTGAAACAGATAAAATTAGAGAATTTGAAGTAAAAACGGAGAAGGCGACTAGTCCAGGTGATTTCGACCTTGGTACAGGCTCTCCTGATCCTACACTGATGGACAGTATGTACTTTAGCACACCAACTGAGCCGACATCAAGTGAAACTGTCCTATCCCTCATCGACAGATCAAGCGGATTCAATTTTATGGACTACTTATTCGGAGTGACGGAGGAAAAGCAAGTTCAAAAGAAAAACGAAACTAGAGCCACAACTAAAGCAGACATTGAAATATCGACAGAGCATATGAAACCAAAGATGACTACGACTGAAAGCACATACATTCCCGAAGAGATAACAGCAGTTACTGATGATAATACAGAAACTGTGACAGAGTTTATTGATATAAAAAAAATGGCCGCTGAAGACACTAGTCCATTAGATGCAAATACTCAAACCGTGAACTTTGAAACGGCTTCTGAATCGAGTTTCATGAACCCAGCGAATGTGGTCAGTACTTCAATGTCAACCGAAATTTCGCATGAAACAGAAATTTGCTTTAGGGGCAAATGCATCAAGACGAACAAGGATCTCTTATAAGAGAAAGCAGTGTTCATAAATGGTGCTAAAGACTAGTTCAAAATAGTGAAAAATGTTAGTGTTAGTGACTGATGGAGGACAATAATATAAGTCTCATTTTTGAGTCAAGTCGACATTCCATTGCAAGCGATTGCTTTTAATTTTAGCCTATCACTTACTCTTTGAATTAGAATTCACTGTCAATTGCAAAATGCATGTTTAAATGCGTTATATAGGTCGCTATCGCTTCGCTTGCCACTGGAATTCGAGCTTAATCATTATTCCATAGTAGACGTATATTTATTAATAATGAATTAATTTAAAGTTAACATTTACGGTGAAATCTTGTAAATTGAAATACTCTTTACTCGATTCCACCTATTAGATTATGAACTTGTTATATAGCTAACAAATAGATAAAAACTTTTAGAATGTGGCCACTACTAAAAGTTTTTCACGGTGTATTATATTATTTTACGTAATTCGCAAATTTAAGTACCTTTAGTGTTAAAAATATTAAGTGCACACTTAAGCGATAGGATCTTTTAAACTTTTTGTAAAATATTATTTCGACTGAGGATGTTTTGTAACAATTTGTATTTTAGGGTTATTTTCTACTTTTTTACTTTAAAACTATTTATTTCTTATTTATAGATCAAACTTATTTTTCAAGACATAGAGGGCATTTGTCGTATATTGTAACGTTAGAACCACGATTTATTTTATTTACCCCACCCAAGCCAAATGTAAAAATGTCAGCCTATTATGGTCGCTTTTCTAATAGATAATAAGACAATATGTGTTTTATAATTGCCTAATGATGTCTAAAATGTAATTTGTAATAAATATTAAAACAATAGGAAACCGTTTTTATTTCATTTCACCCTATATTTTACTGGCAAGAAGCCATAACCGCCACAATATTAAAAGCTTGAACGCTGTCTAAAATTACAAGGCCCATTTATTTCACTGTAATACCATAATCAAAATAATAGGAAATGACGAAGAAACAAATTCATTTAATTTGCATTAAATTCGACACAGTAGACGACTAACGCCAATTTTTTAAATAAAATTTTCATTCTTTTATTAAGGCTGTATAATATTGATTGTTTAGGTTTCGTATGAATCGATTAATTACAAAACACAAAAACGTATGTCAACAGTCAACTGTCACCGTGACTATTTTGAGGTTAGCTTTCAGCCGTGCCGTGCCGCCGTCTCGTGTTTATTTCGTGTAAATTTGTTAGAAAACAAGTATTCCAAATGCATATCATGGATATTGAAGCTAAAATTAAGGAGGACATGAAGTCCCTAGGCTGCAAATCGGACCTGAAGATCACCTTGGCATACCATTTGTACATTCATTTGGTTGACGAGAAACTAATGTACGACACCGAATACTGCTACAATAAAGATATAGACACACTGTACATAGTTGCGCGGCCGAGTAAACATGAGAAAATAAACATCTACGTTCCAATTCCTACGTACGACGACATCAATTTGGAATTCATTAACAAAATCCAAGAGAATCTGTGCACCGTTGAAACTGGGCCTTCAATTAACCTAGCGTTCATAGAAGGTGATTCTACGACTGTTATTTACACATTTACTAAAGGACTGGTCGAGCGGCCACCTCCTGATAAAATGGCAGAACAGAAGAAGAAAGAAGAGCGTCGGAATTTCATAAACAATGAACTGAAAAAGTATAAGAATGACATTATGAATGACGCTCTGAATGGCGGCTTCGTCGACGACGATGACTGCCAAGTGTTGGACTGAATGAACTTAAGCTAAGTCTTGTTGTATGGAATTGTTTTTAGTGAACATTATGCCTATAGACGGCCATTTTGACTCAATAATCTTCATTTGAAGAAAATATTGTCATTCATACTGTAACTTTTTTTTACATCCTAATTGCAATTTTTTGTGTTCCATTTTTCTTACAAATTACAATGCATAATTTAATAACTCAATTTGTAATGAGTCACAACTTAACTGCACCATTTCCTATAATATTCTTATTTTAAACATATGGAATGGTGTAGTAAAAATATTTTTTAAGGTTTTAATTTTTACTTAGATGTACTTAGATTAATTATTTATATGGGCAACAGCAAATTGCTACAAAATAATAAACATAAATAAATGTCCAAAATGTCGCCCTACCATCATTACCTATCATCATTTAAGACTACAATCATATTGTTTAAAGGTGAAGGTGAACTTTAATACAGGAAAGACCAATATTCAATTCCTATTTTATTTTCTTTGAGCTGTCAGTAAAATCTATATAAATAAAACAAAGTCGTGTTTGTTACACCACTTATAAGTCGAGAACGGCTGAACCGATTTACATTGTTTTTGATTTGTTGGATTTGTCTTCGTCCAGAATAACAGAATAACTATGAAATAAAAAATTGACGATAAAACAAAATAAAAGCAAAAGTATTTTCTTATATAAAACGGTGGGATTCGTATCTGTCAATGTTAAATGTCAATTACTTACTGGGCGATACGAAGTTCGCCGGGACAGCTAGTATTCAATAAATTATAAAAATGGCTGAATATTAATTACTTAATTAGATTTCCATATTGTTGATTTGGTTAAGAAGCATACCCAAAATACAGATACATACTAGATTATTATATCTTTTCTTTTAGTATCAATTGTTTTTATAATCATCTACTTCTTCATTATGTACATTGAAGATGTGGCATAATTCTCATAACATAATATTGTTCTGTACATAAATAAAGAATTGCTTAACTATTTGACATCCAGGATATAAATTATTGTAGGAAGAAATTGTATGTTTTAAATTATAGTTTCATTATGTTATTATGAGTCTTGGTGATGGAATTGACAGTTTAAAACCAAATATTGACATCAATACCACTACTTAAGGATGTTACAAGCACCGAGGGCAACAAGAGTACATCATTTATAGGTTTGATGCCGTTACATATGAATAACTATGTGGCCATGGTACAGCTAATTATAATCTATGCTAAGCAGTTAGGTGTATCCATGATTGTCAAGTGATGATTATGGCGCATTCTGTGATAAATTGGACATCCGTCCCATATTGCAGTTTGAGTGACAGATGTTCGATTTGGCATTGTACAAAGTTACAAGGTTAGGCCCTACCTGAAGGGTGAGCTCAGGTTGTTGGGATCAAGAAGTATAGCGTTACAGATTGGTATAACATATAATATGTTACTATATTTATGTATCTTGGAAAGGAGCCCTAGATAATAGATTGGGTTAATTAAGCTACTTATAGCATTGGAATTGCCTAGAAGATGGTAATAGATTAATTGATAATGATTGGAGAAAGGTCGTAACTCATTATGGGGTTACTAAGACCAAAAATGATTAAGGTTTTGAATGTATTAATAATATATTTGTATACATAACCAATTACTATGCTATACTATAATATAATAATGTGATGAGTAATTAGTAAGATTTTAATAAATGTATGAAATCACTGAATGTTTTTATTTTAAACCAAGTTAATTTGTAGCTCATCTACTTATGAAATTAAAAATTTTATTATCGGTCTTTAGTGTGTACCAAGATAAGCCTAAAGATCATATTGGCTCAAGTAATTACTTACAGGTAACTATCTGTTACTAGACATACATATATTAATGGAGAGAAAAGAGATCAAAGTACCTAGTTTGAGATATAAGAAAATATTTTTTAGGATATACCTGTTAAACCTAGAAATTTATATGCTTATGGGTAGTATTTGAGAGGTAGGGTTTGGAGGATGTCTGCAATATTAATATTAGAGGTGGCATCTTCAAAATAGGTAATATGATTATCTATACTTATAATAAATCTGTAGAGAGGTCAATTCTGTACATGAAATATATTTTCAAAATAACTATCAGGGGGTGATTAGTGATCGATACTGATGCCAAAAATGCAATCAGTAAAATTTTTGTCTGTCTGTCTGTATGTTCCTTATAGAAACAAAAACTACTCGACGGATTTTAACGAAACTTGGTACAATTATTCTTCATACTCCTGGGCAGGTTATAGTATACTTTTCATCACGCTAAAATCAATAGGAGCAGAGTAGTGAAGGGAAATATTGGGAAAACGGGAGAAGTTACTCCATTTTTTAAGCTTCCGTCGCGTGTGCAGCCTTAACGGTTAAAGTTACATAGAAATCATGTATGACGGAAATAGTCTTTATAATATTAACCATAAACGCGGGTGACACCGCTGGCACAGCTAGTTAGTTAATAAACGAAAAGGTGTAAGTAGCCTTAATTTAAATTCACTATAAAATATTTAAATTCGTCATAAAATAATAGTGAGTTTAAATTCTAGCTTCAGCGGATATATGTACTTACCTAGCAACATTTTTTAAATAGGGCATTCCCTTTTCATCAATATAATCAAATCCATCCAAAATCTAAATTGACTTGTCATTACAAGTCAATTTAGATTTTGGGCTTGTCAGTTTATTACGTCACTAGTTCGTATAGTCAACTGACTAAATATTAAGCATTTTTTTGTAAAATTTAAATCATAGACTCAAAATAATTCCAAATCAATAAGGTTTTACAACAACCTTACTACTAAACTTTTTTTTACGGAATTAATATTTTAAAATTAACTAAATATGGTGTCTACTTCCCTATTGGTAACTTTTAATTAAAATAAAAAATTTCCATTTTGTACATTGTTGTTATGTAAGTACATACCTATTTTGTTAATAATTTTGAAATAATAATCTTCTCGTCACCTTTTTACAGAAAATTAATTAGTCATGTACATATTACGAACATAATAAATAATTACATTTATAATAATAAGTGCCTATTGAAATTTATCGATTCATTATTTTCTTATGGCAGCACTTCACTTCAGTCAGTTTCTTTTTGAACCGCAATGAAAACTTTGGAGTCAATTTAAATAATCTATTAACAGCTGATTAAGTGACCTAAGGGTAATACGGTGAAGTATGGTGATGAATCCTTGTTGTGTTAAAACAAAAAATACACAAAAATGTGATATTTGTTGGAAAAAATATGACAACTTAATTTTTTTTTTCATCGTTACATACACCGGTATTTTGATTATGTTTGTTGCCTGTGTTTTGTTGTGATAAAATATTATTTTGTTGACCACTGTTGCTCAGCATATTTAATATAAGAAAAACCCTTTGTTCCATAGTAATTACACATACAGGTAAGTACAATAATACGTTATTATTAACTCTCTTTGAAACCATTTTATTGCAAAAACATCAATCCTTCTGGTTAAATTGTTAAAGTATGCATACATTTAAATTAATTTTGTTGCACATTTTTATTGTATATTGTACATAAATACAGTGCAATAAAATAAAATATAATTTTAGATATTTTAAAGGCTTTATTCTGAAACGCGAATATATATCAGGATATTTATTTAACGCCATCTATAATTTTGATATCGCTTTTAGTTTTTCGTTACTTTTTGTGGAGCATATTTCCAAATTGTCATAGTATAGCTACTAGCCGCTAGATAGCGTACCAATAGCTGATAGATATTAGCGCTGATAGATGGCGTTGTTTAGGAGAGAGAATTTTTTGTAGTAAAGTTTAACTACAAACGAACACATCTCTGCAAGAGTAAAATACAAACGTACATCCGCATTTAGTTTATAATTTATCAGATGTTTGCTCGTATTTTAATTTAGCAAAATTTAAATGTTATAAAATGCGGTAAAATTCCAAGGTCATGTATGTATCTGTCCCTGTCGAATATAATCACTAATTTCAACGATACTGTCATCTGTCAGGATGGCCGAGCGGTCTAAGGCGCCAGACTCAAGGTTAACCTTGCTCACTGAACGTGGGTATGAGCTGTTCTGGTCCTCTCTGAGGGCGTGGGTTCGAATCCCACTTCTGACAAATCTTTTTGACTTTTTTTTTACCATTGCAATATCATTGTGAAATGTAACTATTGTCTGTTTCATAATATAGATGCTGTATTTGGCATTTACATTTTAACCATTTGAGTTTAACATAATGTAGGTACCACTACGTAAGGATATCTTTCTCTCCTATCTCTCTCCCTTAACTTAGAAAAAAATGCGTCTTATACCAACACTTAGTTGCGTACATTTATTGTATATACATGTAGCCTGAAGTTTCATAGATGAATGGTCTATGTAATACAAAAATATTTAATTAAAATTCCCTTCCTTAAGATTAACTTTTAGGACGAATACGAACCAGTAGATCATGGGATATGTCTTAATCCTGGGAGTTACTAGAGGTACAGCAAAGCCACAAAAACTCTATTTGGTGGAACCCAACATAATGTAAAGTACAAACATACAAATTTTGTTAGACTAACGGCCCGTCCAGGCTTCACACGGGTGGACATTCACTTTTTATAACTTTTGGTAAGTAATTTATTACTTATTACTAACTTACTTGCCTTTGTTACTCAGGTATAGTGTAGCATTTTAAAGGTGTACGAATTTTTGAAATTGATCCCGTAGTTTTTAAGAAGCGAAGACTTTACAAACATCCAAAAACACCAATATTTCTTCCTCTTTATAATATGAGTGTAGATGAGACACATAGAGATAATAATAATTAAAAATATATAACGCCATTTTTACGCAGTACATCATTAATTTATTATATATTGTATTTTATAAATAATTCAAGTTAATGACAGGAAAAGAGAATGCAACTGTTATATAGATATGCACTATTTGCATTTGCATATTATTAAGAACATTTAAAAAAAATCATTCATATTTAAACTCATATTATATGTATATACATAACACATATTACACTCATATTTCATGTTGCGTATCATAAGTTATGTCAATTTTATTTTCTATAGAGCAGCTAGGTATACTCAAAGTGTGTTCCACAGAGCCCTAGGGCTCCGTGAAGCCTTCCACTAAAATAGGTACTGATAAAATAAAAAATAAAATAAAATAAAAAATGGTTTATTGTCTTTTACATTCAAACACGTTTCTTACAATTAAAATACAAAATCGAAAAGACAAAAGGTAGACCAAACTTGATCATAACAAATCATAAAAAAATCAGTGTTTGGTTATTCTAGGGTTCCATTGTAAATACTCCGCTTACAAAAGGGTCCCTTATCCAATAAAATTTCAGAACCGCTGCTATTAAGTAGATAGAGAATATTTAGATACAAGTTCTTATTTTATGCGAAATAAGCAGTTCAGTTTATGTTCCTGTATCACATTATTAACTGCGTAGACTTAATCAATTCTTTATCGGATAATAAATGTTTAATACAATTGCAATATTTAATGACCACAATATTCTCGATTCCCGCGTATTGTGTTATACTTAAAAAAGTTGATATTCTAAAAAAATAAATAAAAAAGTGTTTCTCTTTTTAGCCTTGACAGCTGTCAAGGCTAAAAAGAGTACTAGGGGTATACTAAACTAACGTAAATAGTATTTAGGGCCATTAAAAAATGTTAGCTATTTATAACTAAGAAACATTAGTATAGGTCGCAGGTTATCAGTTTCATAAAAAAAGTTTTTCCCGTACCGGGAATCGAACCCGAGCCTCCTGGGTGAAAGCCAGGTATCCTAGCCACTAGACCATACGGGAGATATTGAGTGTGTTGAAATGTTTATTCTTTTACTTAAGCAATGTTTTAACGGTCATGAGTTGGATAAAATAAATTATGTTTTGCAATTTTAAAGCGTATCACAATATACATTAGGTAGTATATAGCATAAAGCATTTGTTTTTGTAAAAACTTCCGTCATTAATCCAAGCTCTAATGGGCGTTCTTTAAATTTTCCGTTTGCGAAATTTTTTTTTTATTAATTTTTGTTTTGACTCAGTTTTGTTTTTCATTTTTGTTTTTAGCAGCTTTTTTTCCATTGTTAACACGTTTTTTTCGTGGTTGATTCGACAGATAAATATTCAAAGCAGAGTACGAGTACCTATTATCAACCGATAATAAAGATGGTTTGAAACCCCTTTGAAAGGGTTTGGCCCATGGTGTATTATAATTGTTACACATTTGAAAGTACATGTCTGACTAATTACTGCTGTCGGCTTCGTCTACGTTATCTTCAGAATCAATTAAAGCGGAATATTGTTCCACGGCCGCACGGTTATCAAGATAATGGGATGAAAATATTTGTGTGTCGCTTTCATTTAACTAAATCCAGTGAGTAATTAAAGTAAGTTACAAACGTGAATCATTGACATGATTATATTACAATGATAATGGTCAATAACACCGATCGACACAGACATAGTACTTAATGTGTACAGATTGTTTTTTACACTTTATTTTTGTAAATATTGTTGTAGTTATTTTTTATTATGTAGTACACACGATATCACTTCAGGAAAACACTGCGGAGTCTTATTCCGTTGTGATAAGGGCTGATTCGCAACAAAAATGTGTAGCCTGATGTGCTGCCGTCTGTACAATAACTGTCATTACATATGCCTTACTTGAATTCAGAAATTTTATGTAAGTAAACGTCTGTACCTGATCTTCAATGCCGTGCACAAAAATTTTGCTAATACACATACCTTGTTTTATAAGCACACTAAACCGCGTCATTGCGCGTACAATAAACCCATTGTGATATAAAACATCTGAATGTGATGTCACCCTGCTAAAGCTTCTATTAGATAATTTCAAAGTTCTTATCATCGCCTCCGTGGCGCAATCGGCTAGCGCGTTCGGCTGTTAACCGAAAGGTTGGTGGTTCGAGCCCACCCGGGGGCGCTTCTTTTATGCTTTTCGCGAATATTATTTGGGATGGAAAAATATGAATTTAAACTAGCCACCAACTGTTGTATGTAGATGTAGTAAATATTTCCTTAATAAATGTCAGCTGTTGAAAAGTAAATCACATGTTTTATTTGTGTGGTGCTCGTTATTTGAAGGGACCGGTAATATGATTGTCGTGTGAAATTGCTCATCTAAATCGCGCAGGCGTCTATACTTCTCTATCAAACTCAAAACTCAAAATATCTTTATTTACGTAGGCCTTAAAAAAACCCTTATAAATCGTCAGTAAAAAGTACAAAATAGAGCAATTTGAATCTACTCTATCGGGTTTGATTAAACTGAGTAAATGGATAATAATAATGTATATTGTTGAATGGTACATATATGATTCATGTAATTAATGCCATAATGCCGAACATTATAAAAACGTTTTTTAAGAGCATCACTGTATTTGTATTTACAGTTATTACAAGGTTTTCGACTATTTATTTATTTTACAACTAGGTACTAACTCTGAAAGAACGATGTTAATTTGGTTACTTTTGCTATTTATAATTGCATGCAATGATTATAACATAGTTGATCAGTATTTATTTTTTATACTATGGACAAAGATACCGCTGTTTCCAATCTACGCATGCAAAGCCGTGGGCGTTCACTAGTTTCCATAAGCGTCAAGAAATATCCTCAACCGGTCTTGATACTTTGTAACTGATAGATAATTTTGATACTAAAGGTATCTGGGGATATAGCTCAGTGGTAGAGCATTCGACTGCAGATCGAGAGGTCCCCGGTTCAAACCCGGGTGTCCCCTGTGGACTCTCTTTTTCCTCTTTCATTTGTGAGTAATTTTTTATTACATTTTTAATGTTATGTTAGTGACCTCCATTAAGACCTATAAGCAATCTTCAAATAAAGTGCCAGTTTGTCCAATCTCTATATTATTATGTGAGATAATAGTACTTACATATAGACATATGTTGATAATTATCCGTACATGCACCTCCTTGCACGTTTACAATAATAATATATATTGTTAATATACACACTTAAATATTATAGGCAATTCTTAAAGCTGTTTACATTTTATTCTTTTACATTGCCTGTAAAAATTACTTAATTTTAATACGACACATTATAGCTATGTGACTATTTTTAATTATTAAAAACAAATATCAAAATGTTTTAAAACGTACAACCATAAAGTTTGTTAAAAAGGAGAGCAATATAATGAACATTACAATTTAATTCAATGAATTTTGTGGACAAGCGATTAATAAAACATTATTTATGAATGACTATCCTAATTCTACTTTCTATTATTATTATAAACGCGAAAGTTTTTACGGGTGGATGGATGGATGTATGAATGTTGGTTACTCTTTCACTCGAAAACTACTGAATGGATTTTAATGACAATTTAGAAAAACGTATAAGCTATGTTTTATCGATGTACCACGCGAGCAAAGCCGCGGGCAGAAGCTAGTAAGGGGCTATTGTTTATATTGGATTCTAAAAGTTACTAACTAATTAACTAACTAAACTTCACGCCACTTCTCTAGCGGGGTAGGTAGAGAGCACGGAACGCCATATGGCACGATCTTTACACACCTCACTTGCTTCTTCAACATTCATGATCATTCATTTATATGTATATATTTTTCAATAGCCATAGGAGATCAAGAATCTATCTCGTAAATTACAATGCGGACATGTTAAATGGCATCTTTTCGTTAAGCCTTGGCTGCATTATCACGCTTTATCGAAGATTTTTCTTTGTGTCTCTGTCAGTCTACGTTGTGTAGAGCAGGATAGAAAACCAAATTCGCGATGTCGCGATAGTTTGGCCGTAGAAGTACGAAAAATATGAATACGAAATGAAATTCTCAAATAGGTTATTATTCACCACGGACAAGTAAAAAAAGAAGGACTCCACGCTGTCATACTATAGGGTGAAGCCACGTTTATGAATGTGTGAGTAAGATACTTATGGATACCAGATATCAGATATCTGTCATTTGGAGCACTTATTATGTCAATGTGTGGCATAAATTGCGTTTCAAGGTGGAGCACCTGAGGAGCTTCAATGTCTAGTTAGTGGCGCGGAGTCCTTCTTTTTTTACTAGTCTGTGTTATTCACCTTTTGTTTTGGCAACTCATATTAAAGAATCGCCGATTGTCACATCTTTTACGTTGGTTTTTTACCGAATTACGATGGTCAGACGTTACGTGTCTTATGTGAATTGTCATTTAACTGTCATTTGAATTACGCATCTTGCTTGTTGTATTCCATTCCATAAATATTGGTTCTTGATTTAAATTTTCGTATACACTAACGTAAAAAAAAAAAAACAGTCGTATTGAGAACCTCCTCCTTTTTTTTGAAGCCTGAAAAAAAAAAAAAAAAAAAAAAGATAATCTACGTCTACACGTAGACTATTTTCGCCCAGTCCTGGACATAAAGGGGAGCGGGGAATCTGCTAGAGACGGAACACAAATCAATAGACGTACTTTTAATGTCAAAACAATCTCCCTTATACCTAAGTATGGAAATCGGAAATTATAAACATTAAGAGACAACTGTGTTTCTTGCCTAGCATGTCGTAAAAGGCGACTAATAGTATATGGGTTTTCAGATAGGGTTGCCATCTCCAAAATTTGGCAACTAGGACAAGACGCGTGAAAACCCCGGATTTTAGAGCCCAGAACCCGGACATTTCAACAAATTATTTTAAACATACCTAGTCAGTGTAATAAAATACAGTTGAAAATTATGCTGAATTTAGCGGGTCGGTTAGTCGGTTGATGCGGCGCACGGGCACAGTGATTGTGTCGGGGTGGCCCAAGACTTTACATTTTTAAACCCGGACTACAAATGAAGCCCCGCCCGGACGCTCCCCGGATGCCCTCTAAACTAGGACAATTCCGGGGAAACCTGGACGGATGGCAACCCTAGTTTCAGGTATGTGATTGTGAAGGCCACGGGCTAGCTACTCCTTACCAACTTATCAAAATTTTCCATCTAACCCAGCCCAGTTTTGTTTTTGGCTGAATGTGGTTAACGGGGCCTGCTGCCCCTTTTGGCTCTGGCTACCCCTTCGGGGATTATGGGCGTTATGTTATGTATTGAATATATTGAATAAAATAATATCTCCTAACACATATGAATTCGTATGTTGTATAGGATTGCATTGGTTTGGTACTTACTATATGATCGAAGAATAAAAACAATCCCATGTCAGCTCATAAGAAGGAGGATAAAATTATTCCTCTTTAAATGAATTAGTAAGTCTACGCGAACGAAGTCATGGGCAGAAGTTAGTACTATAGGGCTAGCAAATTGATTTCCCTACTATATGGATAAACATTATCATGCTTATGATACTATGCTTATCTACGTTGTATGTCTGATTTTACTAAATAATGTAAGTCGTCGATTTTATTACTACATAAGACAGCAACTAAACCAAAAGTATATATTATCCTGTTTTTAAAATGAATCAGAAAATGTCAACTAAATAAACAAAAAGATTCGCAGCCGGTAGGATTCGAACCTACGCTCCCAGAGGGAATCTGATTTCGAGTCAGACGCCTTAACCACTCGGCCACGACTGCTTGATGATAGATAGTTGAATTTTTATTATACGTCGTAAACTATCAAGACATGACTTTGTCTTAGATTGTACAACATTTGCTATTCCAAGTAAGTACCTACCTAATAGGTACCCAGTATATTTCAACTTTGTCAAAAATACGGATACGTTATGAAGGAATACTTAAGTATTCAATCGAGTTTATTTATACTTAGTACCTACAAATCACGTTCTACATGACAATTTTGAGAAAGACAAAAAACAAAGATTTCTAAATAAGATAATTCTAACATTTACATTACACTACGTCACATATCTCGCGATTCAGTTAAGATAAAAAAATCCAGCATAATATTTCAACATTCGGATTTAATTATAACAATGGAACAATTAACAAATGACTACATAAGGAATAATTTTAAAATGTCATCGCTCGTTTACTGAAACAAATACCAAACCCACTTCGCCATATCTAAGCAGGATAGGTACCTGCTAGTTTTTCTTGGGAAGAGTAACCAAGTATTGTGATTGAAATATTCACTCTACAATAATTTTAAACCAAGACTTTTTGTAACACAAGAAAATATTTATTTGGCTCTATGTTTTCGTGACTGAAACATTCGTAATATTTGTCTTTTAACTTGGAATAGTCGTCCCAAAGACTTTACGACTTAGCAAAAAAACCGTTATAATTTTCTTACTTGTAGCACAGAGTAATAATATGTATAAGTACTACGTACAATATCAATTTGACAACAATTTTAATTACTCTCTTGAATTTAAGTAATAAATAACACCTAGATAGGTAGGTACCTCACCTAGTGCATCAGGGTAATAAATTATGATTTCTCCAGGCTCATGCTAGTGAATTATTAAAGCCTAGCCTAATTTACATAAAAAACATCATAAATATGCTTTAATTGTAGTTTAATTATGCAATTACAGGTAACACAATTTAACTGCAATTAAACAACAATTTGTAAACATCACAAAGAGTTGTGGCTTTATCAAGGCATCAATGTCATACACTGAGTAAAAAAGCAACTTGCAAAATGAATTATAGTTGTTCTAAATGACACTAGATGGCGTTAATCGAGATTCGTATCATGCATTATGTTGTTGTTGTTTCTTGTTGTTTTCGTAATTTTTCAGTTAACATAGGATAAACATCATCATAGGTAGGTATTGTTAACTCAAGTCTTTAATAAAAAAGCGGTTTATTAAAACAAAATTCATAAACATAAAAGCGCGTGCTAGCATATACAGCATGCCATAACTATATCATACATAAAAGTGTCGCTAGATGGCGCTGTACCGTACAGCAACTCGCGATTTGTGAATCGCGCTGACGAGATTTTTCTCCGCAGATAGACCCTCCCGGGCCGCGCTTGCCAACGCATACTTACCTGGC
Source organism: Glyphodes perspectalis (assembly GCA_951394215.1). Lineage (NCBI taxonomy): Eukaryota > Metazoa > Arthropoda > Insecta > Lepidoptera > Crambidae > Glyphodes > Glyphodes perspectalis. Next base: position 9,752,215 of record OX596223.1, read on the forward strand.
GTAGGGGACACCGTGATCAACAAGGCGGTTCCCCCAGGGCGAGGCCCCTCCATTGCACTGCGGTGGGGTTGACCCCTGCGATTATCCCTAATGTGGATAACTCGGACGCGTAATTTTTGGTAGTGGGGACTGCGTACGCGCTGTCCCCCCAGAATTCCACTTATCACACTTAGTTCTTGAGACCTGGAGGTTTCATTCAAGTCTGAGTATTTATATTAATTATGTCGAATGTGTTGTGTGTAAAATTTCACATAGTAACAAAAATAGATAAACTTCAAACATTTAGTTGTAGGCGGCCTGTTATGTATCAAAAATTATTTAAATATTTATATTATATTACCAAGGCTTAAACTGTGCTCCAAATTGTACATTCACTTTTATTTCCGCTAGTTTTATTTCTTAATAAAAATACATGCAACGTGAAAGCACAAAATCCTATATTAAATCAGAAATACTGAGACTGATTTAGGGCACAATTAAAATTCCTCATTTACAGTTAATATTCTTCAATTACGTTTCAAATTTCAAATGTTCCCTATAAGGCCAATTGTATCATTACATTACATCCCATGCAACATTGCAGGATAGCAGTCTTTATACTCATTATGCAGTCCAGTGCAGTTAACAACTCGGTTGTAATTATGAAGCGAGTAATTAACGCTTCATATACAATGAACATCGGAAGTCGGCCTATCGAGTATAAATCAACTTTTGGGTTTTTGCGCACAAAACAACCAGTGGTGCATGGATTAACACTACATTGTAAAGGCAATAGTAAGTACAGTTTCAAATTAATAATTAATACTTAATTACATGCGTAAACAACATGTGTATTAATTCCAAGAAGTCTTGTGTTTATTTTAGAGTGGGTGCCATAAAAATTACAATCTTACATCTTAATAGTAACTGTAGACCTGCATCTGACAGAAAAAAGTGTGCTAAAAAAAAAGAATTCTTGATTGTTTTAAGGACTACCGAACGCCTTATTATATTCGTCATTTATGATGATACAATTAATTGCAAGATGGTTACAAAGATGAGGTCTAAAATATTGTGAACACGCATGTTAAAATTATTATATTAAGATTATGGTACATGTAGGGTTATATGCTTATGATAAAAAAAAATATTTGAAGGCGGCAAATGAAAGAAAGAAAGAAAGAAATAAACATTTATTGGACGCACAATTATTAAAACATACCTAGGATAGTAGATATTTGACAATGGATAGTATAAATAGTACAATAACGGTGTATTATGTTTCTGATTGTGTAGGCGACAAACTGGCCTCTTGTCCCAATTTTTTGGCTTAAAGTGATTAAGATTGTGAGCGGGATAGTAGTGTCCATGCGTAAAAAATAAAATGCATATATTTTAATTAGAGATTTATATGTGATTAGTAGACCAGGCGCACTCCGTAATGCCCCGTTATGGGATTTTCCATTCTTATTTTTTTTCTGTCATAACAACCTTCACCTGACCATTACAAACACCACTAAAACAGAATTACAGCCGTTCTCGCCTGATGCCGTGACCAAGTTCCATTGGTCTTCTCGTCCTTCTCTCATAATAGGAATAAATATTTTTATATAAGTATAGATTATTTATATGCAATTCGGATTAAAAGCTAACGAGGCTTAAACGTCTTGTATTTTGTACCATAAATTTGTATCTACCCTTTTTCAAGTCCCAACATGCTTTGGGAGCCTCTAAACCTCGCCGAGGTGTGCCCAGCCCACACCCAGGTGTCAGCCTGCACCCACTTCGGCTTCGTATACCTGAACCTCCTCATCCGTTTGTACGGGGACTCCCAGGACCGAAGGATACAAGAGAAACTGGGCATCAAAGATGAGGAGGAGAGAGTCCTTGAGGGTCTGTGGAACTACAGGAGTAATGCTCATGAGGGCTATGAAGAGTATGACTTTATAGTTGTGGGGGCTGGTTCAGCTGGCTGCGTGGTGGCGAATAGACTGTCTGCTGTCGAAGACTGGAAGGTGAGTAATTGTTTCTTATACCAGTTTTTTTCTATGTAAGATAGCCTGTTTATCTTAAGTTTTGTTGAAACGATGGATAAAAATAACGATATAATATCTAATTTGTCTTGATCCCCCTTTTGACGTCATACATTTACAAAGCCCCCCTTTAATCCATGGGGATAGCCTGATATAACATCTATTTTCTTGTTCTACAAGGAAAATCACTATTCAGCAATCAATTTTAAACTTAACAATATGCGTAGTATATTGTTGGTGTTTGTACCGGACATGACGTAACAGATGCCCATTTCCAGGTGCTTCTTTTAGAAGCGGGCCCCGAGCAACCAGACGTGACCCTCGTCACAGGGCTGTACAGCGCACTCATCGGGTCCAGCATCGACTACAACTACCAGACAGAGCCCAACGGCAGGAGCTGTCTCGCCCGGCCCCAACAGCGGTGCGCCTGGCCCCGGTAAGATGACACAGATCCAGTGACGTCACGGGCAGTACATCGCGCTCATCGGGTGCAGATTACAACTACTCGCTGCCTCTGGTTTTTGGAGCAGGCGACTGGGCGACGGTGGGTTGGCGACTGGAGCGGTCGTCTACCACCACCATGTGATGCGCACCAGATGTGATGCGATAAACCTAAAGACTAGAAAATGTTCACTGTGGTTGGCGTGGACGGTACAACCCAAGCTTAGTCGGTATACCCCGTCTTATTTTAGACAGAGACTTTCAACTAAACTTTACTTATTTACATACTCCAAAATAAAGTCAGCACTCCTATTTGTTTCCATACGAATTGGGTTACGAAGGTGAGATCAGCAGATGCTTCAATGTAATTACATACTAGACTGGCTAAATCTTCTATCATGACTAAAGCGGACCCCGCCTAAGCACGGGACATAACGCTAGGAGGATGACTTCTATCTGTTTGCATATCTTTTTAACTCGTAGTTAATCGGAATGGAATGGGAACTAGTTAGCTAGATTGATTCAAGAGGAAGCTTTGTACAATTTATGTAAAGTTTCATATTGTTTTGTAATCTACGTACAAAGCTGGGGTGGCTCGCTAGTATTTTAAATGCATAAGTAATGCGGAAACCACAAAAGAGCCTCTCTATACGTGCAGTTTACAAATTTCAGGTACGGCCTTGCATTGCTAACGTTTTAATTAGCACGCGTGTTTCAGTTTAAAATTAATTAATCACATCTTGATATCTTCAGGCTAAAATACATTATGTATTGCACCTCATTATGCAGAATTGTAAATATCTTCATTAAATCGTTTTAAGTTTCAAACTATAATTACTTAACTCGCTGTGCCCGCGGTTTCACCCGAGTTTATAGTTAATGTCATTATAGCCTTCCTCGATAAATGTACTATAATTATGTATTATAACAATAAATATTTTTTCAATTCGGACCAGTAGTTCTTGAGATTGGTGCGTTCAAGCAAACAAACAAGCTATAGAAGCTTTTCAATCCTATAATTATTGTATGTCTCAATCATTTAACTCCTGCATTCCCGTAATTCCAGTGGAAAATCCATGGGAGGTTCGAGCGCTATAAACTCCATGTCATACATCAGAGGCAACAGGGCCGATTACGACCACTGGGCGGCTATGGGGAACGTGGGGTGGAGCTATGAAGATGTAAGTACACATCTTCTGGTACTTAAACCACTAAGGCAGAAGTTGGCAACCTTTTAACGCCGAAGAGCCAAATTGTATTGTACAATTTATAATATTTCCAAGTCTTTAAAGAGCTTAATGTGTATCATTGGTTATGATCGCGCCTAAATGAAAATGTCTTGAATATAGACGGTACTCTCGCGCATTGAAGACACGATTTTAAACTAACTAACAATTTTTTTGTTTTGCTTATGTAAGCTGAGAGCCGTAACTTTACTTCTAGAGATACACCTATAGTGCAGGGGTTGGTAGGTTACCACCCCCGCACTATGGTGTGGATTAGTGTGTAAAAACACTTTAACAGATTATGTATTTTGTTTATAGAGCACATCACATTTGAGAATGTTAAATTGCATTTTTTTAGAAGCACGGTGAGAGCATGCACACATCATTGGTGAATCGTCTATGGTGCTACCCGCTAAACTTTACAGCCGGTGTATACGAGCAGTCACCATAGCCTATGGGCACTTGCAAGAAAAAAGGTGTTACTTGCATGTTGTTAGTTAATAAAAAAATAACTAACCATTACGAGTTAATTATTAAAAAAAAAAAATCTTATTTTACTTTCGCTTACTTTCGCTTGTGTAGTTATTATGCCATTTAATAATAATAGTGCTTATTATGCTTTGCATGCAAAACTGCTAAAACGCTTATTATTAAAAAACCTAAATCTGATTTATTAGTCTAATACATTAATATATGAATTATTATTCAAAATTTTAACAATATTCTTTAACTATTTTTAACCTTCCTGAATATGCTAAATGCCTTTATGTATTGTTTTTAATATTCAACATTTGCAATGTAATCATCATCTTTTGCATGAATTACTATCGAGTATTTTGTAAATACTTAGTTATATAATTGGCTTGCATTACAAAATACAAAACTCTTCATATCATTTAGCGTTACTCATAGGTATTATATTGTCATAATATTTTTTCAATTTTATTATCATTAATTTTATATCTCTTGTGGTATATTTTTCTATATGCATGCATCATCACCACGATTTAAGTGTTCAAACATGGTTATGATTCATTTAATCCTGAGTATTATCATTGAAAACTTTTCTAGGTGTTGCCGTACTTCAGGAAATCAGAGCGCAACTTGAACATCGAAGCTCTCGACACGAAGTACCACGGGGTCGACGGAGAACTGTACGTGGCCCGCTACCCCTTCATAGACGACCCCTCTATCATGCTTACCGAGGCCTTCCACGAAGCAGGCCTCCCCCTTAGAGACTACAACGGTGCCAGTCAACTCGGCGTCATGCAAGCCCAGTCCGTTATAAAGGACGGCGAGAGATGTTCCGCTAATAGGGCATTCATCCAACCAATCAGATATAAGAGGAAAAATCTGACAGTCAGACCCAATTCTGACGTCATTAAAATTTTGATTGATGCGCATAAGAGAGCTTACGGAGTCACTTATGTAAGACATGGTAAAATAAGAACTGCTATAGCTAAGAAAGAAGTTATTCTTAGCGGAGGTGTTATTAGATCTCCTCAGTTACTGATGCTATCAGGAATAGGCCCTAAAGAGCATTTGGAACATCTTCATATAGACGTGATTAAAGATTTACGCGTTGGAGAGAACCTTCACGATCACGTCACTTTCAATGGCTATGTCATCGCTCTTCCGAATAAGACCAGTACGTTAATAGACCAGGAGGAGATTCTTGAATCCGTACACAGATACAAGACTTTAAAGATTAAGTCCGGTCCTTTATCCGGTAACGGCCCTGTGAATACGATAGCGTTCATCAAAACTGATCCCAGGCTAATAGCACCAGATGTGCAATTCCAAATGGATTCCACCTACTGGGAGGAGTTTGTGAGGGAACCTGAAGTATCTGATTCCATCGCAATATTCCCGACTTCATACTACAACGGAATTATTCCTAGAATAGAGAACATTGTGCCTTTTAGTAGAGGAAAGTTACTGTTAAATGCTACGAATCCATATGGTGCTCCGTTGGTGTTCTCCAACTATTTTGGCGATGAGAGGGACTTGATACCTCTAGTAAGAGCGTCGAGGTTTGCATTGTCTTTGGAAAAATCCCACGCTTTTAAAGCTAGAGGTGCTCATTATGTCAGGACTCCCTTGAGGGCCTGCAAGCACCTTGAATGGGGTACAGATGAGTATACTGTATGTTTGGCAAAATCTTACACTTCATCACCTTATCACCCAGTAGGAACATGCAAGATGGGGCCGAGTTCAGATAAAACTGCTGTAGTGGATCCTAGACTGAGAGTCTATGGTATACACGGTCTTAGAGTGATTGACTCTTCTATAATGCCTGTGGTGGTGAGGGGAAACACCAACGCCCCGAGTATTATGATTGGAGAAAGAGGAGTAGCTTTTGTACTGGAAGATTGGCTTAAACATTCACATTATCATAATATTTATGACATTTGATTGTTGGTAAAACTATCATTCCTTTTAAAATCTGAAGATGGAAAAAATACTTCAATAGTCAGAAAAAAATATTAATAGGACTATTTTGAGAACGTCTAAATAAATAAACTTCATTTACTAATATAAACAGATTGTTTTAAAGATAGCTTTTAAGACGATAAATAAAAATTCGGTACAGTTTATATGTGAAATATGTTATTTTAAATTGATTAACGCTGAGTGCGTTGAGAATTATATTTTATCAGCAATTACAAGTACTATAATTCATTGAACAAATCCAATTTAATTGAAGAATCTATGTATTTACTTTGTATTAAATAATGTTAATTAATCAGAAACCTAAATATAAAATTAAAGCCGCATCCTCCACACCTTTACAATTAATTTTCAATCACGAATTATTAATAAAAAAAAACGGTTTCCATAATCGATGACTATGTGCTACGCTCGCTAATTTACCTAATTTACGTATTGGAACTTAAGTACAATACCTATATAGAGGTAAGAAAATTGTGTTTTCCTTGTAATTATTACTATTTACTCGTAGTAGCTACGCACGGTATAATTATTTATAAGTACCTACGTATATTGGTATATACTTTGATGTTAGAACCGGAACGAATCGATTTTGAAAACTTTAATTCAAAAAATGATGTCTCCTACCTAGCCCATTTGATAGCATGGTCACGTGCACAAAAAATTTTATCGAATTATTTCTTTCATTCTTATCACATCTTGAAGCCAAAAATATGTTTGTGGAAGCCAATAATATTAAATTTAAAAAATAAATAAAAAAAGAGTAGCTACTCACCAGTCAGGTCTGCAACTCCATGTTGGGGTATAATAGGTGAGGCATGGGATAAGTTTTCAGCTTGCCTCAAATACCTACCCGAAAACTGGTGCCAGCTCTCCTACTATTATTTATTTTGTGAAAAATATGCGTGTGAAGATACGTTTTATAATTTTTTTTATTACTGTTATATTAACGGAAATAATAAGTATTACACTAAAGTGCTAGCGTTGGCTTAGTCCCCGTATATATTTTTATGTCCTCTAAAGATTTTGGAACTGCCATAAAATCATCAAATTATTGTTAGTTGTATATTTGTAGAGATCTTAAAAATATTAAATACCGACATCTGTGTTTATCAACAAACAACACTTTGGATATAAATAAACAAAGCAACGCGTGTGCTTTTGCTAGCAATAAATATAATAGTTACGTTTAATTTCCACGCAATTGTCTTGAACTAACGACGCTAGTGATCAGATGGTGAAGATATTTTTTTTCATCAGTATTTTTTGAAATAGGTAGGTACGACAAAATATTCATTTAAAATCAACATAAATCGGCTGGACTATCACTTGCTAGTATTTTATAATTTTTATATCAGTTGCAGAACTGATATCTATTAAAAATTATAAAATACTACTTAATTTTTTTACTACTTTAGTCCAAGTATTAATACTACATGTCAGGTTTCCTAGTCCTTCACCAGACCTAGAAAGTTTGGTCTACTTGACAATTTACCTAGTTCAAAATATTTATTACTTAAATAAAATATTTATTTCAAATACTTATTAGTTTTTAATTCTATTTGCTGGAGATCGTTTGTGGCCATATACACTAGCATTTTCATAAATCACTCAACATATAAATAAATGGAAATATTGACACTTTTGCTGGTCTCCTTCTAAGATCTTTTGATACCGATAAAGTATACTTAATCCATAATAATTATTTTAGGCAAATTATTACCCTGTTATTGTTGATTTTATAAAGCATCTAATAAATTGTAGTATTAACAAGAAGAAAAAGAGGGCATTATTATACATAATTTCATTTTACTATAAGTATTTTAATTTATTTTTCTATAACATTTTTATTATTCCTTATTTTTGGCTAAATATAGTTAAAGGGGCCTTCGGGAATTAAGGGCGTGATGTTATGTATGTATGTAACGAACAAGAAATAACTAGCCTTACACGTACCTTACCTAGCCTAATAATACCTAGCACGCTAGCAGGAGCTGAGTCACATGCATTGTTTACATGGAATATGGTCAATGACACTCGACGTTGATCCGCGCTAATCAAATATCTCTTGAGTAAAGGTTATCGCATTATGTAATCATAATGAGTTTTTGTAATGAATTAATCGGTTGCACTTGGATACCGTCGGTTAATTCTGATATACGTAGGAAATTAATCATTAAAATGTATCTACAACTAACTGGTTTTAATCGGAATATGTATTGGACTTTTTTTTATCTAGATTACATATCGAATATACATACATATGTGTATAAAAAGTTTAGTTTTTACACTAACTCAATAAAGACTGGATCGGTTTTTAATGATCTTTGTTGATTTGTTTGTGCCCCTAATAGTAAAAGAAACTTGAAAAAAATACGCAGACTCATATATTTTGAATGGAGTTAGAAATATATTTCTGCTATAGTTGTTACTTTATAGATTTTGATGGTTGTGATAATTCTTGTAACCTGGTTATTACTTATAATTAACAGGTAAAGACAAGTTATAACAGGTTTTTCATAACAAACAAGAAATCTCTTGCCTTTGCAAAGAAGAGCTGAGTATAATGTACTATAAATAGAAGGGATATATGCTAAGGAGTAGATCAAAACAAAATATTTGGTTAAAATGCACAACTTTTATTCCTTTTTTTGTTTCCAGTAACAATATTATCATAGTCTTTAACATTATAAAAATATAAAATATTCCACTCTCAGTGATATCATCAAAACACTATTTTATACAATATTTTTACAATTAACTTTAGGAAGAATTGATATAGACATGATTGGGATTTAAGTTAGTTTTATACATAAAGCCAAAATGGCAACCTGAGCAATTTACTAAAAAGTCAAAAATCTAATTACATTCATTCTTAAGTCATGCATTAGAATTGACGGAATCAACAATTTGGCCAAAACGCCATGAAATATCGAAAATTTACTCTAGAAATTTATTCAAAATTTTCTAAAACAATCCACAACGGAATTTGAAACCTAGGTACAATTAAGTACTTTAACACATTTTTTTCCCCACATCTCATCGAACAACAACATTTTGTATCCAGGCCTTACGGCGAAATGAACTTAAAACTTAGTTCACACATTGAACACTAGACGGCGTTACTCGCCGAAGCCAAAGATGGCCGAATAAAGGCAAGACTCGACAGTTGAATCTGTATTTTTTTTTTCTCGGTAATTCTTGTTTATTCTATTCACTTCTCCGGCAGCTTGATGACTGGAACCTGGGCGTGTCCCCAGTTCGTCTCGCAGTGTTCAATGAGGTCTCTCTCTGACTCGGTGAGGATAGAAAGATCCATCTCTTGACTATCGCTGAAGGGGTCTGTGTACGGATAGTGCACCAGCACACAGCTGAAGTCGGCTCCAACCGAGCAGCATCCCAACAGTATTTTCAATTTGGTTTGAGAGTCAACCTGTAGACAAAGAAAGATATTTATTAGTGATATGCTGACATTGAGAATGCGTTAAAAATATAAAGAAGTGCAATAAAAAGAAAATTTTATTAACTAAAATGATTTAAGTAAAAAAATGTATTAAGTATGTTACATACTTATATATTTTTTTTATAAAAATTTGATAAAGTTAACGGCATAAATATTATACCCAATTAAATTTCTACATGATCTAACTGAACTTCAAAAATTCAACAGCCTGATCTTTTCTTTCATAGCTTCCTAAATATTGTCAAAAAACTGACGAAGTTATTGACTGCAAATCAAGATAATTACCTTAATGACATGAATGTCGTTCTCAACACAGAAGGCTTGCAAAAGAACCTCCTGCATATGCGTGGCGCTGTCTCCAGGCGGCGCCTCCGCGGTTACACAGAACAGGGCTCCATAGCTGTTCTGTGACAGATACTGGATAGCAGGCAGGAGCCCCACGGTCAGCCTCTTCTCAACGCAAGCCCTTAGCAGGACCGACTTGATGCACTGGCCAATTGGGCTGCAAAGAAAAAGAAAAAATAAATTAGTCAAAATTCAGAAGCAATTTTATTCCGTGTGCATGTGCTAAAAACTAGATGTCAAAAATGAAAAAACAAGTTTATTGTTCTCAAGGATATTAAACCTGACAGTTTCATAATTGGTTTTATTTACTTTTAAAATGAGAAGAAAATTAGCACTGGTTTTGGAATTTTCCAGGGGCTTTATCAAGATTTTTTTATTTTTTAATTAAAGTGCAAACAAATTAATGAAGAATAATTGCTAAAAGAATTATTTCCATACAAAATTTGATAAATACTTTCGAATTCCAGAAAAAAAAATTGGAAAACTAACAAGAAAGTGCGCCACATGGAAATATTAACCGAATTTCTAGAAAAAGCAAACTATCCCTACATTCAGTATTTATTACACAATGTTAAATAATTACCTTTTAGCTGCCACTCCGCTGAATGTCTCGGGTTTGACGGGCACTACAGAATCCTTGTACATCTTGCTGGATAGATTAATACTTTTTATCTCGTAATCACTAATTTTCAACACTTTCCACTCGTGCGTGCGAATTTTCACAGTTGCACTTACACTTGACACTTTGCAATCCAAGCTCGCTGATAAGGTTACACTGATCGGAATCCGAGGTCGGCGTAACTTATGTCACAATAATTTCACAACTTCGCGGTGCGCACAGGCGTGGTGTCGCTCTGAGCGCTAGCTGAAGAATGAGGTCTGTAATGACGCACCTCGTCTTTTATAACCCGCGCCACAGACGTAGGATAGTGTCAGTGTGTGCGTGACGGCCGCCGACGAACGACGGGCGATCCGTAGCGTGTGTATGTGTGCGTCGTAAAAACCAATACTGTTATCTGTGTGTGCCGCCATTTCTCCGCATGTACAAGTCGCAACGTGCTCTACAAGCGGGTATCAGTGGAATTCCTTGCCCCCCCCCGGCCCCGTACGAGTTCAGGCAAGTGCCTTGATAGTAAACTGCGTGTATGTGTGCGTGGTATCTGTTGAAACTTGTTGCTGTGTGGTATTATCCGTTTGCGCGCGGGATTCCCAAGCGCTCGGGGTTTTTAGTTAGAGGAAATACGAACATAAATTGGAATTGTGGACGCCAGTTCCAATTGGAAGTTGTTTTGCTTTTTTGCTTTGTAGATTATAATGATTGAGCGTGAAATTAGGCGGCCTTGGTTGCTTTGTTGATGATAGAAAACCCAGTAAAGACCATTGTTGTGGTAAATATGGGTTACGGATTTGCAACGTAGCGAAATAGTCGCGCAATACGTTTTTAGTAAATATGGACATCGAATATCATGGAAATAGAGCTTGGCGTAAAGATTACAGTTCTGTTTTATTATCTTCAATAACCTACTTGCATTGAACACTGCCTCAATGATACATTTGTAACATTCAGACGGTACAGACTTATATTGAAAGAAGTGATGGAAGAACGGTTAACTTTTAGAACAAGTTACATGGTTGCTTATAGAATAAGTTTAGAAGAAGCCATTCCGTAACTTCACTTTATTACAGAAACGAAGTGTGATATAATGAATTATTATGAACTTATTTAAGTTCTTTCGTGGTGTTACATCATTTTGCATTTACTGGGGCCATGTTGTGCTTATCTACACTAATCTCTACTATAAAAACATATGATTGTAAATGTAAATATTTTCAGTAATGGCCTATGTATTAAGTCTGATAAATATTAACACATCAACAAGATAAACAATCAACCATTTAAGAACATCTTCAGTTAGAAGATTTTCATAAACATAGTTAAGAAGTATTTAGAAAACTTTTTGAAATAGGTACTTCATAACTACATTAATGCAATTTATGGAACCGTTTTCTTTATCTGAACATAGAAAAATCGATTTTGACCAGTGGATAAAAATGGGCAGAACTATCATAAATTTTAACTATTATCTGAAATGTTCCATAAGAGCACGCCCCATAAAGTTAAGTAACCTAAAATCTAGATAAAGAATACTCTAAGTGTTAGTATAAAAACTGACTTTACTCTCGCTAAAGCCAACGAAATGAGATCCCAAACATGTTTTGGAAATATCGTCCCAGAATGAAAAAAAAAGCATTTAATCCCCGGTTTCGGGACTTTCCTCATTTCATTAGAGCCCAAGGCTGGGAATTTATGTGTTTACAATAAAAATAGTGAAATACCGGCGCATCTTTGGTCATGTTTGAATGAACATTAGCGCTTATTTATAATTTCTTCGTTGCAGTTGCTAATGTTTGTTCTCCATTATATCGTCACGTGGTATTTTTCTGTTAAGTCATTCATATGTATGTTTCTGTAGCAACAGCCGCTTTGAATTTTGGTTGAATGTCTAAATTGGCTAGGTATTTCCTAAGACTAAGCTGCTGTGTTTGGCGGCTGGCGGCTTTTGCATTTATTGAAAGATAAGTATATCTAACATTAGGTTTTGAAATTTCACTGTGTACATACATACATAACAACACGCCCATAATCCCCATAGGGGTAGGCAGAGTCAAAGGGGCAGCAGGCCTTAACCACATTCAGCCAAAAACAAAACTGGGCTGGGTTAGATGGAAAATTGTGAAAAAGTAGTGACAAGTGGCTAGCTCGTCGCCTACACAATCACACACCCAAAACCCGATATACCATTATTCGCCTTTTACGACATACGATCTAAATCTCTGATGCGATGCATGAAACACAGTTGGCAAATTCTTTTTAACTGACTTCAGAAAAAAAATTAGGAAAGTTCTCAATTCGACTGAATTTTTTAAAGTCCCAGATCAACATGGGACTATATAATCATCGCAAGAATAATTTAAATTAATATAGGTAAGTTACTTAAAAGTCGCATGGCTGTGCTCCTATTGTAACGCAATAAAAATACATAACCATTTACCCAATTAACTAAGGCCAGAGCCAAACATAAATATTTTTAAGGAAATTTTTTAAGTGTTTTTAATTTCCAAATGTTATTGTAATTTGAGTAAATACTTTAATGATAAGATATAAAACAAACACCATTAAACGTTCATAAGCTATGTCCAAAAGGGTAACATGATGTAAGTACTGGCAATTTGTATCAGCAAATAATTTACATTTAATAATGCAATAAACATTTTGGCTTTGACTTTGGTATAGTTACCTGACATTTAAAATTGTAAGAATTTACTAAAATGTGCATTGAAACAGCTCTATCGTATACCTAACTATATCAATTCATAACAACAAACATCAGTACTATTTCAGTCCAGGCCACATGTTTTCTTGATTTTCAGTCTTTTGACAAGCTCGATGGCGCATTCGGTAGTGACCCTGCTCCATGCGCCAAGAGTTGTGGGTTCGATCCCCACCCAGGACGAATATTCGTATGATGAATACTTGTGTTTGTTCTGTGTCTGGGTGTTAATATTGAATATTTAAGTATATATTTGTAATACCACTGTTGATTCTGATATTCGTAACACAAGTGCTTAAGCTACTTACCTCGGAGTCAGATCAATGTATGTGATGTAGTCTGATATTTATTTATTATTATTTATGTTTATTAATTAGGTTTCTAGTAATCTCAATACAAACCTTGCCGAGGAAAATTACTAGACGAACTACCAAGTGTGGTGGATTATATCTATTGTATTTACGCAAACCAAGATTATACTGGTCGACTGGCCCGTTGGTCGAGTGGTCAGAGACCCTGGCCACGCAACCAAGGGTCGCGGGGTCCAATCCCGCTAGGGGCAAATGTTTCGTGTGATGAACATGGACATTTGTTCTCGAGTCATGGATGTTTATAAACATATTTAAGTATGTCTATCCGTTCGCCTAGTATCCATAGCACAAGTATAAGCTTAGTTTGGGACTAAGGAATTGGTGTGTCGGTCTGGAGGATTTATTATTATTTATTATTTATCCAAGGAAAAATCAAATTTTGTCTAATACAATCCATTGAAAAGGATTCCAAATTTCGTATTTCATAATTGAACCATTATCAAAAGGAAAGTTTTTGTTTCGGATATAATCATCCTATTGTAAATGTTAAAATGAATGTTAATTTCTTTCAAGAGGTAAATAATTAAACCACAAATAATGTCTCCACAAATATAAGACCAATGTATATTAAACATTTGAAAATATCTAGAACGTTAAATAGTCTATCCTGTTTCGATAAGATATTAACTATGTTACAAGAAAGAATTAGGTCAGAGATGGATTGTGTGAAAGATGATATGAGAGAAATGGGAGTAGATAGCTTGATGACGGCTGACCGGGACGTATGGAAAAGGTAGACATGCTGCGCCGACCCCAGATGAACTAGGAGAATGGCAAGAGAATGATGATGATGAAGAAAGAATTAGGTCAAGTTTAACCGACATCCTGACAGTTAACGAGATTTCAAAGGTTATTGCCCCGACACATTATAAAACGCCTAAACTGTGTCACCACAAGTAGGCTCGTAACACGTACGTCACTCAACGTCTCCACAGTGACACAACGACTGTAACTTATTTAAACACGTGTTGTTTGGTAAACAAACTCTTTGTTTAGATCTTATTTGCGTGCGGAGTAAACAAGTAATTATGACATAACATTTACTTTGGGTTTTCAGTATTATGTAGTCTTAAAGACTGCCACTTTTGATTGGTTTCAAACTTAAACTGCTGCAGCCTAAGCTTATGCTTGTATGTATTATAGTTTCAAACTAAGCACAATGCATGCTTGTGCTAATGTTTAGACTAGCTTCTGCTCGAGGCTTTGCGTGGTACATCGATAAAACATAGCCTATATGTTATTTGGGTATATAAGTTATATTATTGTAAAGTTTCATTAAAATCCATTCAGTTGTTTTTGCGTGAGAGAGACCTTCACAAACTTTCGAGTTTATAATATTAGTATTACGGCTAGACATACTATAATAATAATAATAAATATCAGACTACATCACATACATTGATCTGACTCCGAGGTAAGTAGTTTATTATTATTAACATATGTTTTTTTTTTATAAAATTCCAACCGTCACCAGGGGGGACAAAGGCGGGGGTGACGGGTGGGAACAACCGCCCTTTCTTCTCTTCGAGACGAAGTCTGTATAATTGAACATAGAGAACCGCCACTTTCTCCGCTGGGCCGCTGACTTAGTCAATTTGATAAGGATTAACCTAAAGAGCTCAACTTATAAACCCAACGCTAATATGCTTTTTAGTCAAGAAGACATAATTTTGTCCATTGCACATCACTTGCTTCTGGACACCCATCTAATCCATCCGATGCGAACGTTGCTCAGCTTCCGTACTTGAATCACGCGTCCCGCCTCGATTATTATATCTGTATAAACAAGATAACAATGATTCAATAAGTTTTTTCCATGTTTTATCGCATCGTATTAGAAATGATTTTATATAATGTAGGTACCTATAGTTTTACATTCTATTGACTGGCCTATTATATAAATCACCAGTATTAGTAATCTTTGCTATAATGTTTTCAATAATAGTCTGCTACAAAATATTAGTACATCTATATCCGAAAGACTCATAGTACAATTTAATGGAGCGTTTAAACAAATAAACCACAATAAATTGCAATAGCCAACTAAGAGAATATTTTAAATGACAATAGGTCCAAAAAGAGTTTATTTATCCAAATAATTATGTTTTAAATATAGGTCATTTTAATTTCACGCTTTTTTCCTGGCGAGGTGGGCAGAGAACTGATAACTCATTATTGTGACTGCTTAGTTAGACTCATACTTCGATGATAAGACGTGAAAGAGAACCAGTTCATTTACAAATATATTACATTTGATTAAAATAAAATAAAACATTCTTTGCTTCTCCTATTACTAACCTAAATAGTAATTAGTCAGTGTACATACGAATCGATTATGTTTAAGTACCTATTTAATAATTGTAACATCATAATGATCGCTCATTAATGAAATAATATCGTGGCAGACCCGTTGGTCGAGTGGTCAGAGACCCTGGCCACGAAACCTAGGGTCGTGGTTTTGAATCCCGCTAGGGGCAAATGTTTTGTGTAATGGACATGGACATTTGTAATCGAGTCATGGATGTTTATAAAAACGTATTTAAGTATGTCTATCTGTTCACCTAGTATCCATGGCACAAGCATAAGCTTAGTTTGGAAGTAGGGAATTGGTGTGTGAGTCTGGAGAATTTATATATTTATATTTTGACATTGACTTTGAGACGTCCTCAAGAAGCGTTCTCAATTCAGAAATCAGCCATGAGTATTACTTTTAGTGACGTAGAAAAAGTAGTTTTACGATACCAATGATGATAACGTAATATCTCTACCGTACACGCGACATTCAAAATGGCTGAAGCTTTTGCCAATACTAATAAAGATAATGTTATCTTAAACACTAACGTATAATTTTCCTGTTAGTTTTAATTTTACATAACTCGGTAGAAATCTTTGCGTTAACAGATCTCAAAACTTGCGCCAACTGTGATCTGTTATGTTGTGTAGCGCACCGCTCGAGAATTGTTGGACTTAGCACCTAATAGTCTTTGGGGATGTTTCCCACTTGCCACCCCCAGCTTTGTCTCTCTGGTGGCGAGTGGTAATTTTTCTAAATAAAAAAACATCCCATACGGCACCGGTGGTGACCAACTGGTTTCAACTGGGATATTGACTAATAGAAATTTCTCGATAATGTCAATATACTTTTATTTAATATTTTTAAAAGTGATATGTATGTGTGCAGTTACAAAGATAAAGTTTCTAGTTGATTTTTATAGAATGTGGCAACTGAAATTATTCTTCAGTGAAATCTTATTTGCCATCCGGATTCCGGGCGTATGGGATTTTTTTTAGAAGAATTCCTCCTTGCCTCCTGAGGGACAAAATTGGAGGTGGCAAGTGGGACGTACCACTCATTCAGCGCGTTATATTTTGCTGCGCCGTGGCTCAATTTTGAGTCAACTTAATGAGTCGGCGCAGTGAGTTGCGTGCGAGTTCAGTGATAATTTTTTTATTGCTGATTTACCCATGTCTGTAACATAATTATCTTATCAATGAATCATCCACATATCTGGTCATAAAAAATTAGACGCGTGTAGAAAACAATACTTTCATAAATCGGATCAAATATTTATGTTATCAGTATCACGATGAGGTATATTTTTTTTATCTCTTTAAAATCATTTGGTCATGATGATGTGGTCTTTTTGAAAAGCTGGCCGAAAATTATTTGTTTTGTTATGAAATGTAAAATTGTAAAATGCTTAGCACAGTATCGGTAAAAAATAATCATCTATAAAAAATATATATATACAGTCGAATTGAGAACTTCCTTTTTTTATGTCGGTTGAAACTAAAAGTGCACAAGTTTGAGGCGGTAAAAACTTTAACATTATGTATAAAGTATTCTGTAGTTTCAGTTTTAGATAAGATATATAAATGTAAGTGCAGGATTTTGGGGTACATTAATCATTACAGATTTAACTGAGAATAATGTATGGATATTTAGAATGTATAATTTTCAAGCAACAAGCTCGAATATAATTTAGACAATGTGTTGACGATACCGAGTATTTTATCGTCAATTTGAAAATGCAATAAGGCTTTTGCTTGCAACTTCGCTTCCTTAGAATAATATTCACTTAAGAAAGAAAAGCATGTTTTCCGGTATTGTTGGGTTAGTGGTTGTGTAGAAGACGTGCTAGTCACTTTTTTACATAATTTTCATTGCTATATTAAATTCAATTAACCTGGTGTAGTTTTGTCATGAACTCAAAGTACAGTCCACGTCGTAGTTTAAACAATAAATATAAATATATACTTTTTTATTTTAAACATAGTCATTATAATAAAAAACAGCTAAAATTATGGTGAATATAGCGAGTCGGTTCGTCGGTTGATCGCGCGTGTACAGTCGCGGGCGCCCATGACTTTAAATTTTAAACCCGGACTAAAAATGAAGCCCCGCCCGGACGCTCCCCGGATGCACTCTAAACTAGGACAAATCCGAGGAAACCCGGACGGATGGCAACCTTAGTAATATAGGCTCAATTCTGTTAAATTTTTTTTTATATAATATTACTTATTAGTGTTTGTTAATACTTAGTAATATAGGCTCAAATCTGTTAATTTTTTTTTATATAATATTACATATAAGTATTTGTTTATACTTATATGTAATATTAAATGTCCCATGTTGGTCTGGGACTTGGCCCATTTTGATCTGGGACAAAAAAAAAGAATGTGCCAACTATAATGTTCACACAGTAATACATTTCAATACTGTTTTGTTATGAACCCGAGTTAGAGAAGTGACGTCAAGTTTTCCTTTTGCCAATAATATTTTGACGAAGTTACGTTTTAAATAATACGAAATATCTTTTACGTAGCACTTTACAAAACAAAATGACGATATTTGTTTTCATCTTACTTGTTAAGTTATTTATATGCGTGGAACTTCAGTATTTATTTCCGTACAATGACTTGCTCACTTGACATTCCAACAACAAACGCATTTTGACCTTGAGTAAAATGCGTTATTGTTTATTATTAACACGAAATCATTTATATACATACATAAGTGCATAAGATCACGCCCATAATCCAAAGGGGCAGGCAGTCTAAGGGATAGAAAGCCCCTTTAACCACATTCAGCCAAAAATAGAACTGGGCTGGGTTGGATGGAAAAAGTAGTGACAAGTGGCTAGCTTTCCTGATATACCATTAGTCGCCTTTTACGTCATGCTAGGCAAGGAACACAGTTGGCACATTATTTTTAAGTCCCAGACCAACATGGGATCATTTTTATGAAGAAATCAAAACTCTTATGGACCACCTAAGGCAAAACGTTGCTCTAATGTGTAAGTATGTAAACTCTAATAACTATCTAACTATGTACTTACTTTGTGCTAGTATGATACGAATTTAGCAATAAAAAGTCATTAGTAATGATTTGAGTTAATACCCTAATCATATCACATGTTTCTAAATTATCCGTAACAAATATTTAATGGGCAACATAATCGACTGGCCCGTTGGTCGAGTGGTCAGACCCTGGCCACGAAACCAAAGGTCGCGGTTTCCAATCCCGCTAGGGGCAAATGTTTCGTGTGATAAATGCCATTTGTACTCGAGTCATGGATGCTTATAAACGTATTTTAGTATGTCTATCCGTTCACCTAGTATTCATAGTACAAGCTTATAAGCTTAGTTTGGGATTAGGAAATTGGTGTATCAGTCTGGAAAATTAAAAAAAAATAAGTATTTAATTATAATATCGTCATCATAGTCGTATTCTTCATTGCTATAAAAGTTGAGTCCGCTTTGAAATATGTTGGCGACTTAAGCTACCAGATTTCTTCCCTATATCACAATCATTCCTATTACTAATACCCGCGTAGTTCCCGTTCCAGTGGGAATACGGAGATGAAATATAGCCTATGTTACTCGCTGATAAAGTAGCTTTCCGTTATTGAAAGATTTTTCAAATCGGACTAGTAGTTTAGAAGCCTATTCAATGCAAACAAGCAATGAAATCTCCTCTTTATTATACGAATGTTATATACAGGGTTACTACAAAAAGCCTTTAACAAAAAACTATAGTGCGATCCCCCCTTCCCCTCACAAGCGTTGCTACCAACCCATGAGTCATCGCTACTACGTTTTACTACGCGATACTGGGCCAAACTCCACCCGCCCCTTAATGCCCCCTGGATCTATGCCGACTAATATTTTATTGGTTCCTCGAAACGTGTGACTCATCCATGGTAAAAGAGGGAATAAAAAGAAAAAATCGAGTTAGAGTAGAGCTTGTATAAAAATGATAATGAATGTTAAAGAAGCGAGTGAGGTGTGTAAGGACCGTGACGTATGGGGTTCGGTTCTCTCTTCCTACCCACTTCACCAACTAAACTTCACTAACTAAACTTCACGCCACTTCCCTAGCGGGGAAGACAGAGAGAACCGAACGCCATATGGCACGATCCTTACACACCTCACTCGCCTCTTCAACATAATCCTTTTCATACAAGCTCTACGGTTTTTATGACTCCTAACATCAAGTATTACTTAACATTCGACAATTACGAGATTTTAAGTAACGTACAAGATTAGCAGTTTATTTGTCTGCTATGTACTTACTACTTATATATTTATCGTAAGTTGTGACAATGCAATGTTAGAGTACCATCTATGTTGTTGGAATGACTCATTTGTTTATAGTGCAGAATAGCATTTTATTTTATATAGGTATAATTTGCATCTATTTCATTACCAAGACCCAAATTGTCTGGTTCCACTGTCTATATTTATTAGTATATTAGATATCGTTACCTTCAGTGTTTTAATGGGCTCGATAAATTTAAGTAAAAAACGGATCTTAACTTGGAATACAGTAGGTAAAATCAAAAAGTGCCAACTCGCGCGCGCTCGCGAGTTTCTCGCTCGCCAGTTGACGATTAAGTCGGCGTTACGATTAAAAGAACACAGGTCTTGAATAGGGATTACCAGCTGAATAGGGATGTTTACTGGCTAGTCAATTGAGATACTTTTTAAGAGCTGTCAAAACGAAATTACTTCATAGATTTGTATGGGCTTGTCAACGTGTGACGTCACTAGTTTGTATAGTCAACTGACTTAATATTAAGCAGTTTTTGTAAAATTAAAAATCTTAGACTCAATATGATACAAAATCAATAAGGCTTACCAGCATACTACGATACTTTCATTTTTAGAATTGATATTTCAAAATTAAATATAATGGGTGTCAACATCCCAATTGCTGGATCCAGCAATGCAATCGTTAGTCTTCAAGTGTGAGATTATTATAAACTCTCGAATAAAATTGTTATATTTTTTCAAGGGGAGGCCACAACTTAATAATAATAATAAATTCTCCAGGCTGACACGCCAATTCCCTAGTTCCAAACTGAGCATATGCTTGTCCTATAAATACTAGGTGAAAGTATAGACATACTTAAATACATTTATAAACATCCATGTCCTAAATACAAATGTCCATGTTCATCACACGAAACATTTGCCCGTAGCGGGATTCGAACCGGCGACCCTTAGTTTCGTGGCCAGGGTATCTGACCACTCGACCAACGGGCTAGTCAAACTTGTTTACTGGAGTCGATGTTTTTGATACTGGAGCCAGACAAACAATACAAGCGAAATGTTTTGGACACGTCCGGTCCACTGTACCAAACGTTATCAGTTGGATTTTTGCGGCGCACTTATTAAAATCGGAAAAACATTGAACACAGTGACAGCTGAATACCAGACGATGCTTTATCATTCTTGTTTACGTAATTAGTGAAGTTGTTCCGAGTCCAAAGCTCGTTCAAAGTGCGTGTCTCATTACGAAATGTTATTGTTTGGTCGAGCAATAATTGTTATTTGGCCCGTGCTAGCGCATGGCGAAACAAACGCTTCTTAAGTGATTCACACATCAGATATACATACTAAGTCATTTGTAAGTGTAACTGCGTGTAGTCTCTAAACATATGTTAAAATATAATTCCTATTCTCTTGCTAAATATAAATCGATGTTCAAGTTTAAGAGACGTGTTTGTACAGTGTATTTATAGAAAGATTTTTTTAACAGATGATAAGGTTGAAAGTGTAAGGGTTAACATGGGATTATCATGCAAAATACATAGTGAATCCTGCTGATAAATGTTAATTTTAGCCATGGTGTTGGTTTCAAATGTCTCTTTGAAAATTGTAGAAAAGTAATGACAAGTGACTAACTCATAGCCTACATACCTAATCACTAACCTAATGCCCAATACACCATTAGTCGTCTTGGTAGGCAAGGAACACAGATGGCACATTATTTTTAAGTCCCAGACCAACATGCAATACTGCCTTTACCATAAGGCATCCTGAAGGGATTTCGAAGGACCGACAATTTGCCTTTTTTTATTCAAATATTGAGGTTGCTACAAGAATATTCCGTTGCCTATAGGGTCTGTTAGAGTTATATTCGCAGCTTAAGACAAAAGAATATGATTTGCGAACAACGCTTTCCAAAAGGGCCCAAATTCTTTGTGTGCCCAAGGGCCCCAAATTCTTGTGTGCTCAAGGGCCTCACCATAGTTCAAGAGGGATGCCAATATGGGGTACAATTGTTGGTGTGCATATCTTCATTCTCCATCAACGGTTTAATAATTATAGATTTTCCCAAAACAATTGAGTTCGACTAATTTTATTTATTTATTAGAGTATAAGTGTTATTAAACAAGGATAAATATACAGTGTATAACAGGACAATACCTGAGGATAATTGAACGATTGAATAAGGTTTCAATTGTCCTGTTTATATAAACACATTTTCATTATAATATTCCTGTAATTGATAATTTATCATTGACGTTGGTGTGTATTATTATTATTATGTTAAAAATAGTAACTTAAAGTTAAGGAATTCTTTGTGTACAATTTAGTTGGAAAATCCACAGGAAGGTTCTAATTAAATGTTGTCACTAACTGTTGTGTTTCCTTGATAATTTCCTTGAAAATTCCGAAAATGGTTACTTAAAACAGTAAGAACTCAGAATATGTCGATAGTTTGAAAATTAAATTGAATTAGGGAATATTATAAATAAGGTATCCATAGAATGACTGGCTCGATGGCGTGTTCGGTAGTGACCCTGCCCCATGCGCTAAGAGTTGTGGGTTCGATTTCCACCCAGGACAAATATTCGTATAATGAATACTTGAGTTTGTTCTGTGTCTGGGTGTTAATATCCAATATTTAAGTATATATTTGTAATTCCACTGTTGATTCTGATATCCGTAACACAAGTGCTTAAGCTACTTACCTCGGAGTCAGATCAATGTATGTGATGTAGTCGGATATTTATAGAATACCTATCAGTGTCGTGATACCCTGTGACACGGGACATGCTGAGTGAGGATCTATTTGGTAATTTATTGTTTTGTTGTGTTTAATTGTAAAATTATTGCAGTTTTGAGCCAATTAAACGTTAATTCATTGTTTAAAAAATAAGTGGTGAAAAGTAGACAGTTGGTTCACTCATCGCCTGGGTAGTCTCAAACCTAACACATTTACCATGACATGCTAGGTTAAAAATACAATTAGTACCTACATTACTTTTAAGTCCTAGACGAATATGCGAATCATTTGATATTTATTTATATCATCTATTTTATTGCTAGAACATTTAAAATTGACGTAAATACTGTTTTCAATAAGATTTCAATGGATTTCAATCATAAAATGCTATTCAACATTTGAAATGAACGTGGAATACTGCATTTCAATCATAAAAAATCCATTTAAACTTCAAACGTTATACACGTGCTACAAGTTAAGTTATACACTTACAATAAATATAGGACGTCACTTAAACTTATTGAAAATCAGCTGATTGCTGATTGACGGTTTAAGTTTGACAATAAACACATCCGCATATCCTTCTAGTACTTGATTACAATGTAAGAGTGACAAAGGTACGAGACGTTTTTAGTTTTTCCTGTAATTAATAAAAGGAAAAATTAATACGTATTGTAATAAAACATTGCCGTTAAATGTGCAAACATACGTTACTATGCAAAAATATATCTATTATTATGTATTTTGCGACTGACAGACCAACATTATGACTTGGTTCAAAGTTAAATAAGAGATCTTATTATTAGATTAACTATGTTAATTATGTTGTTGAAAGTGTAACTACCTACCATGCTTCTTGCCGGACCAGAACCTTCTCGGTAGAATCAATATTCTCATTCGATGGAAGGATTATATTGTGTAAATTATTGAATTTGTATTAGTTTAAAACATGTTTGCAGACGGTATATTTTGATTTGTCTTAGACTTTGGCCCAGCACGTTCGGCGATCAAAACGATGTAAGTATACCTAACTTTTGCTTTCAGTTCGTATTACATTCTCGAATGTTATCACGAGCAACTTTGTGTTTCTAAAAACGTGTCAAGTTCTTGGTGCCGGCTAATATCTTTAATATGTGGAAGTGGGTCGTCAATCCCACTCGGAGGTCAGAAAGGGTAAATCGATAACATTTCACTAATTAATCACATGTCATACACGCATCCTTTACCAAGCTTGGTCCCGCTTGGATACCGTGGCCGGGTAAAAATAAAAACTCAAGATAGCCAGTCGTAACAGCAAGCTACGCAAGTTACATAACTTAGTTCGTTATAAGACCCCTTAAAGGTCGCTTAGGTAACTAAGTTACGGTGAAGTTGTGGAAGTCCAAGAGGATATCTGCTCCCACGCCTTATTATTATGTTTTATTGATATTAATTGAGTAATCTTTTCTAATTTCTCCCATTACACAGTTTAAAGGAAAAAAGACTTGCTTCTTGGAAAAAATTGACTACAATCACTGTTTATGAGACTCAACTAAACAAATCAAAGTAGCCTTACTTAACTACAGTAGTCTATACTTAAATAGCCGTTATGTTATAAAAAGCTAGTGCTTAGTGTAAATTTAAAAATATAGCCGAACTATACAAAATAATGCACAGTAAGTAAATCAAAACAAAATAATACATATAATAATAATTTATTTACAGTAAATTGTTAAAACAATGTGTTATTTCAGTAATCGCTATAATGGAAACATACAGTTTGAAAGTACACATACATACATACATAACATCACGCCCATAATCCCCGAAGGGGTAGGCAGAGTCAAAGGGGCAGCAGGCCCCTTCCAACTAGCCAAAAATAAAGCCGGGCTGGGTTAGATGGAAAATTGTGAAAAAGCAGTGACAAGCGGCTAACCTACCGCCTACACAATCACACTCCCAAAACCTGAACAGTTTAAAAGTATTGGCTGGTATTTAGATCAGGATGTAGTATTTTTATAAACTAATAAATTATTAGATTTAAATGCTGATTATATCATAATTTCACTTGTTACAATAAATAAATATCCGACGTTTTACAAATTTAAAGTTAAATATTTATTATTGACACCCAGACACAGAAAAAACACAAGTATTCATCATACGAATGTTTGTCTTGAGTCGGGATCGAACGCACAACTCTTGGCGCATGGGGCTGGGTCACTATCGAATGCGCCATCGAGCCAGTCACAATGCGTTCATTTCAGTTTGAAATTGTTGGCTGGTATTTAAATCAGGATGAAGTATTTTCATAAACTATCAAATTATTAGAACTTAAGTCCTGGTTATATCATAATTTAACATAATACTTAAAGATGACCATTAAAAAACCTTAAAATCTAAGAAACAATATTATCGGAATCACGCACCGCTCCAATGAGGGTTTTTTGAATTAAAACATCCAAAAGATGGCGTAACTGTGACGTGCGGTCTTGTCACCCTCCTCATTGGTTAGTTGTCAGAACAAACTGACATGCTGTCAACAAGGAGCCAATAGTGACATTGATAAGACCACGAGACTCCCTCGTGCCATCTAGCGGTTTTTGTATTTTTGAAAACCCTCATTATCATTCGCTTGCCACGTGCTTTCTGTAGCTAAATTGACAAGAACTGTATTGTGAAGATAAAGGGTCATTACTTAGATATGCTTTTATTATATATTTACAATTTGGCTAATTGTAAATATATACACGATATCTCAGCGATAAGAATACCCACGAGACAATTAATGTTATTTGTTATCGATTATATTAAAGTTACATTTTCCGTATATTTACCTAAAGTAATAGCTCTATTATGATTGAGAAATCAATATTTTTTAATCATATTTAGCCTGCTTCCTATTAATATTATAAATGCGAATATGTTTAAAGACGATTTAATGTTTAATATTCTTGCATGCAAAAACTAATGAAAGATATTAGTTGAAATACTTATTCACTATAATAATTGATATCGATTAGTTAGTCACAACATACACTATATAAGTACTTACTAATATAGTGTTTGTTCTAACTGGGGTTACCATCTCTTACATTTGGCAACCAGGACAAGACGCGTGGAAACCCCGGATTTTAGAGCCCAGGTTTCGGAAATGAGTGTGTTATATTTATTGATTAAATATAATGGAGTGTAAGCAAGATACTCTAATTCGTTATAGGTTCTAGTCCTAATCCTAATCAACAAAATATAGTTAGCATATGTTATCATCATATTATACCAAGTATGTACGATCCTAACACAAAATATTTTCTCAAAGTATCTAATATTACAACTATTACTAAGACAAATTACTTGGACTTGTATAGTCTCGTGGTCGATGAACAACTGGCATTATTTCTGTAAACACCTTATTTTATACGATTCGATTCCTGCCATTTTGAACAAAAAATATTTGCACAATATTTATTGTTAATATTGTGCTGTTTCTAAAATGCTTAAATACATTTTAAGTTCTACTTATTATACATCTATTAAGTAGAACTTGTGTTAAAACCATTTGCCCAATGATTAATGCCTATAAATACTTTTGGACAATATCCTACGGATTTCTACAACATGTTTTACAAACTCACATTTAGAACGTCGCGCAACATGATGATACGATGTTAAAAAAATTTTGCTATTATAATCAATATTTCACAAAATAATCTTTAAAATCTATTTGAAAATTTGTTATACATTTTAGTTATTTATTAATGATTTACGAATAACCTGTCAAGTGTGATAAAAAGCAGTTGAAAATGATGGTGGATTTAGCGAGTCCGTTCCTCGGTTGATCGCGGCGAGCGGGCACAGTGCATGTGGCGGCCCATGACTTTAAATGTTTAAACGCGGACTACAAATGAAGCCCCGCTCGAACGCTCCCCGGATGCCCTCTAAACTAGGAAAAATCCGGGGAAACCCGGTCGGATGGCAACCCTAGTTCTAACTAACTAACTAAACACTCCACTTTCCTAGGAAATTGTATTTTCTGTAGGAATATATCCGAGAAAATACTCCACTTTGGCTTAATTCTTGCAAGTTATACAATTCTTGCAGATTTCTTCTGTTCTTAGAAAATTAAGGCGACAAGAAGATTTTGGTCGGTCAGTAGAACTCTTTTTACCTTTGACAGACTTTTTTTGCTTTTTTTATACCTTTGACAGAATTTGACAGACTTTTTTTTGTCTCTGTTTTTTTTGGGTTTCATACTAAAAGTCTTCAACGGAACCCTATTACTGAGTCGTCTTTAGTCTTGATCGTCTATCTATCAGTGGTTTGAATATGATAATAATCCTAATATACAAACGGTTTAAATAATGTGTCAATGAACGCCACATCTTGTTACAATTATATTTTTTTACGAAATGTGAAAAAAATATCAAGCCTGCTCTTACCCTTAACACAGCCAATCATTATATTGTCCGCCGTTGAAGCTCCTTAAGTGTTCCAACTTTACACGCAACTTACGTCACACATTGACATAAGCGCTCCAAAAGACAGATTTCATATATATTGCATCTGTATGAATCGCACTCACACATGCATAAACGTGGCATCACGCTGTAGTATAACAACGCGGAGTCCTTCTTTTTTTTTATAGTCCATGTATACGGTATAGATTTTACATTTTCTCGGATACGAGGTCAAAGAAAGACATAGTTGGGCGGTATCGCTATTTTCGTTTTGGAGCGCTTCATACAAGGTCTTCGTACCGTTCGTTGTTGAATGTAGGTGACCTTCTTTCGAGTTGCAAAAGATTGCGTATTGCTTGTTTATCGACAGACCGACACGGAGCTATCGAGTGTTCATTCATAAAGATAAGCCACCTGACTTGATAACTAGTACGATAAAATTGTCCCTAAGAAGTGTTCTTTAGGTATTCTTGCTTGCAACCGGAAAGCCTACATCATCTTCCTAGCGTTACGTCCCGTACTTAGACGGGGTCCGCTTAGACCATGATCCAGGATTTTGCGAGTCTGGTAATTACATCGAAGCGACTGCCGATCTGACCTTCGTAACCCTAAGATAGGGGAACCAGACAATTTTTGGATTATGGTTTTGAATCAGAAAAGCCTACATAAACGCAGGCATTTGCTTGATCAGTTATTTTTACAAAAAGTCATTAATGGTACGTTTGACTGTCCTTTTCTTTTGCAACAATGTAACTTTAGCATTCCTCGTAAGCTCGCTAGAAGTAAACGCTATAAGTTATTTTCCTCTAAGTTTTTTAAAAGCAATCTGGGACATTTCTCACCTTTAAACAGAATGCAGGCTCAGTTTGGTAACTGCTCGTTTTTTGAAAGTGTAACGTATTTTTGGTGTATGTCTTGTAAGCTGTCCTTAAATAAATAAATAAAATGGGTACGTATTCTCTCTGCCCACTCCGCTAGAGAATTGGCGTAAAGTTAGAAATTGATAAGTATGATCAGTAGGCGTAACGTTGGATTCATTCTGTTAGCAACAACAATTATCGTAAACATAAACAATCTTATTGCTATTATATATGCAAAACTATGAGCGGACTAACTTCTGCCCGCTGCTTCGCTCGAGTGGTACATCGATGAAACATAGCCTATATGTGATTCGGGTGTATGAGCTATATTATTCTAAAGTTTCATTAAAATCCATTCAGTAGTTTTTTTATGAAAGAGTAACAAACATCTATCCATACATACAGACTTTCGCATTTATAATTTTAGTAGGATTATAACTGGATAATATATTCAAGTTGGAGAGGATCATGTAATCGCGGTCTAGCCGGCGTAGGGTCACGGAAGTTTATCAGCTTATGTAATCAGAAGTCGACCTAGACCTAGAACCAGCCAATGGCCCACCCCTCTTTGATTTGCCCTTGTGCGCAAGAGTCAAGCTTCTTTGTGTATCATTACTTAACAATTTAAGTGTTTGCCAAAACTAACCTAAGTTAATTTTCTTGTTTGGAAACAGAGCAACTGCGATTTTATACAAAGAAATGTATAAGCATGGAAACCTACGGCCAATAGCTTGTGAATAAAGATATAAAAATAAAAGAAGTCCCATGTTGGTCTGGGACTAAATAAAAATAGAGTGTGCCAACTGTGTTTCTTGCCTAGCATGTCGTAAAAGGCGACTAATGGTATATCGGGTTTTGAGTATGTGATTGTGTAGGAGACAAGCTAGCCACTACTTTTTCACAATTTTCCATCTAACCCAGCCCAGTTTTATTTTTTATGGGTGAATGTGTTTAAAGGGGCCAGCTGCCCCTTTGACTCTGCCTACCTTTTAAATAAAATAAAATGTTTCTATTTTAATGAGCAATTAAAAATAAAACATACTTGCAATGTGTCAACTCCAGAAATTAATGAGATACTTGTGTCGAAGCGATATGTAATTAAATTCTTCTAAAGTTAGTTTCTGAAGCACTTATTCTAGGTAAACCGGGTACAACAAAGATATGTCTCAATAATTAGGGCCTAATACAAAAAACTTGTTTCATCAACAGATCTTTTTACTTGCATCATAACATGTTGGGGTGCGTCATCTAAGTGTTGTAAAATGTTTGGGGCAAAACGTTGGTATTTCTGAAGGTCATGGACGTGGAAATCAAAACTAAATTGCAAATTCAAATTCAAATTCAAAATCTCTTTTTTTATATAGACTTCAAAAAAGCACTTATAAATAGTCAATTAAAACAGAAAAAAAAGTATTACCACCGGTTCGGAAGGTTGACTCTATCGAAAAGAAACCGGCAAGAAACTCGATAGTTACCTACTCTTTCATTTGCTAAAATTTACAATTTCGTAATTAATAATCTACACTTACTAGGTAACAACACTGCAGGTTAACACTTCATTATGAAGTTAAACATATATGCAATTTTGTGTCATCACATTGCGCAAGTTTTTGAGGGTCATTGGCGTCGCCAAGTGTGAGGAGGGTCAAGGTCATATATTGCTCGAGCCATGACACATTATGTATTAAGGTCTTAGGACATAAAAACTGCTAACTATTGATAAACTGCAGAAAATCTTGACGTTTATATACATACATAGAAATGGAAATTTATCCTTGTTTCGAACCTAATAAGCGAAATATCGGATCGCCTAACTCTCATAACCAACATTTTATTTTGAAGAACAACCATCCATTAACATTAGGTGAAAATTCAATGAAACCGGAGGTCCAATATTTAAGCCAATTAGATCTATTACCGGTTCAAATTACAAATAGTTGTTACCTACCTAAGATAAGAACAACAAAGATTTGCTAGATTAAAAGTCAATCTGATAAATCCCCATCTAATCTTGAAGACCCCAAAGATATTGCTTTGTTTTGATTATTACAGGAGCACTTATCGGTTACTAAGCGGTTAAACCGTCTTAAACACATTATCAAATTATTTACACTATGGTCGAAAATTTACCATAATTCATTTAATTTTTTATTAATTCCTAACGCAATATTTATCAAAATATTTGCTTTTTGCACTCCTTCTCTATATAAACTTCAATTGTGCCAAATCGCACTCCTCCGTCCGCGTCATATTCGTAAAAAGGGGTACAAAGATTATGATTCACGTATTAATATATAGATTAGGTATATCTTTATTCGAATACCTATCTGGTTTGTTAAAGTACGTAAGTTTGAGTAAGTATGTTCCATTTTTTTAGCCGACTTCAAAACGTGTAGTAACGTAATCAATGGTTAAGTTGTAGTTGGTGAACTCGGGTCTAAGTGTGTGTACTATAGTGTTCGTTAATTGCTTACAAACACATGCAACCACGTATAACAGTTCCACGGAACATGTATTGCGTTGTAGCATCCAACGTGGCGAATACAACATCACCGGATTGCCTCGACTAACATCAGACTTTCTTTACACTTATTTAATTATTTATTTATGCCAACAGTACATATTACATACATATAATCAGGACTATAATACCCGAAAGGTTAAGGTTAAGGATCGTGCCATATGGCGTTCGGCTCTCTCTGCCTACGCCGCTAGGGAAGTGGCGTGAAGTTTAGTTAGTTAGTTAGGTTAGTTTTAAGGTGTGTGAAACAAGCAGCAAGACCCTTTAATTAATTCAAGCCAAACTTTGACTCCTCTACTTGTGCGGTGGTTTAAAAACATTCTAACAGAGCACGGACTAGTAAAAAAAGAAGGACTAAACGTTGTCATACTATATCGTGAAGCCGCGTTTATGTATGTGTGAGTGAGATATTTAAGGATACCAGCTATCTGATATCCGTTAATGTATGACGTAAGTTGCGTGTCAAGTTGGAGCACCTGAGGAGCTTCAACGTCTAGTTAGTGGCGCGGAGTCCTTCTATTTTTACTAGTCCGTGCAAAAGAGGTTATTGGTTGTAATCTAAGCTTATACAACTACACCAGATCATCAAAAATCTAAGTCTATGTCCCTTATCAGTTGCGAAGGTCCGATGTCAGTCGCTTGTTCATTGTGATTAGTTGAATCTAGGTTCATAGTCAAAAGCCTCAATTATGGACGGGATGTAACGCTGAAAAATATGTAGTTTCCTTTATTATTAGCCACATCGGCAATGTTGGTCTGTTGGTCTGTGTCCCATGTTGGTCTGCGAATTTAAAAGAATATGCCAACTGTGGTTCTTGCCTAGCATGTCGTTAAAGGCGACTAATGGTATATCGGGTTTTGGGTGTGTGATTGTGTAGGCGACAGGTTAGCCGCTTGTCACTGCTTTTTCACAATTTTGCATCTAACCCAGCCCGGCTTTATTTTTGGCTGAATGTGGTTGAAGGGGCATGCTGCCCCTTTGACTCTGCCTACCCCTTCGGGGATTATGGGCGTGATGTTATGTATGTATGTATGTATGCACGTCGGCAATTATAGCCAAGATAGTGTTTGTTTACATTACTGATAGCACCACCACCATTCTAAATTTTATCAGTACCCTGTACTCACACATTATGTCACCTGTCAGCTCCACTCATGCCTGCCCAGTCCTCCGGAGGCCCTTAACCCTCATCGACCACAGGCAAAGGCCTCGACCTTTACCGTGGCTCGTGACCCAGTAATCGGCTCAGTTCCTCGAACCGCCCCCCCGCCACTTATTGGTTTTATGCTGAACCCCGCGCTTCGTGGAAACTTGTGCGAGCGATTAGATCGGTTCTCAAAGGGCGTTACGGGCCCCAGTGGACGTTGGAGGGTTGGGGGCGGTGAAATTGATATAATCTATTTATTTATTTGAGAAGAATTTATTTATTTATTTTTAGGATATATTTATTTATTTTAGAAATACATAGATAGAATATTACCTCAAATAAATAGTCTGATGTTAGACTATGAGAAACTTTAAGATGTTAGATAATGCGTTAACGTTAGATTTGCCAATGCTGTGTGCTGGGCAAAATGAATACCGGTATGTCGTTTGATTATTTTAACTAATATCTGTATTTCTATTTATACCAATCTTTTATTATATTCTAATTCCAGCACAAAATGTCGTAAGTTTAGGGGGCGTTCAAAATCGTGCCTTTCACTCTTAAACGAAATAAGTTTGAGGACTTGTGGATTAAATTCGTTAGAACAGACAAACATCTGACAAAATACGAGGTTTATTGTTTATCGGAAAGCCTCTCATTATTGTGACACACGTTATGGGACAATATACATAAACTATTCAAAATTCTGACAATATCAAATGTTATGAGAATACGGAATAATTTATGAAATAACGCGATTGAGTAAAATTTTAATGGTGCTCGAATTATTAAAACGATTATTTGATATATATTTTTTTAAATTTCTTCATGTTCTTGAGCGGTGAATGAGACAAAGAAGTTCGGTTGCCCTTTTTAGGTAATTAACCCTATCCCCCCACTTACATATGTAAATTAGACCCAGAAGAAAAGGCAAGATTACAAAAAAAATCTGTTTAGTCCATAACTTAGATTATAAAAAAATTTTGAACACGTATTTTTCTATTTATTTGTCAAACAAACATTGACGAAGATACAATGCATTCAAGTTGCGCGTGACGTCACGCTTTCGTACAATTTTAACGAAATAGTGACGTCGCAATCCCCCACTTCAAAACTTTAATGTCTTTATCTTTGTGATTTTTTGTTAATTTGATAAAACGAAGAGTAGAGTATTTTTGTATAATCTAACTGACGGACTAAATATAACTATTGTTTTTATTGCAATCATCGTCCCTATTGTTAAAAGTCGGTTCAGTAGTTATTAAACATTTTCACTATAAGCATATACTCTTTATAATAAATAGCAGATAATCCAACAATGTATTAGTTATTTTATTAGCACTTGAAAAAAATCCTTATCAGTTCAGCTCGTTTCACTTGTCTGCCAAGTCGAGTGTTTTATATATCGAGTATACAAATTAGTCCTTATTATTTCCACACTAAGGACTAACAATATGAATAAACAGAACAATAATTTGTACACATACAATTGCAAAAGCACTGTAATTATTACGCAATTTAGGTAAGTAACTATGTTTGTAAATAAACTGGAATATACCTACATTTGCTATTAAACATACAGAACAGTCTTAGACTGGGTAGTTCCCATCTGTATTTATGACTTACGTAAAAGTACCCCAGGGGATTTCTAGCTGGATGTAACTGGTTTGGAAGGGAAACTGTGGTCATTTGTAATGAAAGGAAGATCTGGTTTTTCGTAGTAAGTATAGGTACATATTTGAAATCGGTACAATATATCAAAGTGTAATCGTTTCACACGAACGAACCAACCTTTGAAACTTCTTAGAAACCGTCTGAAACTTTTCCTTCCTAACTTCTCCGATACCTTGGCATAGTAGTCTCTTTAGCTAAAGAAGAAACACTTCCTAGAAAACTCGGTCACCTATACGTATGACCCTCGTTTCAGTTTTGGCATCTCTCAATGGTACAATGCAGGAATAAGCAGTGAGGCGCAGTCGTCTGTTAATTCTGCTAATAACTAGTCACAACCCAGCCGGATAAGCGTCTGGGTTTTAACCAGACCTGTGTCTGGTAGAATACCCTTTACAAAATGTATGTCATACATACATAACATCACGCCCACAATCCCCGAAGGGGTAGGCAGAGTCAAAGGAGCAGCATGCCCCTTCAACAACATTCAGCCAAAAATAAAGTTGGGCTGGGATAGATGGAAAATTGTGAAAAAGCAGTTACAAGCGGCTAACCTGTCGCCTACACAATCACACAACCAAAACCCGATATACCATTAGTCGACATGCTAGGCAAGAACTACAGTTGGCATATTCTTTTTAAGTCCCAGACCAACATGGGACAGTAGGCTGGGTTGGATGGAAATCTGTGAAAAAGGAGAAGGAAAATGTATGTCACCATTACTTTATTTAGATTTACAGCGGAAACGTTTCAAATTGTAAGATTACTCTTAGAAACAACTATAAACTAGCTTAAGCTGAAAGAAAGTAAAGTTTTTTACCAAACTTATTGATAAAAGTTAATAATTATAAGGGACCAGTGAAGCTTAAAAAAGGGAATCGTTATAGAATTACTTGTTGTCTGTTTGTTCTATTTTTCAGAGCAAAGTGAACACTAAATTGTAATATATTAATCCTTCCTGAATAATTGAATATGTTGCCTATATCTCCTTGAATTTGATTCATGTTTGTATCTGTAGGGCAAGTTCATAGGTACATAGAACCTACACGTCAGATGCATCAATTTCAGTAAGTTAAATGATAATTGACTGCTTAAATTTATACTATACTAATACTAATATTACAAAGCTGAAGAGTTTGTTTGCTTGAACGCGCTAATCTCAGGAACTACTGGTCCAATTTGAAAAATTCTTACAGTGTTAGATAGCCCATTTATCGAGGAAGGCTACAGGCTATATAACATTAACCATGAACGTGGGTGAAACCGCGGGCACAGTTAGTCAATAATATAATTTTCAGCAAATCCATTAGAGGAACCGTCAGTATTCCTTGATAGAAATGTTCTACTGTAATCATGTTCTATGTTGTGATGATCTATTTTAGACTTTCGCGATAAATGTGTTCTATTATAAAACAAGCCACTAGCCGATTTTAAACAGAAGGCCGATTTTACACAGATATAAATAGGAACTTTCTGAAAACGTATACTTAGCTTATAATGAGACTACGCTGTTTTCATCGGAAGTGACCATGATGATTTGAAACGGAAAGTCCTGAAAGTCTTCTAAAAGTAAGCCGAATGTAGGTGACCTAGATCCTAGATATAGGTTAACAAATCCTTTTTTTTATGCCATTTTATATATACTACCTATGTCGATGTTCTCTCTCGCTCTATCCTATTAATATTATAAATGCGAAAGTTTATATGTATGGATGGTTGTTTGTTACTCTTTCACAAAAAAACTACTGAATAGATTTTAATGTAACTTTAGAATAATATAGCTCATACACCCGAATAACATATAGGCTATGTTTCATCAATGTACCACGCGAGCAAAGCCACGGGCTGAAGCTAGTCTAATATAAACTGAGAATATAGATAATTGTAAGTAATATTTTTGAAAGACATGACTTTTACTTTGAAATGTAAAGAGATATGGAAAATAATGATATATTCTCACGATCCAAATTAACATAGCGAATGAATATCAATTAAATCTTTATGTATACCATTATTTTGTTTGTGTTTACGTCACTTATAAGGGACAAATTGACGCCAAGAATACTCCTTTGCGATGATTGAAATCGATCAAAAACTGTAAATGAAAGTTGCCTCAATCTACTCAATCTACACAATGCGACAAGTCGCGATAGGCCGATTGTTGTTCAAAACACACATTTTCATAATCATGCTGTACTCATAAGTATAAAGTTCATTTCTACTTTAATTGAGGAAAAAATATCGTAGATATTTTAATACATTTATCGCTCTTAACTATTGCATGATATTATAATCAGCGCTATCGTTGTTTGGCTTCTGTTGTAACTAAGGGTAAACCGGTATTTCGTTCAGATGTCAGTACTGTTTTTTCTTCGCTTGACACACGGACTAGTCAAAAAAGAAGGACTCCGCGCCACTAACTAGACATTGAAGCTCCTAAGGTGCTCCACCTTGACACGCAACTTACGTCACACATTGACATAATAAGTGCTCCAAATGACAGATATCCGACATCTGGTATCCATAAGTATCTCACTCACACATGCATAATAGTGGCTTCACGCTATAGTATGACAGCGTGGAGTCCTTCTTTTTTTACTAGTCTGTGGCTTGACAATAGGACTTTCAAACACTGTTTCTATAAATTACACAAGTTCCTAAAAGTTCTTCGTTCGCTAATTGAACGAATCCAAACACAATTACACAAATGTAAATAAGAATATGAATGGATGTCCATTTTCTAAGCCAACCCAATTTAATTTTTTGCTGAGTGTGGTTAAAGGGGCCAGCTGTCCCTTAGACTCTGCCTACTATTATGGGCATAGTGTTACGTATATATGTATGTACATTTTTGTCAACATACATATATAACATTATGTCTGTCTTGTTAACCGGCTGAACTACTTGACTGATTCTGGTGAAATTTAGTTTACCAATAGCTTGAACCCTAAGAAGGTACATGTGCTGCCTCTTACTTCGGACTAATTTTGAGAAATACGATAAAAGTCTCTGTAAAGTTAGTATGAACAAAATCTTCAAGCAAAAGACGTAGTATTGTTACGTAGATACAATATACTTAGTTTTACCCTCTTCAAATTTATCGTCTTCGTTTGGAAAGTCACATGAAATTTTTTCTCGGAATCCGCAATTCCAAGTTTTATTTTTAGACCGTTCAGATATCACATTCTACGCAATTGTGAATCAGAACGCGATAGTCAAATTCTCCTAATTCCCATATCACCTCTGAGTACTGAAACCAATGGAGATGACATAACTACGAAAAAGTGAAGCCCAATTTTGAGTGAGAAACAAATATGGTGCCTTTTTGTACTGTCATTCCACTTTACTTATTTACATACTACTTATAAGTATCTAAACAATTTATTTATGACAATGTTATTGAATGTTACAAGTTAGATTATGTTATAATCATAAATTTTATCAATATTGGCACAATACAACACAAATTCAACTGACATTGACAACTTAAAGCGAGGAAAAATGGTAAGCCGGCTTCACTTAGGTATTTCTATGACGTCACTTGATGTTGTTACTAAAAATAGTTAAGTCAAATATGTTGTTGTCTCTTTTTACGTGCAGTATTGTAGACTTGTTAAAAGGAGATAGATAGAGTAGTATATAAGTATAGATATAGATAGAGTATAGATAGAGTAGATAGAGATAAATAGACAGATAGAGTTAAAAAGACATAGACAAATACAATATCGATATTATTCATATTTGTATAGCAGATTGTTCGTATAGAACATTAGGTCGTCTCCATATGTTTCAGTACTCAGAGCATATCACACGTATCTACTATCAACGTCTGTTATCTAGTCTGGAGTGTGATAACGCACGTGTTTTTAACCAGGTGATAATGGTCAACGCATCTCTCAATGAAGCGAAATAAGGGCGGTTTTCGCTTGGAGCGAATCTTGCGCAACAGTTTAATGCGATTGCTGCCTGGCGCCTCTTGCCAAGCGAATTTGTTCCACGTCAAATGTGCCGCGTGTTAGCTGGTGCCATGACGATGTTTGTTTATTTATAGTTGCGGTTTTTGTTGAGCCTTCAGTCGCATCTGTGCCTCAAGGCTGCAGTCTAGACACGTTTGAGCGAGTACGAACAAGAATAATAATAATATGTAAAGTTAGTATAAAAAAAATATATTTTATCATCTTTCTAGCGTTAAGTCTTATGCTTAATCGAAAGTTTATGTACATACATACATAACATCACGCCCAAAATTCCTGAAGGGGTAGGCAGAGTCGAAGGGGCAGCATACCCCTTCAACCACATTCAGCCAAAAATAAAACCGGGCTGGGTCAGATGGAAAATTGTGATAAAGCAGTGACAAGTGGCTAGCTTGTCGCCAACACAATCACATACCCAAAACCCGATATACCATTAGTCGCCTTTTACGACATGGTAGGCAAGAAACACAGTTGGCGCATTATTTTTAAGTCCCAGACCAACAAGGACATGGGACGTTTGTCACTAGACAGTTATGTTTCATTTAACTTTATTTAAAAATTAATAAACATCGTTTTGTTACCCTATAAATAGCAAGTATGAACATATAAACAAAGGAAATTCCTCATAAAATGATGCTCCTTATATGACTCATGTTATTTTTCGTCCTTTCCGTACATTTAGCGGTCAAAGACATTTGGGTTAAAACTAGCTGTGAATTAAACCATTCCGTCTGTTCGTCATCATATCTTTATATACATATTATCACGCCCGTAATTCCCGAAGGGGTAGGCAGAGTCCAAGGAGGGGCAACTTCCTTCAACCACAGTTAGTCAAAAATAACGTTGAGCTGGGTTAGATAGTCTTTTCAAAAAGCCGTGACAAGTGACCAACTTGTTGCCTATTGATTTGGTGATAA
Source organism: Glyphodes perspectalis (assembly GCA_951394215.1). Lineage (NCBI taxonomy): Eukaryota > Metazoa > Arthropoda > Insecta > Lepidoptera > Crambidae > Glyphodes > Glyphodes perspectalis. The sequence continues at coordinate 9,790,681 of OX596223.1, forward strand.
TCATCATATTTATCTATTTACATACACACATATATAACATCACGCCCATAATCCCCGAAGGGGTAGGCAGAGTAGTAGAGTCGAAAGGGCAGCAAGCCCCTTCAACCACATTCAGCCAAAAATAAGGCCGGGCTGGACTAGATAGAAAATTGTGAAAAAGCAGTGACAAGCTGCTAACCTGTCGCCTACACAATCACACACCCAAAAATCACATCTTTATTTATTTAATTTAGTAAAGTAAAGTATTCGTCCGTCAAATAAAATTGTTTTTACGATTTATCGTTGTTTCTGCAACAGAATCGGATTTAAAATACACGAAAAATTGTACTATCTTTTAACCTTCTACTCTTACAGCCCACTGACAGACGGACAGTCAAACAGATGGAGGGTTAGTAGTGTTGCCCAAAGCAAGACTCTTGCGGCGGTCTTGCATGTCGTCATCTTGCGGATTTAGTCTTGTTCTTGCTTAAATGTTGCTTGTTGCTTGGTCTTAACCTAGGACCAAGCAACAAGCAACATTTGATCAAGAACAAGATTGAGTCTGCAAGATAACGGCATGCAAGACCGCCGCAAGAGTCTTGCTTTGGGCAACACTAAGGGTTAGTAACAATGTCCTATTGGCACGTTTTGTATAGAACCTTAAAAGTGTAAGTGACATATAACCAGGTGTCCCTATTGACATGTGCCATAATGCCATCACCTGGCATCAAGTTTAAGTTAATATAACACGACAGCTTACTTTTATGTCGAACACTTGAGCAGTGTCTCATTACTGATCTGTTAATAAGTAGGGTTGCCATCCGTCCGGTTTTCCCCGGATTTGTCCTAGTTTAGAGCCGTCCGGGGAGCGTCCGGGCAGGGCTTCATTTGTAGTCCGGTTTTAAAAATTTTAAGTCTTGGGCCGCCCGCGACACACGCACCGTGCCCGCACGCCGCGATCAACCGACTCGACGAATCGACTCGCTAAATTCACCATAATTTTCGACTGTTTTTTATTACACTGACTAATGTTTAAAAACCTGTGACATGTCCGGATTCTGGGCTCTAAAATACTGGGTTTTCACGCGTCTTGTCCTGGTTGCCAAATTTTAGACATGGCAACCCTAGTAATAATTAAGACACTATATTAAACAGGGTTTCTCAACCTCTCCATAGTCCGGCAACACCTGCAAAATTAAAAAAAATCGACGTGGCCGAAGTGGCGTGAAGTTTAGTCAGTCAATAAGTAGATACTAAAGAGAATAATTAAATGGATTCCCAAGAATTTTATGCTGTTCCTGGACGTGAATGTTTTATTAATAATAAAACGCATTATATTAAACCCGTGTGTGATAAAGGTGCATTTAACTCGTTACTTTGTCAACAAATTGATAGCGTTATTTTATTAACCGCTTACTGATTTGTATAAACATGGAATCAAACGCGGTAGCGGCTTGTAAAATCATATTATTAGTTGCAATATTATCGGCTGGGACTGTGGGAATTTATAGATTAACGAGAGTTGAGACAAAATAAAAACAGTGTATAACTAATTAGTCCAGAACTTAAAAAGAATGCGCTTACACTGCCACCTATCTTTCTTGAATAATGGTTTATTGACTGTTGTAGGTACGATAGTGTTAACGACGAGCTAGCCACTACTTTTTCATAAGTGATTATTTGGCTTGGCCTACCCACGGGGATCACAGGCTTCAATAGTTCTATAGACATATCACAAACCTCCTATGTCTCCTTCTTCCTTATTAGGGTCTAAAGTTCCCTATCTTAATTTGACTAGCCCGTTGGTTAAGTGGTCAGAGGGTCACGAAACCAAGGGTCGCGGGTTCGGATTCCGCTAGGGGCAAATGTTTCGTGTGATGAACATTGACATTTTTACTCAAGTCATGCATGTTTATAAAATTATTGAAGTATGTCTATCTGTTCATCTAGTATTCATAGCACAAGCATAAGCTTAGTTGGGATTAGGGAATTGGTGTGTCAGTCTGAAGAATTTATTTATTTGATTATTTACATATTATTAATTATTGCGCAAAATACCAGTATGATCGATCCGTCTTTATACTAACCAACATCTTAAAAAAACATACAAATTTAATAAGTTCCTATTATAATACCTACTCAGTAGCCAAGAGCGGTGGTAGCTCAATGGAAAGGAAGGATACGCGCCTCTTAACCGAAGAGAGCGGGTTCAAACCCGGGCACGTACCTCTGGATTTTTCAAATCTATGTACGTATTTATACCACTAGCTCGACGGTGAGGGAAAACATCGTGATGAAACCTGCAAATTCAAATAACTTTGGATTTGTAACCATGATCCAAAAATTGTCTGGTACCCTATCTTAGGGTTACAAATGTCAGATCGGCAGTCGCTTCAATGTAATTACTAGACTCGCTAAATCCAGGATTATGGTCTAAGCGGACCCCGTCTAAGCACGGGACATAACGCTAGGAAGATGATAACCTACTCAGTAGCTACATATAGTACTGAGTACTGTACTTTATCACTCCAATCTAGCTATAAGACATACACTGCAGTATCACAGCGTAATTCCTGATACTAATTAAACTTACGCTATCTTGTTTTACAACCAATAGCGGTTACAGCCGGTTAGTTATCGCCCTCGCCCAGTACATGGCAACTGTAACAACATTGGATGCTCGTGTATTCCACGTGCTGTGAACTTATAACATAGTAAATGTACCGGAAAATGTTCCCTTCGTGTGGTGTGAATATAACACGAGGATTGTTTGATGTCATTCACCTTTGTCTGTAGGGTCCAAATGGTTATATATAATACTAGCAGCGCCCCGCGGTTTCACCCGCATAGTTCCCGTTCCTGTAGGAATATGGGGATAGAATATAGCGTATGTTACTTCCGGATAATGTAGCTTTGCAATGGTGAAAGAATTGTTGAAATCGGCGCAATAGTTTTTGAGTTTATTCATTACTTATTCACAAACATACACAAACACAAAAATACAAAAATAAAAATCGTTCCTCTCTATTATATTAGTATAGACTAGTATAGATAAGTTGCTACGTTTCTTTAGGGAACGTGTCTAGTAATCAATGCTGGGTCTAGGGGGTAACTGAGGGGTCAGATGTTCTGGGGGATATTGTCGATGTTATGATTCAGTGTCACCATTCAAGCCATGAGGGGTACGGGGTTCTAGTGGGTATACATCGGCCATTCACCATATTTGGCCCGAAAGTTGGTCTCCGAGGAGAGTCCGATATATCACCCCTGGGAGTCAGTCCAATACACCACCAGATTCCCCCGGGTTGAATGACGGTGCGTAACGCATTTTCCCGAGTTCAAAAAGGGCTAACTAAATAACTAACTGAGCTTCTCACCACTTCCCTAGCAGGGTAGGCAGAGGGAACTGAACGCCATATGGCACGATTCTTACACACCTCAATTACTTCTTCAACATCCATGATCCTTTTCATACAAGCTCTACGGTTTTTATAACTCCTAACATCACCTTCTTTTAACACACGACCAATCTGGTCGGGGTAGGTGAGCCTGGGTCTTCCGCGGTTTCTACATCCTTCCACTTTCGCATTGTATATCTGTTTAGTCAATCTTTCCTCATCCATTCTTTCCACATGTCCGAACCACTGTTCAAAAAGGGCGTCAGATGTTATGGGGCGCTAAACCTAAAAAAAGAAGAGTCCGGCACTCAGAGACGCACTTTTGTTTGGTCAAGCGCATTAAATAGCAACCAGGTTAAGTCCACGACCTTATGCCTAACGTCAGCATACACGCAGGCTTTGCACCATATCTTTCGCATATATAATTTAGCAAAAAAGAGTAGAGATCTATACATCCCACTAGTTTCCCACCGGTCTCTGAATACCGCAATACCAATAGTTAAACAATAGATAATGATTTGCTATATTCGCAATTCTCACCTGTAATTGCCACGAAATAGTTACTGCGAACTAGCTACATTGCTAAGTGAACGTGCTAACCTGAACATAACATCAAGGCTTTTCCTGCTCATTGACTCATTTCCAGTCAACACTATCATATCTTTGCGGTTTTGTTTTGGGGACTCCCAAGCCACCAGTGCTAAGCAGTATCTGACTCCAGATTAAATTTTAACTTTAAAATAATAGCTATAGTGTTTAGATTCAACAGTGCAAGCAGCCTCATTGAAATTCTGAGGACGCAACTGTTCAGGGATTTTGCCCGATAGCTTGGTGAAGTACCGAGCTCGGATGTAATTATAAGCTGTTTAACCATGCATTGCCAATTAGTCTTTACTTATCTTGTTAGTAAATAGATCTACATTATAGATTAAATACAAGATATCATACTGATACATATGTGCATGATGATATATACCTATGATATGTACATCGTACTCGTATAAGCAATACACTCTACAAAGACTTACCTATGAATTAAAAAAAAAACTTATGTATGAATGAAAGCTCACATAAGCTTTTTGCCACGTTTATAATTTTTTGAGGTCATCTAGCAATGGTAGCTACATTATAACCAGACGCACTAATTCTAGACTAAAGGCCTATTGTCTTCAATGAATTCGATTAACTGGGTAAAGCTTATCTTCGTGTGCGCTTCATAGTTAAGGACTAAATTAACTCTAACATGACCCTACTTGCATGAACAGTTAAAACTAAGTTGATGAAGAATAAAATCTAGTGTGACCATGTAGGTTCTTAAAAGGGGTCTACAGGAAAACCTCATAATGAAATGTTTATGGTAATAACAAAATGCCTTTAACAATAAATGTATCCGCTAATACATAACATAATCTGTTTGGAGAATATTCCAATCACAAAAACAGGGACAAATGATAAAATATCCAGAGCATGTAAACTCATCATTCTCTTGCTCTTCTCCTAGTTCATCTGGAGTCGGCGCAGCATGTCTTCCTCTTCCACACGTCCCGGTCAGCCGTCATCAAGCTATACATTCCCATTTCACTCATATCATATTTCACACAATCCATTCATCTCTTATTTGGCCTTCCTTTTCCTCTCACAATATTCCAATCACAAAAACAGGGATAAAATATCAGGAGTATGTAACCTAATTGCTACTAATTGCTTCTTTAAAGTGATAACTAGAGAAGAACGTGCACTGCTTAGCATCAACAAAGCTTAAAAGAATTCTTTGTGTCGACTGCTATTTGCATGTTTCTGTCCTTGTCTCGACTGCAGTAGGAACATACAACCTACAATGGAAACGAATTCTGTGAGTTTATTGTTATGCTTTCATGCTAAACCACTAAACAGCTTTAAAAAAAATTAACCAATGGAAAGCTACTTTATCAACGAGTAACCTAGGCTATATTTTATTTCCGTATTCCCTCAGGAATGAGAACTAAGAGGGTAAAACCGGCACTGTTAGTGAGCAAATAAATGAATTGTCATCCTATTTTATTTATAAGGAACTGAAATATAAACTAGTTTTCTTACTAATTGCGTCAATAGTCAGTGTGCGAATTACCTAATACCGTTATGAACACCGTTAAAGAATAATGTCGATATGTGGGTCTTAAGCTAAAGTCATTGAAGGTTAAACTTGTTGTTGGCAAGTTGGGGTATTCTGCTTCTATTTACTCTTTGTGTGTTAAGTATTCTGTTTTAGATTATTTTCCATCTAATCCAGCATTGTTCCGTGTTGGTCTGGGACTTAATAAGAATGTCCCAACTGTGTTTCTTGTCTAGCATATCGTTAAAGGCGCCAAGCTAGCCACTTGTCACTACTTTTTACGATTTTCCATCTAACCCAGCCCAGTTTTATTTTTGGCTAAATGTGGTTAAAGGGGCCTGCTGTCTCTTTGACTCTGCCCACCCCTTCGGGGATTATGGGCGTGAAGTTATGTGTGTGTGTATGTGATTATACTTATAAGTTGGTTTATATCTACGGTTGGAAAATATCATATAATATACAATGTTATTCAACGTGATAAATCTTGCACACTGTAAACTACGAATGTGTAACCATGATCAATATATGATAGATAGTTAGTTTGGTTGTCCTATCCTAAGCATTCGAATGCCAGATCGACTGTCTCTTCAATGTAGATACCAAAATTGCTATATCCTGGATCATTATAAGACCACATCACATACATTGATTTGATTCCGAGGTATGTAGCTTAAACGCTTGTGTTACGGATATCAGAAACAACAGTGGTATTACGAATCATCATAGTTTAAGCGGGCCCGACTAAGCATGACGCTAGGAAAATTAAGAACGTCTTTGTTGAACTGTCTCGAGTTTTTGAATCTTGCCAATACGATGTAGGTCACCATATCAAGACACCGTTACTCGTTCAGAGCTAAACATCATTGATTGTGTCCCAAATATCAGTTACGCAACCTTGACGCGACATCGTCGCGTTCACGATCGCACTTACGTGGTTGGAGGCACGTCAATACTTTCTCTGATGCGAAATAGGTTTCAAAACAGTCTCAGAACTGTTAAACTTCTCAATGCTGACTTTATGAGCTTGCTTAATCTTGAATGGAATCCTAACAATTTGGAGGCCGAGTCTAAGGTTTCATTGATTTGTAATTGGGATTACTTCTTAGGGAACTGATGCCAAAGTTGTTTAGTTATTTATGTCCGCTATTTTGACTTTTGAATGTGATTTAAGGAGCTTTTTGCTCCGTGGGCTCTAATTACTCCTTCGGGGCTCCTGCAGGCGTGATGGTATATAATATTTGTATGTAATAACTAACAATACCATCAAAGAATGATCGTGATACTTCGCCCCTGTGATACCTCTGTTGTTGCAAATATTCGTCTACTGGGACTAATTAACCATCAGGTGGCTGTCTGCTGGTTTGCCACTTTTAGTACGTAAGAACATCTAATAAAATAACGTATAATTTTATTTTTCACAATTTTCCAGTCATTGCCAGGTCTGGGATTTAAAAAGAATGTGCCAACTGTGGTTCTATCTAGCATGTCGTATAAGGCGACTAATGGTATATCAGGATTATCGGGTATTGGGTATGTGATTGTGTAGGCGACAAGCTAGCCACTTGTCACTGCATTTTCAAAATTTTCCATCTAACCTAATATATTTTTAAGTTTTTGTAATCCATAGAGTATCTAAGTTTTTAGTTTTAGTTGGTACATATGCTTTTTGTTTTATGTCTCCATGACACCTCTGAGTACTGAACAACAATGTCATAGTAAGATACAAGTAATATTGTTTACACTATTTATCTAACTAAACTAACTAACTAAACTTCACGCCACTTCCCTAGCGGGGTAGGCAGAGAGAACCGAACGCCATATGGCACGATCCTTACACACCTCACTCGCCTCTATTCACACTATTTATCTAATAGTCTATTATTATTGTTTAGTGTTAATAACAAAGTCATTGTTTATTTTGAAAGTTCTATTGTTATACAGTAATCGTCCGGGTTTTTCTTAAGTTATTGCTTAAGATTAGTGTATTGGTAAAAATAGTTTTTTTTTTATGAAATTTAGCCAAAGTCCAAGGGCAATTAGCCCCTGTAATCACTTTAGTTGGTACATCTATATTAGAACAATGTGCGAAATTGTGCGACAAGTGACTAGCTCGTCGTCTTCATAATCGCGAACCAAACTCACTATTTTCAACCAATGTTATTTTATTAATTCAAAACTTAGAAATACTGATTTTTGCGAACCTAACCCCCAACACCACTATTCAATCAAGGCTAAAACATATCTATAAAGTCTGAACTTCTAAGAAATACTTCTCCGATCGGATAAACCCATCTCTAAACCAGACGAATGACGTCGCTGTCGCCTCGAGTTTCGACAATGACGTCAAAGGTTTTTATAGTAAACGGTTATCGCTAATGTGGTCACCACGTGCGCGCGCGCACAGCTTGCTCGATTATAAAATACGCGAGTTTGCACCTTCCGTTTTGACCCATTTACTTTGTCATCAAATCGCGCGCACTATCAAAGTACAGTTAAATACACACAAAGTCAAAAACGTTTTTAACCAACCACTATAAATAAATTTAGGTATTTTCCACGTACTTGTACATATTTTGTTTTCATTTTTCTTTTAAATTCAAGCCGTATAAAGTGTCTTATAGATTTAGAAGTAATACATTCATTAAAATGTATATGTTGGCTAAAATCAGACAATGTCAACTCCCGCGCACTGGCGCGTTGACGTGACGGACAAGCCACTGTCGATCGCCTAATGTGGTGACCACGTGCGCGCGCGCATGCCGGCTGCCATTATCGTCTTGTTTCGGTAATTGAGCGTTAGGTAGCGGGTCAAGTCGCTTCGTAATTATGCTTATGTAACTTTAATTGAGATATTATAAAATTTAAATAAATTTTTATCTTTTTCACTTTCTGATCATTGTGGCCTAATTGTTACTATTCCTAAACGAACTTTATCTGGAAATCTTGATTTTATGATCATTATGAGAGATTAGGGAAGTGAAGACACTCGAAGTCAGCTTAGACCATAATCTTGGATATTAGCGACTGTCGTAATCATTAAACAAAAGTACAAAAAAACACGACTCAATCCCGAAGGGGTTGACAAAGTCCAGGAGCAGTAAGCAGTCTTTAACTAAAAGTAAAACTTTATAAATTTTGGAAGGGGAAGGGGGGGGGGAGGGTAGTCGGTGTGTTTTAAGAATCTGTCACCAGGTCTCTATCTGTTCATCTTACTAAATCTAGGATCAAATCTAGGATCATACGATTTGAGGGCTCTCAAGAAAAGAACCTACAAATTTCTTAAAGGCCGGCAACGCACTTACGATTCCCCTGGTATTGCTGGTGTCCATGAGCTAAGGTGATCACTTACCGTGCTCGTTTGCCTCCTTTTAAACATAAAATAAACTATTATCTTGTTTCAAATATTTGTAGACTTGGGTCTACAAATATTTGAAAATAGTGCTAGATCTCAGCGCCAACACTGAGGTCTAGCACAATTTTCGTTGCGTCCGAAATCAAAGAAAATTGACTAAAGATAGTTTAATAAGCCTGCACCTTGGACTTTACCCTCGATATGATGATGAACAGAAAGAAGAGAAAAACTGATCAATAAACATACATATTTACCGGTAGCTATTAGTCTCTGGATTAGTCACAACACGTCTACTGCAGTAACATAAACATTGACTCACTTCACTGCGCTGATGAGGTCACTCAGTGTTTACTACCACATCGCACTAGTAGAGTCCATTCACCTTCTTATCAAATATCGTAACCTTAGTGACATAATTCGCTGAGTCAACGTTGTTCGTGTGCCAGTGACGATTTAAGCGCCTAACGCTAAAATTTTGTTTTTTCTTCCTTATTTTGTGGTTAACCACTGAAGGAATGTTTCATCTCAGCCGAAAGACGTCCACTGCTGGACATAGGCCTCCCAAAGATCGCCAAAACAACCGGTCCTGCGCTGCTTGCCTGAAGGAATGTTTACCTTAATTTAATTGTTTCCAGCTCGTTAGACCTTTCAACACAATTTATTTAAAAAGTTGATTTTTATCATCCAATAGAAAAAATAATTGTTACTTAAGTGGTAATGAGTCTGTTGTAGTTCAATAGTTGTAGGTAATGACATCGCTTCTCACATGCGAGGGATACCGATTCAAACCTGGTTACATACTTCTGCAATTTGCAATTCTAAACATATTTATATACGTAGCTCAGCAGAGAAAACATCGCAAGAAAATCTACACATTCGTATAATAAATAATGTCCTCCTAACTGATTTCGGTCACGGCGGCGGCCAATCTCAACGAGGATAAGCCAACAGTACAGGAGATATTAGACTGCACAAGTGTGTGCACAAACACAGGTGCACTCTCTGTTCCCTCACTCTCATAGTCCGGTGAGACGGCACCGACATGACCGGTTAGAGGTCAGGCGCTCAGGCTGCTTTCCGAGGCACGGGGGTGAGGGCACATTCGTATAACTATGGGAGTATAACTGTGCAAGTATGCACTAGCCTTTTATATATTTTTACCTTTTTATACCTTTTTGTCTATGTTTTTGATAACTATTGGTTATGCTTTTTTGATTGATTTATTACACTTTTTGTTTTACTACTAAAAGAACCAGCGCCTTTTTATAGCGGTAGTTTAATAATAACCATGCCCCAATTTATCTGGTTCCCCTAGGCGAAGAAGATCACTTAAATATCTCAAAACTGGATTAAAGTCTATGCGGACCCTGACTAGGAACTAGACATAAGGCTATCAATACCAATGAGGGTTTCTTATCTTTATATCTTAGTCTTTACTTTTACTGCACACTTAAAATAATCATAAAACCTAACGACTATTTGCAAAATACCCGCATATGAATTTATCATTATTATTTATTGCCCCAACTATACATTTCGCACAAAGAATAGGTACCTAAAGAAATGTTTCACAACAATTCAATGATTTGCAGGATTGCCCTTATACAGCTATATTTGAGTGCATAATGATTAGAGAACTGAGAACTGTGATAAGGTCTGTGAATCATTACACTCGTGTGATACCTGATAACCGATTTCTTTTATGTCCTTCGTTTGACCATGGGACTTATATGTATGTATGTATGTGAAAGTGAATATGTATTTTCCATTAACTCACCTTTATTTTTGGCTAAATTTTACTCTATTGAGAAGAAACCGGCAAGAAACTCGATAGTTACTCTTTAAAATGCCAAAATTTACAATTTCGTACTTATTAATCTACACTTACTAATAACACTGCAGGTGAACACTTCATTATGAAGTTAAACATATATGCTTATCATTTAGGAAGTCCTTAATCTTATAATAGCCCTTACTCATTAAAAACGCTTTAATGGACAATTTGAACTTATGTGAAGGTAATGCTAGTAGACTTTCTGGTAGTTTATTAAATATTTAAAATATTAGAATGCTGGTAAAACAATCCAGTTGGGTCCAGCACAATTTTAGTTTTACTGGATCCAACAAAAAATGCCGCTGTATTGCAATTCCTACTTATGACCTTATGACGATAGCGCTTTATGATCTTTATATTCCCTAGCGTTGGTGCGATTCTTAGTGCTATCGTGGTATCGTGCCTTGTATAGCCAGAAAGGTGAATACTGAACAAAACCTTCAAAGAACATCGTGCGAGTGACATCCGTTGTTTTGCATGCGCCTATAGGCTAAGATAACCATTAGTATCAGGCCAGACATATGAGTTGACAAACAACCTTCATGATATAAAAATAGGAAATATTATATTAAGTGCATTATTAATATTAGTTATCGATCGTGCGATATCCGATAAGTGAAATATAACTACATTTATCAGAAATCATGCCACTTTGAATATCCATCGTCCGATCCTGGAGAAGTATACCACGATTAGCATTTATACATAGTGCAATATGTAATTTGATTATCTATAATATAAAAATGAATCGCTGAATATATTGCTAAGCGCAAATCTCGAGAACAGCTGAACCGATTTTGCTAATTATTTTTTAGTTGTGTTTGTTATTATCAGGTGAAGGTTGTTATGAAAGAAAAATATAAAAAAAGTTGCACGGAAAAATGGGTATTCAAAATCCGAGAACGGGGCGTAACGAAGTGCGCCGGGTCAGCTAGTATGTATATAAAAGCACCCATAGAAACTTCCTTGAGAAATGTATTGTCTTGATCATAGTTCGGTTCGATGGCGCATTCGATAGTGACACTGTCCTATGCGCCCAGAGTTGTGGGTCCGACCTCTACTTAGGATAAACGTGCTCAAACTCAAACTCAAGCTCAAAATACTTTACAAAGGCCTCAAAAAAGCACTTACCCATCGTCAAGTAATAGTTCCTTATTACGACATGTTAGGCGAGAAACAATTGCATTCTATTTCACTCCCAGACCAACATGGGACTAAAATTTCATCATACCTATTCATTTGTCCCATGTTGGTCGGGGACTAAAAAGCAATGTGCGAACTGTATCTCTTGCCTAGCATGTCGTACAAGGCGACTAAATGGTATATGGGGTTTTGGGTGTGTGATTGTGTAGTCGACAAGTTAGCCACTTGTCACTACTTTTTCACAATTTTTCATCTAACCCAGCCCAGTTTTGTATTTGGCTGCATGTGGTTAAAGGGACCTGCTGCCCCTTTGACTCTGCCTACCCCTTCGGGGATTATGGGCGTGATGTAATGTATGTATGTACCTATTCATCATCATCTTCCTAGCGTTATGTCCTGTGCTTAGACGGGGTCCGCTTAGACCATGATCCAGGATGTAGCAAGTCTGATAATTACGTTGAAGCGACTGCCGATCTGACCTTCGTAACCCTAAGATAGGGGAACCAGACAATTTATGGATCATTGTTACAAATCCAAAGTTATTTGAATTTGCAGGTTTCATCACGATGTTTTCCCTCACCGTCGAGCTAGTGGTATAAATACGTACATAGATTTAAAACATCCAGAGGTTCGTGCACGGGTTTGAACCCGCACTCCTCGGTTAAGAGGCGCGTGTCCTTACCATTGAACTACCACCTATTCATCTTACACCAAATTGGTGTATATCATTTATTCTTGTTTACTACATTCATGAATTCATGAATGAGATTGACTTAGGTTGTTTTGATAACAGTGCGCAAAATACATGACCTTATAAGGAATATACTCTTCTAAAAATAATCTTTACATGAATAATACGATAACAACTGATAACACAGACATGTGGCTGGCGCATTTCCGACGCAGGGGGTTCAATGAAGTATGCTACACTTGTAGTGATTCCAAGACAATGATTCACAATACTTATTGAAACAACGCGACTTGTCATACGAGGATCGTACGATGAAGACTGGACAAGTAAAAGATAAGGTCATGATATGAATAAATTATTTATTTACTAATAATATATATGATTAGAATTATGTATATAATCTGTGTTTCTTGCCTAGCATGTCGTAGAAGGCCATGATCCAAAAATTGTCTGGTTCCCCTATCTTAGGGTTACGAAGGTCAGATCGGCAGTCGCTTCAATGTAATTACCAGACTCGCTAAATCCTGGATCATGGTCTAAGCGGACCCCGTCTAAGCACGGGACATAACGCTAGGAAGATGATGATGATGATGTCGTAGAAGGCTAATGGGATATCAGGTTTTGGGTGTGTGATTGTGTAGATTAATTAGCTACTTGTCACTAATTTTTCACAGTTTTCGATATAATCTATCCCAGTTTTATTTATTGGTTAAATGTAGTAAAGGCCAATGGTAGCTGCCCCCTTGATTCTGCCTACCCCTTAGGGGATTACGGGCGTGTTGATATGTATGTTTTAGACTGGCTCGATGGCGCATTTGGTAGTGACCCTGCCCCATGCGCCAAGAGTTGTAGGTTCGATCCCTACCCAGGACAAACATTCGTGTGATGCATACTTGTGTCTGTTCTGTGTCTGGGTGTTAATATCCAATATTTGTATATATTGGTAATACCACTGTTGATCCTGATATCCGTAACACAAGTGCTTAAGCTACGTATCTCGGAGTCAGATCAATGTATGTGATGTCGTCGGATATTTATTTATTTATTATTTATATAATATGTATGGTGATGGGGGCGAAAAGTTTGTATAATTTAAACAACTCGACTTAATTTTTAGCTAAAAGTAGTTTAAAGAGTTTGCTGCTTCGACTCTGCCTTTCTGGGATTAAGGTTTTTAATTAGAAATTCTATTCGGGGATTTTTGCATATTATGTTTATTTTTTTAATCTTTCGTCGACAGTATTTTCAAGAAACTTATTATCATGATTTACAATTTGTAATCGACATTTCTACTTACGATGACAAGGATTTATTTAATCTTACAAATAAAAAATGAAAGTCCTGAATCATTCACTGTCTCATCAACACAGAGCGTGAACCATCGGATCTACAAAGTGGACATTTTGTGTAGATAGTCCTTTTATGACGTTTATTATCAAATTATATATTTATATACTATACTTAACAAAGACTACTACTACTTGTAATAATACTCGAACATTAACTGTATCACTTGGTATAAATATTAATTTAATATGTAAATCTAAATTTTTATATTCAATCTGTCATTGAAAAGAGTAACTACCAAGTAACTTGCCGGTTTCTTCTCGGTAGATGCGACATGTCGAACCGGTGGTAGATTCAAATTGTTCTATTTTGTATCTATTATTTGACGATTTACAAGTGCTTTTTTGAGGCCTACGTAAATAAAGATATTTTGAGTTTGAATTTGAGTTTGAGTTTGACTAATTCATGCCTGCATGTCATAAAAAGCGACTAATAGAATGTTAGGTATTGGGTCTGTGCTGACGTGAACGACAAACTATTCCCTTCTAACTTCTTCTTTATAATGTTTACAATGTTGAATTCATAATGTTTGCTGCCTCATTGATCCGGATTGATTGATGATTGGATTAAGCATTCCAGCTGGGTCTAGTACAATTTTAGATCTGCATGAGCTCATTAAAAACTGCCGCTGCAAAAATTCTAACCGACCTATGTCACCTTTATGCATTGCTAGTTTTAGCATAGCTATCATTATTTACAATCAAAAAATTGTGCAAATATTATCAGCTGATATAACAAAGAATAAGTCATTTATCATTGTTAGTAAGCAAATAATAACAATAAATAAACACACGTAAACTTATGAATGCCGCAAAAATTTATTAGTAATAGATTATATAATTATATTCGTTATATCAGAACTTGTGTAATTATAGCGATAAAATGTGTTTGTTATATGAGTAAGATCAATATTATTGGCGGATATTATATGTAGTAATGAGTCATTAAATAACTACAGTAAATATCAGAAATCAACACATATATTCTAGTAGTCTGATTCTAAATTAGATTAAAGTTTTGTGTTATAGATAGGTACCTTAATGAGGATATGGCAAACACCCAGACTTAATAAATAATAAATAAATTTTCCAGTCTTGTCCCAGTTTTGTCCCATGTTGGTCTGGGACAAAAAAAAAGAATGTGCCAACTGCGGTTCTTGTCTAGCATGTCTTAAAAGGCGACTAATGGTTTACGGGCTTTTGAGTATGTAACTGAGTAGGCGACGAGCTAGCCACTTGTCACTCCTTTTTCACAGCTTTCCATCCAACCCAGCACACTGTACCATGTTGGTCTGGAACTTAAAAAGAATAGGCCAACTGTGGTTCTTGCCTAGCATGTCGTAAAAGGCGACTAATGGTATATCGGGTTTTGGGTGTGTGATTGTGTAGGCGACAGGTTAGCCGCTTGACACTGCTTTTTCACAATTTTCCATCTAACCCAGCCCGGTTTTTTTTTTTAGCTGAATGTGGTTGAAGGGGCATGCTGCCCCTTTGACTCTGCCTACCCCTTCGGGGATTATGGGCGTGATGTTATGTATATGTACATTTTCCAGACTGTCACACCAATACCTTAGTTCCAAACTATGTCTGTACTCGTTCTATGGATACTAGGTGAACGGTTAGACATAATTAAATACATTTATCCATGACTCGAGTACAAATGTCTCACCATCACAGTATACATACGAGTATATTAAAATAATAGGAATAAGAGTCAAAAGATGTCTGATTATTTTGAAATTTTGCACACAATTTATCTGGGGTATAGACTAAATATATCATGCGATTTATATAGAAAAGGGGGGGGGGGGGGGTTAAACTCGTATGTGGCAAAGAATGTATATCGTAGGTACTTAAGTAAATAGGATACCGAGATATGTTATCAATTTATCAAAGTCTAGATTCTAAAGACTTTCAAAAGGTATGAAAGCTAAAAGTCAAGACCTTGACAATAATATCTTTATCGCATAACTTCTGGTAATGAAGATAACGAATTATATATGTAGGTTAAATATTATCAATTCGAAAAAATAGGTTTCGAATTTTTCTGTTGCTATCACAACGATAGTAAATTTTGGCAATACATAATCTGTTCTGAAAACCTGTCAGATTAACGATAGTATACATTTCGAATATGTACAATCATCACGTAGTAGATAAGTACAATGGTTTCACAATATTTTGTTAAATTATCTGTCGACTACAAGGAAATCTAAAGATCATTTGATAGATAAAGATAAAGATACGGAAATAACTATAAACATTTGCCGCAAAAACAATACTCTCTACAATACATTCCGATAATGTACAGCATGTGTGTGCGCAAGATTTTAATGATGATAAGACTAGGCAACTTACGAGCAAACATAATTTTCATAATTTTCAAGTCATTATATTATAGGCGCGGAACGTATTGGGATGTTGACACCATTTATATTTAATTTAGAAATATCAATTCTGAAAAAGAAAGTATCGTAGCATGCTGTTAAGCCTTATTGATTTTCAATCACATTCAGTCTAAGATTTTTAATTTTACAAAAACTGCTTAATATTAAGTCAGTTGACTATACAAACTAGTGACGTCACACGTTGACAAGCCCATATAAAATCTATGAAGTGATTTCGTTTTGACAGCTCTTAAAAAGTATCTCAAGTGACTAGCCAGTCAACATCCCTATTACAAAACAATACTAATCAATAGTTAATGAATCGGATAGCTGAATCACCAGGGGTTCCCGAACCAGGTCGAATCTGTCACTTGGGAAACCTTTTACAAACACAGCAAGACGTCCGTAATCCCCGAAGAGGTAGCCAAAGTCCAAGGATCAGCAAGCTCTTTAAACCACATTTAGCGGAAAATAAAGTAGGATTGGGTTAGATGTAAATTGCAAAACAAACATGTAATGGACTTGATATTCCTTAAACAATGTTTGAACTTATAATTATGTAAGACTACGATCCTGAATTTAAAAACTTATTGCATTGAAGCGACATTGTAACCATGATCCTAAAATTTTCTGGTTCCCCTATCTTAGGGTTACGAAGGTCAGATCGGCAGTCGCTTCAATGTAATTATCAGACTCGCTAAATCCTGGATCATGGTCTAAGCGGACCCTGTCTAAGCACGGGACATAACGCTAGGAAGATGATGACTTTCCTTCATCGCCCATTTAAAACACTTCAAAACACCATATACCTAATTAGATAAAAATTATCGATGTGTACCAGGCGCGGTCATCTCTGACCGATGTCTGCCGGTTCGACACGTCACATTCAGTATCGCAGCTTGCCTAAACATATTGTGACGACCGGGGGCGTTTACCTAAAGGCTTAATCGGTGATACTGATAAATATATTTGTCTGAAACACATAATTTTGAGAGTGTGGACAGGTAAAACGTAGATACTAGGGATTGCAATCCAGCGGCATTTTGTGCTGAATCCAGCAAATGACGCCGAATCTAGTCGAGCTAAAATTGAGTCTAATAATCTAATATGTCGCTGGATGCAAAACAGCTAGAATTTTGCTGGGCCCAGTTGGATTCTTTAATCCAGTATTCCAATTCCAATATCTTAGTAGGTTAAGTAGTTTCAATTCGGAGACATTGAACCAGCATATGTCGCAGGTTGAATTGTGGTGGGCCTAGTTGGATTATTGGATCCGGCATTGTAATCTCTAGTAGCCACACGCAGAACGCAAGAATCGGAGTCGGAGCAAATTTTCGTCCAATGAGCATAGACGTGGAGTTTTGGTGGTTAGTATACGTAATATCTTGAATATGACCAGGACAGACAAGCAGTGCATCAAAGAAAATGACGAGATCCAGGGTTGTCGAAATATCTAGTATCAGAGTATTAACCAGTTATACAGGAGATATTGTAACGCAAAAATGTATACACTCTTAGTTCCATCACTCTCACAGTCCCCTGGAGGTGAACCGATTGGACCGGAGGAAGGTGAGGCGCAGGTCCAACCACTGAACTGAGTCATTTCTTGATCCGAACTTTGGACCTCGTGGTCTTTGGATAGCATTCGCTACCAAACGATCAAATCCATTCAATATCCACACTCATAAATAGATAATTATCTACTATTTGTTTTTGGCTGAATGTGATTAAAGGGGTCTGCTGTCACTTTGACTCTGCCTACCCCTTCGGGGATAGTAGTATAGATACCCCAAGCGGTATTTTTTTTCGATTAATTAAGCATTTCTATTATGACATTTCCTCACTACCTGACTCACCCGTCGATTATTGGTCAAAACAATCCTATGTCCACGATAAGCTATCTCGTACCAAGAACCGATAGTGTGGTGCCAGGCGCAAGCGTCGTCGCTGCCCGGCCAGTACGTACCTACACCTACTTTTTTAACGTATCCGATATCAAAACATTGACATGAACGCGGTACATACGCTCCGGCTATGGATCACGCACGTGGTTGTTTGTAAACATTGTGAGTTTTAGTCACATATGTATAATGTATATTGTTGTTCAGATCAAAAGTACTTTGATAGGAGTTAGTCTAGGACTTAAAATTACACCAAGTGTCTCAAATGTGTAGATTCCTTGCCATAAATGAATAATAAATATCAGACTACATCACATACATTGATCTGACTCCGAGGTAAGTAGCTTTAGCACTTGTGTTACGGATATCAGAACCAACAGTGGTATTACAAATATATACTTAAATATGGGATACTAACACCCAGACACAGAACAAACTCAAGTATTGATCACACGAATGTTTGTCGTGGGTGGGGATCGAACCCACAACGCTTGGCGCATGGGGCAGGGTCACTACCTAATTCGCTATCGAGCTTGTCAATCGATTTGTTAGTGTACATTAGGTGAGCTTGATATAGTCCCATGTTAGTCTCGTACTTAAAAAGAATGTGTCATCTAAAGTCCTTACCTAGTATTTCGTAAAATACTTATCGTGTATAGGTTATTGGATATTGGGTTTGTGATCATGTTAGTAAACATTAGGTCTTTAAATTCCTGTGTTGGTCTGAAACTTACAACGAATGTACCAACAGAATTCCTTTCCTAGAAAGATGCAAAAGTCTAATCTCAACCCAGTACTCCTATAGTACTGAATTGC
Organism: Glyphodes perspectalis; assembly: GCA_951394215.1. Taxonomy (NCBI): domain Eukaryota; kingdom Metazoa; phylum Arthropoda; class Insecta; order Lepidoptera; family Crambidae; genus Glyphodes; species Glyphodes perspectalis. Next base: position 9,809,620 of record OX596223.1, read on the forward strand.
GATTGTGTAAGTATGATGCAGGTCTCCGTAATTCAACGCCGTACAAGGTCTAAGCGACGCCTGATTAAGCTCAGGACAAAGCTATCAAGAAATCCTATAACAAAAAGTCTGAATTGCATGAATGAATGGAGCGTTAGGAAACCTTCTAGGCAGTAAAGTCTCATGCCAGAAGGCCCAGCTCGCTATACACAATGCGGTGCTGATTCCTGCGCTAACATATGAAAGCGAGAATTGGGTATGGCAGAAAGAGCATAAAAGTAGAATAAACGCGGTCGAGATGCGTGCGTTCGGAATGGTGATGTAAGAAAGAGAGTCGGTCTGAAAGACAGCGTCGGAGTCAAGGTAAGAAGAGGCATGCTCCGGTGGTTCGGACATGTGGAAAGAATGGATGACGAAAGATTGACTAAACTGATATAAAATCCAAAAGTGGAAGGATGTAGGAGCCGCGGTATTCCCAGGCTCACTTACCACGATCAGATTGGTCATCAAAACCGTTGAACTTGTACTTACGAAAAAGATCATGAATGTTGAAGAGGCGAGTGAGGTGTATGAGGATCGTGCCACATGGCGTTCGGTTCTCTCTGCCTACTATTATTTTTATATTTTTTTATATTTATAAAAGTACTGCGCATTAGCTAAACTACATTTTCACGTTTATCAATCACTCGTCTCGTTATCGCGGTGGGTGGAAGCCCTGCGTCAAGTGTATGCGCACGCGCATATATTGTTTACTATCTGTTTGACAACCGCTAATACGTCAATTGGATGACAACAAGAAAAAAAACGATCTAATTAAAATACATTTTATTAATACAATGGACCTTACTTTGTTAATAATAGAGTATTTTTAATACAGAGATACATTATGAAACGTGATTAATCGACTTACTAAACATTAATCTTCAGAGTTGTGGGTTAGAGAGAACTCGTGTAATTCGGAGCCAAAACATAAAAAATGGTGTTAGTCTCAAACCCATTTTTAACTGACTTCAAAAAAGGAGGAGGTTCTCAATTTGACCGTATATATATCCTAATATATATATATATATATATATATATCTAAACCTAATACATACAAAGGGCCGAGTTCACCAACAGATGGTTAAATTTTAATCAGCTGTTTAAACCATAAACGACTGTTTAACAATATGTTGCTGTTCACCACGCACTAACCATTGATTAAGTACTGTAATCGAGTGATTAACTTAAACGAAGTAGCCAACCCAGTTTAACCATTGGTTTACGCTTCCTGGCGTGACATTTTGCATTGTGCATCACTTCTGATTACAAAATAAAAATGCAAGACGCCTTGAATTATATCTTTGAAGAGGATAACGTGTTAGATGATTTTGAAGATATAGAAAGAATTTTGCGCACTTTACGTATATTCCAAACAAGGCGCAATTAATTTGAGGAATACAACGAGAAAGCATTTGGTACCAGATTTCGTTCATATAAACGTAGTGCTTTGAAATTACTTGATTTAATTGAAAGGAAGTTGGAAACAGATTTCTCGTCACTGGTTTAATTTACATTACGTCTTCGTTTTTCTGCTATAATCACTGATTTAATAAGCATGAAAAAACTAACACGATCTACTCAACAAGTTTGGTAGTTTACAGTTTGACATTGACAATGAAAATTGATTGACGTTGACATTCAACATTCACACAATAATGCTAAACCATTCGATCATTCGGTCGTTTTCGACTCACTCATTCAAAAACGTTTGGTTACTTAACCGTTGGTTAGAAAAAAATGGTGAACTCTAAAAAAACGCGGTTTGTTTAAACAACAGTTTAATACTAACAGAACGGTTACGTAATCAATGGTTAAGTTGTAGTTGGTGAACTCGGGTCTAAGTTAAGTGGATCATCAAACCCCTGGTTTTTCTTAACTAATAAGAGTTTACCTCGACGAGTAAACGAAACAATGGAAGGGAACCTGGATTTAAATAACTAAAGATATATTACCATGGTTCAATTATATTAAGGTATAAATATTCAATATGTTACTAAAAAGTCTCTTTGACTTAACTATACATAAGTTTAAATTACATATAAAAATTGTTTAAAAAGGCCTATTACAAGGTGACTATTTAAATGATAAGAATAGCTGGTTGGCCTCATAATAGGCTGTTCACCTGCACTAATAGATTTAACTTGATTAAAAATTTTAACTATTATCTATACTTATAATAAATCTGTAGAGAGGTCAATTCTGTACATGAAATATATTTTCAAAATAACTATCAGGGGGTGATTAGTGATCGATACTGATGCCAAAAATGTAATCAGTAAAATTTTTGGCTGTCTGTCTGTCTGTATGGTCCTTATAGAAACAAAAACTACTCGACGGATTTTAACGAAACTTGGTACAATTATTCTTCATACTCCTGGGCAAGTTATATTATACTTTTCATCACGCTACAATCAACAGGAGCAGAGTAGTGAAGGGAAAACGGGAGAAGTTACTCCATTTTTTAAGCTTCCGTCGCGTGTGCAACCTTAATGGTTAAAGTTACATAGAAATCATGTATGACGGAAATAGTCCTTATAATATTAACCATAAACGCGGGTGACACCGCTGGCACAGCTAGTTAGTTATAAGACTTGGCATTTAAAATTAAAAAGAGTAACTATCGAGTTTCTTGCCGGTTTCTTCTCGGTAGAAGCTACCTTTTGAACCGGTTGATATTGAATTTGTTTTGACGATTTATAAGTGCTTTGTTGAAGCCTATATAAATAAAGATCATTTTATTTCATTTCATTTTTTTTTTATTCAATTTAAATATATACATATTATGCATATTACTCATTGATACGTCAATCGGACATTACCTTTTCCACTGCTTCCGTTAGGGCAACCAGATAGACAAACTGACGACGGAGACTTACTAATAAATAAATAATAAATTCTCCAGACCGACACATTTAATTCCCTAGTTCTAAACTAATATAAATATATAAAAATACTTACGACGACATAACATACATTCTTCTGACTCCGAGCTAAGTAGCTAAACCACTTGTGCTACTACGATTGTCAGAATCAACAGTGGTATTACAAATATATACTTAAATATTAGATATTACCAGCCAAACACAAGTATTCATCACACGAATGTTTGTCCTGGGTGGGGATCCATCGAACCCACAACTCTTGGCGCATGGGGCAGGGTCAATACCGAATGTACCATAGAGCCAGTCGACTAAGCTTATGCTTGTACTATGGATACTAGGTGAACGGATAGACATACTTTATTATGTTTACCAACATCCATGACTCGAGTACCAAATGTCTATGTTTATCGGTTTCGAACCCGCGACTCTTGGTCTCTGACCATTTGACCAACGGGCCAATTAAGTAATTCATTAGCTCAGCCTCTTTTGGGTACAAAACCCAAAGCAAGTTGCATACGTGTTCATTTGAAACACCCGCACTTAGATTCAAATATGTCGAGTCTACACAAAAATTTCCCATCGATGACAAAACCGCAGTATAAAAAGTCCCTAACACGATAATTTTATCTTTTTTCCTTCTTCATGCAGATTCCACATCTACAAAGTTCACAATACTAATATGCACACTTATTTTCCTCAGCACACGTATAATTTGCGTCATTGACCCTAATTTAAACACCAAACGATACGAAAATGACACTTAATCCGTTACATTACAGTTTAAAGTCGAATAAACTTACGATACACGAAAACCATGAATGGAATTGATAGTACGAACTCTTGCGCACGTCGTATACAAAACAAACATTAACCTGTTTCGTGGCGATAATAAATAAAATCTAAAAGTAAAAACCCGGCTTCCCGGGTTTGCTAGTTTTTTTCCTTTACTAGTGAAATGTTGGGTGGAATCTTTATTTTTCTATAATGACAAGCTCGATGGCGCATTTGGTAGTGACGCTGCCCCATGCGCCAAGAGTTGTGGGTTCGATTCCCACCCAGGACAAACATTCGTGTGATGAATACTTGTATTTGTTCTGTGTCTGAGTGTTAATATCTAATATTTAAGTAAATATTTGTAATACCACTGTTGTTTCTGATATCCGTAACACAAGTGCTTAAGCTACTTACTTTGGAGTCAGATCAATGTATGTGATGTCGTTGAATATTTATTATTATAATGTTAATGTATTTCGTTTTGTATATTCCTTCTTGTCTACTAGCATTACAATTGAAGAAAACCCTAAAAAGTTTATTAGTAAGCTCAAAGATTTGACTGGCCCTTTGGTCGAGTGGTCAGAGACCCTGGCCACGAAACCAAGGGTCTCGGGTTCGAATCCCGCTAGGGGCAAATGTTTCGTGTGACGAACATGGACATTTGTACTCGAGTCATGGATGTCTATAAACGTAATTAAATATGTCTATCCGTTCACCTAGTATCCATAGCATAAGCATAAGCTTAGTTTTGGACTAGGGAATTGGTGTGTCTGTCTGAAGAATTTATTTATTATATGCTAATTAAAAAAAGCTATTACATATTTTTATACATATTTTTTATTACATATTTTGAGGACTTTAGAAATAATATGAAAGGAACTAAACGCCATACGAGTACTTACAGCTTGACGTTACTGTTGCAACGGCCTGTGGACTAAGTCTTGATACAGTGGCAATATTACAAATATTAGTAAACGATTAAAATAAATGTAAATAAGTATATATGCCTGAAGTCTAGAAATTCTAACTTAACTACTCAACCGCCCATAATGAAATTGTACACATTTAGTGTTACACAAACGAATTCCGTGTACACTTCATTTAAAAAAGAAATAACGATGCCCGATGCGAAGAAAAATGTACCTATATAACACTAGCGAACCGCGAAAAAGCTAAAATATTTTTTTTATGATCCTGACGTCTTTTGCTCGCATACACTTATTTTCGCAATTCGAAAGATTATTCGCCAGACGCTAATGAGACCGAAGCCCAAATGTCGACACGGAAATTCGCCAACAAAGCGATTCCTCGAATCAACGTTCGTACTGATCTCTTATATTTGCATTAAGTGTGAAATGACACTGGTTTTTTGACGCACGAGCCTCTGGTTGTTGCACTTGCTATTATTTCATTATTGTTAATGGTATGTCTAAAGGCAGCAGCCGTAGTTCAATAGTAAGGACACGCGCCTCATTACCGAAGGGAGCGGGTTCAATTCAGACACGTACCTCAGGGTTTCTCAAATCTATGCACGTATTTGTACTACTAGCTTGACGGAGAGGGAAAACATAGTGATGCAACCTGCACATTCAAACAACTATGGATGTGTAGCCGTGATTCAAGTTGTCTGGTAACAAAGGATTACGAAGGTCTGATCGGCAGTCGCTTCAACGTAATTACCAGACTCGCTAAATCCCGGATCATGGTCTAAGCGGACCCCGACTAAGCATGGGATAAAACGCCAGGAGGATGATGATATGTTTAGGCAGCACTAAACGCCCTGATCTACAGGCAGGCCAGACCAGCATCTCGGTGAGCAGAATGCCACCGCGACATATGCTGAGCTGAGAACTTTTATGTCCAACATATATTAATTTTTCATGTTACACAGTTATCTATACAAATATTTAAAAAAACAGTCGAGTTGAGAACCTCCTCCTTTTTTTGAAGTCGGTGATAAAGAGGAAAGATTGTTTATTTGTTTGCATCAAATAGGCTCCGAAACTACCGGACCGATTTGAATAATTCTTTCACCAATGGAAAACTAATTTATCAGCGAGTAATATAGGCTTTATTTTATCCCCGTATTCCCACGGGAGGGAACTACGCGGGTTAAACGGCGGGGCGTTGCTAGTATTAAATATCTATGATGTGTGTTTTACCCAATAAATATTTTCCTTTCTTCTTTTATGTATTCTTATCCAGATATATTATGTTGTTTCGTCAACAAATCAACAATGTAGTTTTAATAGTTGTTGACTGATTTTATATAAATGTGTAATAAACCCGATAACAGTTTCGTGGAATCGTATTGTTTGTTGTTTATTTATGTTATCGGATAGGATTGGGATAATTTATAGATAAAAAACATGACCCATGTTGGTCTGGGACTGCAAAATAATGTAGAAACTGTGTTCCTAGCCTACGGACTACTTAGTAAAAAAAGAAGGACTCCACGCTGTCATACTATAGCCTGAAGCCACGTTCATGCATGTGTGAGTGAGATACATAAGGATACCAGATATCGGATATCTGTCATTTGGAGCGCTTATTATGTCAATGTGAGACGTAAGTTGCATGTCAATTTGGAGCACCTCAGGAGCTTCAATGTCTAGTTAGAGGCGTGGAGTCCTTCTTTTTTAACTAGTCCGTGTCCTATCATGGCATGTCGTAAAAGGCCATTAATGGTGAGTCGGGTACTGGGTTTGTGATTGTGTACGTGATGAGCCACTTGTCACTACTTATTCACAATTTTTCATCCAACCCAGCTCAAAGTTGGTCTTTAACCATTTATAGTCAAAAATAGCTGGGTTAAGTTTAAGCTGGGCTTACTGCTCCTTTGAATCTTCTTACGAGTCATCATCTTCCTAGCTTTATGTCCCATGCTTAGAAGGGGTCCGCTTTAGACCATGATCCAGGATTTCGCGACTCTGGTACTTACATTAAAGCGACTGCCGATCTGATCGTAACCCTAAGATAGGGAAACCAGACAATTTTTCAGCTGTTCTCGAGTTTCGCGCTTAGCAACACATTCAGCGATACATTTTTATATTATAGATTGCAATGTTGTAAACATTAATTTGTTGTTGATGAAAGTATGTACATCGACACGATGGATACAGTACCTATTTAAACACAACATCATTGATCTGATTTCTAGGAATAATGTTTTTATCTTTTTCATATTATTATTATTTCTATTTCGAGACAACAAATCACATCAATAAATGTTATCTAGCCTGTCACTAGTCTGATTCTTAGAAGTCGAAAGATTCACACTATTACAACGGCACCAAATGATAGTGAAAGTATTTACCTCATAATGTAACAGCACCCAAAAAAGGGCTCGTTTAAAGCACTCCAGGTCTACTTAATATATAAATAAATAAAGCTAAATAAATAAATAAATAAATTCTCCAGACTGACACACCAATTCCCTAGTTCCAAACTAAGCTTATGCTTGTACTATGGATACTAGGCGAACGGATAAACATACTTAAATACGTTTTATAAACATCCATGACTCGAGTACAAATGTGCATGTTGGCTCAACCCAGGACCTCTTGATCCTTAAGCGGCGCATGCTACCACTAGACTAACGAAGCTGGAATAACTGCTTATCACCAAGCCAGCTGTCTGCTTGTTTGCTGCTACGAGAATTCAAATTCAAATATATTAATTAACAGAACTAAAGATATAACTAAACATTACCATTTAGGGCTCGTTTAAAGCACTCCAGGTCTACTTAACCAGTAGCGCATTAGTGTTAATGAGTAGCATAACATAGCGATAGAACGGGTTCGAGTGACGTACACAGTGTTGGCACGTGCTGTTCATTCAGGTTTATAATGACCCTTTCCCATAATGTACCTTGATTTAGAATGGCGCCTTCAGAAAATGCTCTTTCTCTAAATTGACCCTTCCATTTCATCCCATTGCCATTTCATTCTTACCCAAAATATTCCACTTTCACAGGCCCATCCCATCCCAGAAACCAAAAAATTGGATGCTTATGAAATACGTATGAAGCGGTCAATCAAAAAATAATTGTCACAAATGTTCGTCCAGCCATTTGGCTGTCTTTTAGTTGTACTGGATGCAAGAAAATGCTTGATATTTTCTTAAAATTAACGGAATCAACCATTCCGATTATATATATCCGATAATTCCGATTATTATTAGGAGCTTATATGGAAAATCTTTAATTTCATCTATACATAATCGAAAGTGACAGTATATGATTTTGTCATAAAAGATCTTTCCTCAAAAACTACACTACATCAACGAGGCAACAGTGACGGGCTCCCAAAATACAGGTCAAGACTGCTTCGCGCGTCAACCAAACGTTTCATAACGCGGCGCGCGCGCAGGTCCGGGTTTGAAGACCGAGTTGCAATACCGGACACGTGCAACAAGGTGATCAGAGTCCGGGTTGGGAATCCCTAAAGAAAGGTACAACTGGTTCCTCCTTAAGGATAATGCGAAATTAAAAGGCTAATGACAAATATATTTTATCAAAGTTATCCAAAAGGATTATGACTGTTAAAGAAGCGAGTGAGGAGGCATAACTAACTAACTAACTAGCATCACGTCTTTTCCCCAACGGGATAGGCAGAGAGAGAGACTCGAACATCATACGACACGGTTCTTACACACCTCAATCGCTTCTTTAACATTCATAATTCTTAAAAACCCTGCCGTATGGCGATCGGGTCTCGCTGCCTACCCCGTTGGGGAAATTGTGCGATGCTGGTTAGTTAGTTAGTTATGTCATACCCTTATTTATACTACTTGAGCCCAGACCAACTTGAGATCTAACTACTTTAAAAAATTGATAAATTGATCGCGATGTTTTACACATACAAAACGAAATGTAATCTTGAAATTTATTTAATTCTACCTAAATTGTAATTAATAGATTCGCTAATACGGTATAATAAATAAGTTAATACTTTTATAATGGCAGTCATTAAAAAAGATTATGTACAATTATGAACTGCCTAAAAATAGCATCATATATTAATGACTTCGTTCAGAGGAGATTAAAAATACATATCTATTTATATACTGCAACACTAGATGAGCTATCTATTATACTTAATTACTTAATCACTGTTAATGACTTGGAAAATGTTCGAACGATTTGAAACGAGATTAGGAAGATACTTACATACATGTTACATACATACACAATATATATAATATCACGCCCGGAAAAAAAAAAAAATAATAATGTTTATTTATTTCTTACAAGTAACTATTTTACAATGGTTCGGGTCTTCCCTTTTAAGTATTATTACTTGTGTTAGGGCAGACCCGCTCCCCCCCCGCCGGGGTCCTCGGTTTGTCGTACCGGGGGGGCTTAGTAGGCCCTGACATGGCAGGGCTGAAGCGAAGAAGGACCCCGAGGTGAGCCGCAACTGCACGACTTGCTACCGGGTAGTTGCGGCGGTCCGGCTGTAGACCCACTGCGGCCGGACCAGGGTTGCCGAGGAAGAGGAGGAGCTGAGTGTTGTCGTTGCTCGCCTCCCTATCCTCGGCAACCCGACAGGGGCGCGCTGGGTCGCGTCGTGGTGGGTCGCAGAGGGATTGAGCGTCTCGATGCTCTCCCTCTGCGACGACAGGGCTAGACCCTCAATCTGGGTCGCCGGGCGGAAGGCGGCCCCTTTGACGAGGCGCTCTCCGCGTGCCCCTCTGGCTTAGCAGAGGGCACAGCGCGAGAGTGGGCCCACGACGCCGGTCACGGGGATGATCGGCGTCTGAATCCTGGGCGGAGTGGTTGAGACATGCTGGGTGGCCTGGCATGTCTCGACGCGCGCGCGTGCTCGGTGCTGTGCATCCGACGACTGTTGTCGTGGGCTGCACAGCATCGACCACCGCCGCGCGAGGTGGGCCGCGTAGCGCGGCACGCGCATCACCGGAGGAGCAGTCGTATAGTCCCGACAGTGGGGATACAGGCTCCTCCGGGACTGCGCCGCTGGAGGCCACGTTGGGGTTTTAGTCGGTTCGAGTCCGACACACCGCCCTCTGCTTCCCCAAGTAGAGGGTGACGGCTCGTGGGAGTTTCCCCAACTAAAAAAAAAAAAAAAAAAAAAAAGGGCAGACCCGCTCCAAGGATACTTAGGTACTTAATTTCGTAAAAATTTAAAAATTTAAAACAGCAAGGGAGTGTGTGTGTGTGTGAGTAAGAATGTGTGTGTGTGTGTTTGTGTGTGTGAATCTGTGTTAGTGTGAGTGAGTGTGTGTAGTGTGTGAGTAAATGAGTGTGTGTGTATGTGTGTGTGAACAAAAAATGTAGATTCGTCTAAATAATGTGTAATTATGTAGGTTCTATGTTACAATAATTCCTCTATTTTTGGGTATGATTGAGATTTTAACCATAATGTTAGTTCTTTTTTACATTCCCTGATTGACATTGTGTAGATATTTATTATTATATTTATTTTATTGCAATCCCTGGAGGGGTAGGCAGAGGCAAATGAGCAGCAAACTTCCCTAACCAACTTATTAAAACTTCACGTCACTTCCCTAGCGGGGTAGGCAGAGAGCACCGAACGCCATATGAGGCGAGTGAGGTGTGTAAGGATCGTGCCTCCTTACACACCTCACTCGCCTCTTCAACATTCATGATCCTTCTCATACAAGCTCTACGGTTTTTATGACTCCTAACATCACCTTCTGTTAATACACGATGTGGTCGTGGTAGGTGAGCCCGGGGCTTCCGCGGCTCCTACATCCTAACTACTTAGCCAAAAATAAAGCTAGGTTAGGTCAGGTGGAAAATAAATGAGGAAAATTGTGACAAATGGCAAACTTGTCTCCTAGACCTTTCTCAACACAACATTAGTCCATTCATTAAACGATGTGCTAAACAAGGATCACTGTTCGATTATTATTATTTAAGTCCAGAACCACATGGAAATAGGAGATTAATAACCTTAAATATTTTTTCAAATAGCCACATAAAAGTTCGCAATTGGTAAGATCAACATTTACACATAAAGGTTTTCAACCCCAAAACCTTTGTGTGATGTCAGTCATCCCTCCACATTTCAAGGGCGTCGAACTCTCCGTTATGCGTAGATGATAAACAAAGAGATCTTTCACACCATTCTATTTTCGGCCGTCCTCGAACAGACGCCATTCGCTAATCAACCGCACGCCCATTTCAGTCTCGTGATTTGTGACGTAGCTCATAAATAATAACACCAGTGACGACGTTGTCTTATAAACTGAGACGCAATTTCGTTGAAGGTTCTGTCAGCGGAAAGTCTTGCCGAAATTGAAAGAAAGGAAAACAACAGAAGCCATTTATGACAGGGTAGCAATCCTTACATAAGTAAGGGTATAACATTGTCCATGTTGTGACGAGTAACGGAATAATATTAATCTACCTCATAAAATTGTGTTTGTTCTGTGTCTGGGTGTTAATATCTGATATTTAAGTATATATTTGTAATACCAATGTTGATGATGATATCCGTAACACAAGTGCTGTAGCTAGTTACCTCGGAGTCAGAACAATGTATGTGATGTAGTCTGATATTATAAAAGGTTTTATCAGTTCAATGGATTTATATAATTTATCTGAATATAACGGGAAAATGGCTATGAATAACATAAAATTAACGAGACTGATTTCGCAAAAGAAAATTAGAAAAATACAAAATTAAAATAAGGTCTCAAAAACTTTAACAAAAATTTAATAAATATTATATTTATCTTACTTATGATCTTCAAATGTAATCACCTGTTTTATAGTAAAAAAAAAAACATTGAAAGGTATTTGCAATCGGCAATTTTTACTTATTTTTTTTGTTTTTTTGATGATACGGTTAATTGTCTCGAGTTTGGGTGTTTGTGGCAAATTAGAAGATACCGATTTCTTTATTAAAACTGATTCATAAAATGGTTACTTTGATAACAGATCAATGTAGTTTATCTTAACATTTATAGTGATTTATATGCTAATCTGATAGCACCCGATTAGGTTTCGAATTTCCCAAAAATGATAAAGACAAGATACGCGATAATTTCTGTTACTATTTACAAAAGAGCTTGAATTTAAGTAGCAGTAGTTTGGTTAATCATAGATAGAGTGGTAATTTATAACATATTTCAGAAATTGATATCTTAATATGGATTTAGCTAGTGGAAAATCTTGATTTTTTTTCCTATCCTACTAATATTACAAATGCGAAAGGTTATATGTACGGATGGATGTTTGTTACTCATTCACAAAAAAACTACTGAATGGATTTTAATGAAACTTTAGAATAATATAGCTCATATACCCGAATAACATATAGGCTATGTTTCATCGATGTACCACGCGAGCGAAGCCGCGGGCAGAAGCTAGTATACCATACATTAGAAAATGTTACGTTGGATGACTGAAATAAGTTCAAGCTTTTCCATAATCACGCTATAATTAGTCCAAAACATGCTAATCCTGATAAGTGGGTGTGTCAGCTCACCACCATTAAACCACCAGATAATTATACCAGACTCAACAATTAAGATAAGATAAACATAGCAAATATTATGCATTCCTTCTTGTTATCTACGACAAGTCATCGATCAAAGATAAGGGTCAAAAATAGTTCTACGTAATATGACATTTTCCTTGCCCTTGGTTGGTTCATTCTTTTATGCATCGTTGGCACATTTTTAGTCAGGTTCCAGAACCATGATCCAGAGTTGGTTAGTTGACTAAACATTGTTAGTCCGTCGGTAATATTACTAAAAAAACTATATGTACTGATATTACAAAAAAGAATTGAATGTTTCAACTTGAACGCGCTAATCTCAGGAACTATTGGTCCGATTTGAAAAACTCTTTCAGTGTTAGATAGCCCATTTATCGAGGAAGGCTATAGGATATATAACATTAAATATAAATGCGGTTAAAACGGGTATTTATCCTTTCTCCAGCAAACAAAAAATTACACGAACGAAATTACGAAAATAGCAGTGATAAAATTTAACGTAACTCCACTAAGACCAACAGATTTTAGTCTTTAGTGACATCAAAGCTCCCCTTTAAGAACTTTGTTGTGTTAGTTGAATCGTCTTTAATTTTGGTGTATTTTGTACATACATAAGTACATAGCATCACGCCCATAATCCCCGAAGGGGTAGACAGAGTCAAAGGGGCAGCAGGGCCCCTTAACCACATTCAGCCAAAAACAAAACTGGGCTGGGTTAGATGGAACATTGTGAAAAAGTAATGACAAGTGGCTAGCTCGTCGGCTACACAATCACATACCCAAAACCCCATATACAATTAGTCGCCTTTTACGACATGCTAGGCAAGAAACACAGTAGACACATTCTTTTTTAAGTCGCAGACCAACATCGGACTATTTTGTAAATCAATAAATACGTCTCCAACATTTCTTGATAATCTAATAGGCGGACTAAATATATCGGGAAGGTTCCCTCAACAGCAAGTCAGGTTATACTAAAACGACTTGGTTTTCCTGTCTAAGGTAGAGAATCGTAGTACGTTTTTACATCTTACATTATTTTATTAAGCTGTGTTTCGTTATATTCGCATGCTAAACGATATAACGAATTTGACCAAGATTGTGCATTTATGCGTATATGTACGTAGATTTGAGAGGCCCGTCGAGTGGTCAGAGACCCTGGCCACGAGACCAAGGGTCGCGAGTTCAAATCTCGCTAGGGGCAATGTTTCGTGAGATGAACATGGACATTTGTACTCGAGTCATGGATTTTTATAAAATTTATTTATCCATGTCTATCTGTTCACCTTAGTATCCATAGCACAAGTTTATAAACTTAGTTTGGAAATATTATATGTATTAAATTATTAAATGTCAATTTTACACGACATCGTTCTAATATCTAAATCTGCCATTTGCCATTACTATTCTGTGTTTATGTATAAGTAAACCTCACGCCACGTCCCTAGCGGGCAGGCAGAGAACCGTCTAATTTTTAATATTTTTTTAAACAATAAATGTCAAAATGGCAAGTTATGTGTCGACTTAAGTACTTATTTTTAGAATGGCAAATAAGTAGATGACGTCATTGAACTCGTACGACTATTTGAAATGGTGTTAATTTCAAATTTGCCATTACGTTTTAGTAATACAAATATTTTTCAACAAATACGAGGTTTATTTTTAGATTAACTATGATTTTACTACCTAAGACATGTGTAAATATTATGAATGATTTAAATTTCATTGCCCTCGTCATTACCATAGATCTTCTCGTAATTTAATAGCCCACGTTAAGTAATTTACTAAGTGTAATTCATAGCTTTAAACAGTTTGATCTCCGTTCATATTTAAATAAATATAAATAAACTGTCCAGACGGACACACCAATTCCCAAGTTCTAAACTAAGCTTATGCTTGTACTATGGATACTAGGCGAACGGATAGACATACTTAAATACGTTAATAACATCCATGATTCAAGTAGAAATGTCCATATCCATCACACAAAACGATTGCCTCTAGCGGGATTCGAACCCGCGACCCTTAGTTTCGTGGCCAGGGTCTCTGACCACTCGACCAACGGGCCAGTCTATTTGTCATTTGTGTCTTCAATAGTTTCGGCAATAGTTCACCTTCAGTCAAAGTCAAAGTCAAGTCAAAGTCAAAATATTCTTTATTTATATAGGTTTCAAAGAAACACTTATAAATCGTCAAAAACAGTTGAAAGAGATATGATTCTACCACCGGTTCGGAATGTTGCATCTACCGAGAAGAATCCGGCAAGAAACTCGGTAGTTACTTTTTTCAACAACAGTATTAACAAAGTTATAAGAATCATATTTAACTTTGAACCATGTTTCAAAGTGGGCCTGGTGTGAAATAAGATAATAAAAATTTATAATAACTAAGAAAAAATAAAAATATGACCCGACCAGAGCAGACCAGTCCCCAAAGGCGGCACCTGTTCCCAAGCATGACGTATGTGTCAGCCATCGCTTCACTCAACCATATTTTAGGGAATGTAACGACCCGCCACATAGCGCCACCACCCCAGCGACATTTTAGTGAGCATGACTACTCGGGTTGGTCAGAGAAAAATGGAAAATTTAAAATAATAATAACAAGCCAACTAAAGAACATAGCTCAAAGCTTTTTAGTCAATATCATATAATAAAAATTCATTGAATTATTACATAAAATTGTGATGTCATGATTAATTTCATAAAATAGGCGAATTTAATTTATACATAGATAGTTAAAACTATTATTAGTGACTAATTAATCACTCGTAGACCATCGGTTTTTGTCATTTAAGAAATCTTCAACTTTATAATAACCTTTATGCATAAGATTTTTTTTTATGTATATCTTAAACTTGTGCATAGGTCGGTTTATAACCTCTTGTGGCAGCAGATTGAACATTTTTATACTTTGACCAACAAAAGAATTACTAACCCTACTTAGTCTGAGATTTGGGATAGCTAGCTTATGCTTATTTCTAGTATTAATGCTATGACTATCCGATTTTTTGGGAAGAGAATGCAAGTTTTTATACACATACATTAAACAATCGAGAATGTATTGGGACGCCACAGTGAGAATGTTGATTTTCTGAAATAACTCTTTTAAGGAGTCGCGGGGTCCAAGTCGGTATATAGCCCTAATTGCCCTCTTTTGTAATACAAAAATAGTTTGGATATCCGCTGCGGATCCCCATAAAAGTAAGCCATAGGACATGATACTATGAAAGTAGCTGAAATAAACTAATCTAGCCGTTTCGATGTCAGTGAGATTCCTTATTTTCCTAACTGCATAGGCAGCTGAGCTTAGTCTTCTTGCCAGAGTGGAAATCTGGGGAGACCATTGTAATTTTGAGTCTAAAGTGATGCCAAGAAATGTTGTTTGATTAGTGACATCAATAGACTCATTGTTCATTGTAACTTTACTATCAACTTGCCTAACATTTGGCATTGAGAACTTTACACATTTAGTTTTCTTTGAATTGAGTAATAAATTGTTGGTTGAGAACCAATGTAGGACTTGATCAAGAGCATTATTTACGTCGTCAAAATTATTTTGATGTCTGTCGATTTTAAAAATCAGGGATGTGTCATCAGCAAATAACACGATCTCGCACAAGTCCCTAGTAAAGAAGGGGAGGTCATTAATATAAATTAAAAAGAGCAAGGGTCCCAATATCGAACCTTGGGGTACTCCCATTAGTAAAGGTACGCCTATGGAGGTTGTACCATTGACATGTACTTTTTGAGTTCTGTCAGATAAAAATGACATTATTAAACTGAGTGAATTAAAAAAGTCATTTTCATTCAGTCGTTCTCTATTCATCGTCAAATTTAAAGGAAACAAGTGTACCTATCTCCAGTGGCGGATTTACCCTAAGACCCAGTAGGCCTGGGCCTAGGGCGGCCAGATGTTAGAGGCGGCCAATCGTGATAAAAATTAAGTGATGACGCTTTAGTACTGAGAATTATGGCCTGGGGCCTAGAGCGGCCAACACTGTAAATCCGCCACTGCCTATCTCATAAATTTAAGTGTTAAGATTAATTCCAATCAATTTTAACAAAGTTCGAAAGCCTTAAGTTACGTAAACAGCCAAATACATCATAGTTAAATACACATCTACACTTATTTCGAGACCGGATCAACACGCCTCGCATGTGATCCGTGCGACCTTACCACTGACCTACCACTGCTCTACACACAAATATGTACATATATGTACCACTTGTCACTACTTTTCACAATTTTCCATCTAATCCAGCCCAGTTTTATTTTTGGCTGAATGTGGTTAAAGGGGCCTGCTGCCTCTTTGACTCTACCTACCCCTTCGGGATTGTGGGCGTGATGTTATATATATTATGTATGTATGTTTATATTCATCATATTGGCTACTTACCCAGATTCGATCTGGCGAATTCAAAGTCAGACGACTTTGAACATCTAACCTTAATTACAACATCGCTTATTCTCTAACTTGACTCGCTAAGGCACTTGAGCTGACCTTAGTAAAAAGTCCAAAGTCTAAAGTCCAAACAGTGTTGTAACTAGGGTTGCCAACTAAAGTATTTTTGCATACTGAATATGTGTTCAACAGTATATATGTAGTACGCAAAAATGCAATACTTTTTCTATACCGAAATATAAGGGCGTTAATTTAAAAATCGAATGTGGAAAAGCATGAAGGATCAACAAATATATCTTTGTCTAGTTTTTCATATTTCTATTTTTGGAGTGTCCAATATTTTTTGTAACTCAGTTTGCAAAATTACTATATTTACATAACATCCGGCCCGCCATCCCCGAAGATATTCAGCCAAAAACTGGGCTGGGTTGGATGGAAAAATTTAAAAATGTAGTGACAAGTGGCTAGCTCGTCGCCTACATAATCAAACACCCAAGACCCTTTTAACCCCTAATTAGTCACCTTCTACGACATGCTAGGAAAGGAACACAGTTGGCACATTATTTTTAAGTCACAAACCAACATGGGATTACTATATTTCATCGAAGAAATGTCGGTAACCCTAGTTGTAACTCGAGAACCAGTTTAAAGAAGGTTGTCATTGCATTAGTTGGACTTTAGACTTAACTTAGAAGACATAAATGGCATTAATATTCTTTTGCAACGATTAGCAGTCATTTTTTGCTTCCGCTATTTACCTAGAAGCCTAAGATCGATGACCATTGAACAATTACCTATCTAGCTGTCACTCACGACTTCTCCACGTGGCCTACATTTAATCATAAACCATGGACTAGTAAAAAAAATAAGGATTCCGCGCCACTAACTAGTGATTGAAGCTCCTCAGGTGCTCCAACTTGACACGCAACTTACATCACACATTGACATAATAAGTGCTCCAAATGACAGATATCTGATATCTGGTATCCCTAAGTAACCACCACACATGCATAAACGTGGCTTTACGCTATAGTATGGCGAGGAGTCCTTTTTTTTCACTAGTCCAAATCATAAACTACTTAATCATTTAAATATCATAACTAATATAGGAGATTCCCTTAAACTGTTAGGGAAATCTGCATGAATTTAAATGCAGATTTAGCATTTTCCTTGTGATGTGAGATAGACAAACAGATGAAGATTCCATTAACAAACTAAAGAAACGTTTTTGTTCGGGAATGTAATTGACTCTTATAGTCCACAATAATATTCTAAAATATTGAATGTCCAAATATTATCTTGTACAGCCTTATTATTAGACATGTATAAATAAAATCGTAATATTATTAAATTTGTTCAACAATAATTTCAGTCAAAAGTGATGGTCTCACAAAAAGTCTTTTAGATATTGATTGAGTAGGCGACGTGCTAGCAATGTGGAAAGACTTCACTAAAATTTTTGTTAATTTTCTATTTAACTCAACTCAATTTTATATTTGGCTTTAAATCTGCCTACCCCTGGCTCTTCGGAGATATCCTGATGAGATAAATGTACCTACACATGCAAAAAACATTCAAATTACACTTTTCCTCCCCCAGATCCTCAGTATGCTGAGAGCCGCATCCCTCATCGCGCAGCACACCGTCCCCTCCCGGGCGCACCTCACCCCCGAACTCGTCCTCCGGCTCGTCACCCCCGCCTGTCCCCTGTGGAGGGCTACTGAGGACCAGCTGCCTTTCCCTGACCCCTTCTGGGCCTTTTATTGGCCTGGAGGGCAGGCTACGGCCAGGTGAGTGGATTTTGACTTGATTTCTGAAGAAGGGTGGTGGTTTTTCAAACATATCTATACTAATATATATAAAACTGAAAAGCTTTTTGTTTAGCTCCGTTGAATGCGCTAATCTCAGCACCTACTCTGAATTGAAAAAATGTTTTTGTGTTGATTAGTTAATTAATTGAGGAAAGCTATTTAACATTAGGCTACGACACATAATCCACAGACGCAGGTGAAACTGCGCGCATTTCTAATGTATGTATATTATCGAGGTACATGTATGTAATCATTTGGCATACTAATGAGTTTTCTGGTACTACAATAATATAGGAAAAAAAATTACCTTTCAACAAAATTCAAACAACTTATTTAGGTATATAATAAATTGGTTAAAATTATCGCCAACGTCCATACCACGTTGAAAACACCGGTTCTCGTCCGATCACCGCAGATAAGCAACGTCGGGCGCGGTCAGTACTTGGATGGGTGACCGCCTGGAAACACCGCGTGACGTTGGCTTTTTGCCCTTTTTTTATAATGCCTCCGAATATCTTTTTCATACAGCTCTGCATTTGCATTATTATACAGAAACTAAGATGGGCATCTCGTATTTATTTAGATTGTCGATCGCTTTTGATTATTTTACGACCTATCGAAGTATCTTTTATTTTTTTTTTAATATTCCTTTTTTTGTCATCTGTTTAATGCATAGTTATGGATGCATTTAATTATAACAGGAAATCTGTAGCCTTTACTACATATTAGATTTCTCGTTTAGCATACTAACGATTATACAATTCTCAACATCGTACTTGGTTTAAGGAAAATGCCGGGGCCAAGACACGCACAAAATACAAGGAACGTAGAATTGTAAAATAAGTTTATGCCAATAGTGTAAATTGTTTTTCTACCTTTTTCCTTATTTTATGATTTGTTTTTGAAAATCGAATGAACACGCTTTTGTTGAAGATTTATTTTAATAAAAATTAATAATAATAAGTAAATAAATAAATTCTTCAGACTGACACACCATTTCGCTAGTCCCAAACTAAGCTTATGCTTGTGCTATGGATACTAGGTGAACGGATAGTCATACTTAAATACGTTTATAAACATCCATGGCTCGAGTACAAATGTCCGTGTTCATCACTCGAAATTTTTGCCCCTAGCGGGATTCGAACCCGTGACCCTTGGTTTCGTGGCCAGGGTCTCTGACCACTCGACCAAAGGGCCAGTCAATTATATAAGGTACATAGTTAATTTGATTGAGTAAAACATTTTCCGGTTTTATTAATGCATGTCACATTTTGGTCTGCAAGTCAAAACGAATGTAATGTAACACTGTTTCTTGCTTGACATGTTGTAACACTAATTTTGTACTGGGTATTTTCGTATATCATTTGCTATAATAAATACGTTGTTGCTATCGCCAACGTCCATACCACGTTGAAAACACCGGTTCTCGTCCGATCACCGAAGTTAAGCAACGTCGGGCGCGGTCAGTACTTGGATGGGTGACCGCCTGGGAACACCGCGTGACGTTGGCTTTTTGCTTTTTTTCATCACTTGCATAGTACATGTTTTATTTAATATGTACTTAGTTGCTCTATAAAAATTCCTTCGAACCCTCGTTTTTTTTTTTAATTACTTAAATAAAATATATTTGTGTGCTATTAATCAACATTAAACAAATAATTCGTCTCCTTTTTATTATTATATCTTAAAATTAAGGATTTAGCAGCTAACATAAAAAAATACAATGTTCTTGTTTATAAATCGATTTTTAAAAAAGTTTTAGTAATTTTAATCATAGAAATAATTTTATCAACTAAAAACCACAGACTTTATTATTCTTTAAATAAGACTTTTTAACGGTATGCATAATTATCGAGTAAAATCGCAGTTCATAGAGCGAAAACGAAAACAAAACGAAACCATTTTTATGAATGAAACTGTAATTTCACACCTGTGAATACAAAAATGACAAAACATATCTTATACAAACAACTTAAAGTGCATTATTATTTGACACTTCTTTTATTGATACTGCAACTACACTGTTGATCGAATCATGAGAAAATAATATTTATTTTAATGACTTTAAGGTTGGTTTTGAATAAAAATGTTTGATTGTGTGACTCATTCCTTGGCTGGGTTTCTCAGCCTATTCATAGTCAATACCGCAATAAATTGAATATTCATGATCGTTACAAAACAATGCAAACACAGAAGGTTATTTTAACGAGATAACAATTACTTTCTAAGAAGTAGGATTTTTTGAAGAATTTTCATAACAAATTCGGGTTTTTCTCAAAATGTTTTGTGACTAATTACTAGTAAACGGATCTTAATATTTGTTTTACTTAATGTCATATGAGAAACACATTGCAAAAATCGGAAGACATTCACTATAAATAAGTACAACATGTAATTTATTAGACATACTGTATACATAACATAACGTCACGACCATAATCCCCAAAGGGGTATGCAGTCAAAGGGACAGCTGGCCCCTTAAACCACATTCAGCCAAAAATAAAGCTGGGCTGGGTTAGATTGAAAATTGTATAAAAATAGTGACAAGTGGCTAGCTTGTCCCCTACACAATCACATACCGAAAACCCCATATTCCATTAGTCGCCTTTTACGACATGCTAGGCAAGAAACAGTTGACACATTATTTTTAAATGCCAGACCAACATGGGACTAATTTATTAGAGAGAGATAAAATTTATTAATATGTATGTACATTGTATAACTACACAATGTCTATAAACCATTATATCTACTTCATTACATTGTTTGACCTAGAAACTAAAAATCCAAATACATATCCCTAAAACACAAATACCACGACTACTTGAAGGCCCCAGAAAACGACAGCTTATCAAAATTCCGGTCGCATTTCTTGCAAGAAAGAGACATACTTATTCCTGTTAGGTAAACCAGAAAAGGACCAAGATAACTTGGTAAAGTAATCAACGATAAGGATAGCAATAGAAATGGTATTAAAAGAAAAGAGACAGCAATACGTGAGTCATGCAGGAATGTTTCAGGACGTTCACAAAGGTGAGTCACACTCTCCTGGAAAGGATAGTAATTTACTTCTACCCCTTCATTGGGATTTGGGTGTTATTTGTAACGGGATCCAGTGTATAAGTGTTACTCATTCAGAAATCTGGCGACTAAACAATACTATTTTATTAACTAACTTAAGACCACGATTTTGTCAATTGGGCTTATAAAAACTTTGAGAATTTTCGACAATATATTATGAGTAGGAATAAAATTCACTTTAAAAAATTACTACGAAAAATTAACATAAACACATATTGTACATACATAACATCACGCTCATAATCCCCGAAGAGGGAGGCAGAGTCAAAGGGGCAGCAGGCTAGAAAAATTAAAACCTTCTAATTAAGAGCGGACGCGGACTGAGAGACATTGAAAAATAGGTATCTGAAACAACTGTTGCTGTCGCCCTGAGGTGCTCGCTTTTAACTTTGTCCCATGTAAGTCTGGGACTTGAAAATAATGTGCCAACAGTGTTTCTTGCTTAACATGTCGTAAAGCGCAACTAATGGTATACGTATCGGATTTTGGGTGTGTGATTGACGATTGTGTAGGCGACGAACTAGCCACTTGTCACTACTTTTCAGAATTTTCCATCTAACCCAGCCCAGTTTGATTTTTTGGCCTATCTTAATATATATAAATTACGCGTCACGTTGTTTGTGCGCGATGGACTCCGAAACTACTTAACCGATTTTAATCAAATTTGCACACCGTGTGCAGTTTGATTCAACTTGAAAGATAGGATAGCTTACATCTCAATTTATTTAACCCGATTATGTGTCATTGACTGTTAGGCGGAACGAAGTTCGCTTGGTCAGCTATTATAGATATGTATGACCAAGGCAGATTTGTTATACATCTCATTTAATTTTCAGACATTGTCTATATTCCCTTATATGGAACTACGCTATGGCTCTTTAGTATGTTAAAGAGGGTAGAGGAGTACTTCTACCCTCTTTGGGGAGACGGCAGATAACAAAAGCTTACATGTATTTATTTTTTTACAAGCTTCACCCATAGACTGCGGCACGCCAAACCCCTAGGTCACACCCCCTCAACTCCGGTGCAGGGTGAGTAACGCCCGACCTCGCCCCGGTACCAGCGGGTCAAGGGCGCTGGTCCGACGACCTGGACTAACCTTGGCCTTAAACTGTAGCATAGAATCAATAGTTATGATGAATTATAGGAAGTATCGTGGTTCTTAAATTTTACGACTGAGAATATGCCGTATAATACCATCATCATCTTCCTAGCGTTATGTCCCGTGCTTAGACGGGGTCCGCTTAGACCATGATCCAGGATGTAGCGAGGGTGGTAATTACATGCCGTATAATACCATACCACACAAAATATACATAACTTCACGCCCACAATCCTCGGAGGGGGTAGGCAGAGTCAAAAGAGTAGCAGGGACCTTTTATTTTTGGCTAAATTTGGTTTGAGAAGATTGTTGCCTTTTGAATACTGCAAACTGTGGTGTAAGCCATCTTTTCCCCGGAAAATACAATAATAATTTGGATTTTATTTTAGCATGTGTGAAGTTTAACTACTTACTTATAAGATGACTATTGGCAACATAGAGTCAAATCAAATATTTTATTGCCATCATCGTAAAAAATAAATATGAAAGTAACTGAGAAATGTATATAACGTAAATGTGAAGGGACTTCGTAGAAATTTCGTCTCCAAATATCACAGCAATAAAACTGTTCCGAAAACCACACCAATAAATGTCTGTTAGTGAAACATTTTTGCCGCTGCGACCATTCGCAAGAACCAACAATTTTCTACTTCGATTCCCAGATCGCAGAATTCCTAGAATGCTAACTAAAGTTAAAGTCCGTGTCGTACAGTACCATAATATTAACAGAAGATAGTTTAATACTCGTAATAGCTTAAAAATTTTAATTATACGGTTATTAAATTTAAATCAGCTCTCGCCAACGTCCATACTACGTTGAAAACACCGGTTCTCGTCCGATCACCGAAGTTAAGCAACGTCGGGCGCGGTCAGTACTTGGATGGGTGACCGCCTGGGAACACCGCGTGACGTTGGCTTTTTGATTTTTTATAAGAAAGTTGATAAATTCATTATACACACCATATTATGGACACATATATTATTTCATTTGCGTAGGTACGGAATATTTTGCAGTGAACTGAACTAAATATTTTCTGTGATGTGGGAAGATATCATTATATCAATTCGGCAACAGTGATAATAAGCCTGGTTATAAAAATCCGATTGTTTTAACCTTGCTGGGCGATTAAAAGAAATTAATTGTTTTCATACCAATTAATTTCTTTTAATTTAATTGTTCCTCTTTGCATGGTTTGGAAATTCAAATGATCAATATTACCATAATTTTAATACAGCCAAAAGTGAATTCGCTTCTCCCTCACTGGAAAACATCCCTTAACGTCGCTGCCATCGCTGCCAAGGCTTCTCAGAACCACCCCCACAGCACCCGGGGGTGGCTACCAGATCGTACATCTCGTCTGTTCCAAGAAATACTCACCCTTGTTAACTCGTAAACCTCCTAATTCTTGTTAAACAAGGCTTTAGTTCTGGAGAAATTGTTACTGGTATTCCTAACGTCCTTAGCAATATTATAATGTGAAAGTTTGTCTGTATGTTGCTTCTTCACGCTTAAATTAAAAGTGAAAAACTTCTAATCAAAAGTACGTCAAAAGTTAGTATTCTAAGCTAGGACATAGTATAAAATACATATTCCAGAAAATGTATAGATTAAGACTTAATGACTTGAATTTGTAGCCGCGAGTATAAGCCTGTGTATCTTTGCATAGACTATACATATATACTAATATTATAATCTATAGGTACTAATATTATAAAGAGGAAAGATTTGTAATTTTGTGTGTGTGTATGTTTGTAATGAATAAACTCAAAAACTACTGTGCCGATTTTAAAAATTCTTTCACCATTGGAAAGCTACAATATCCGGAAGTAACATAGGCTATATTTTATCCCCATATTCCCTCGGGAACGGTAACTACGCGGGTGAAACCGCGAGGCGCTGCTAGTATAAAATAAAGTAGACAGATTATCTCCAAGCGCCATTTAATTTAGGGACTGGCTCGATGGCGCATTTTGAGAGAGTTGTGGGTTCGATCCCCACCCAGGACAAACATTCGTGTGATGAATACTTGTGTTTGTTCTGTGTCTGGATGTTAATATCTAATATTTAAGTATATACTTGTAATAATACCACTGTTGAATCTTATATCCGTAACACAAGTGTTTAAGCTACTTAGCTCGGAGTCAGATCAATGAATGTGATGTTACATAACATAACATCACGCCCATGATCCCCGAAGGGGTAGGCAGAGCCGAAGGGGCAGCAAGCCCCTTCAACCACATTCAGCCAAAAATAAAGCCGGGCTGGGTCAGATGGACAATTGTGAAAAAGCAGTGACAAGCGGCTAACCTGTCGCCTACACAATCACACACCCAAAACCCGAAATACCCTTAGTCGCCTTTTACGACATGCTAGGCAAGAACCACAGTTGGCATATTCTTTTTAAGTCCCAGACCAACATGGGACAGTGGGCTGGGTTGGATGGAAAGCTGTGAAAATGTGATGTTGTGGGATATTTATTTATTTATTTATTTAATATAGTATATAAGTATTAATGCTTATGTTATGAAGTTGATTTTGATTCCGTATATGCAATTTAACCACATTGTTGCCAACGTCCATACCACGTTGAAAACACCGGTTCTCGTCCGATCACCGAAGTTAAGCAACGTCGGGCGCGGTCAGTACTTGGATGGGTGACCGCCTGGGAACACCGCGTGACGTTGGCTTTTTGTCTGTTTGGCAACCGTCAATATGCTACTATTTCGTTTTTTGTTACGACATTCAAATACCGAAATTTAAATGATTTTAAACAAAGATAGGTACTTATATTCTTTTCCAACACGATAAAATTACAGATTTGATATATGTACAAATTGATTTTATAAAAAATCATAAACCTAATTTATTTATATTTTTATAACTGTGCCTTACAAAGGCAACAGTTCTATGTAACAATGTTAGAAGACTTATAAATATATCAAAATGAAAATAACTTACATATTACCACAGAGAAATAATATACTACGTATATTACGTATAATTTTTTTTCATAAAAAATAGCTTTCAAAATTCAAAATGTCTTCATATAGGTATGTGTATTCTTCCAGAAAGCACTTATAAACTCAAATTTACAAAATCCTCAAAAGGAATGTGAATCTACCACCAGTTCGGAATATTGTTTCTACCAAGAGGAAACAGGCAGAAAACTCGGTAGTTACTATTTTCAGTATCAAAGTTTATTTTTCATAAAAAAAAAATACTTTCAAAATTCAAAATATCTTTTAATATTTATTCTTCCAGAAAGCACTTATAAAGTCAAATTTACAAAATCCTCAAAAGCAATGTAATATTAATATTAATTGTTTGTTTTTCATTTAGTAGGTACTAAACCAAATAATACCAATTATACTATCCGTCTAAAATTATGATGAAGAATTAATCAGGCATCGCGTTTATTATTTTTGTGAAATAGCCCTTAATATAAAATGACATTATTCAAAATGACATTAGTTTGTAGGTGCTATGGGTGTTTGTATTCTTAAATTGATATACAATTTAACCACATTTCCTCGGCCAACGCCTCAGCCTGGCAATTCAAAGGGGCAACGCTGCCAGTATTCTGGGTACCTTGATCGGCGAGGCGGACAACTAACCTTTTTCGTAAATATGTATATAGTTATTTCTTTTTAATACATTTTTTTAATATTTCACATTTTCAATGTAAATTAAAGATAAGTTGAGAATTATTTTGTTCTGTGATGTGTGAAATAATACATGTTGAAACAATCAATCTAGTAATTTTGACGCGAAAGCATAACAATAATATTTAACCACAAAAACCCTAATTAATGAAACTAGGAGAACGAACCTATTTAGTAAATAAATTACTTTACTAATTAGCCTAAAAGCTGAAATCGTTGGTTTTCTTATTAATTACTCATTTTGATTACCTTACCGATTACCTTATTTGACATAAGTACATATCTAATTGAATTCTGCTTATT
The DNA here is from genome assembly GCA_951394215.1 of Glyphodes perspectalis. Classification (NCBI taxonomy): domain Eukaryota; kingdom Metazoa; phylum Arthropoda; class Insecta; order Lepidoptera; family Crambidae; genus Glyphodes; species Glyphodes perspectalis. The sequence continues at coordinate 9,836,151 of OX596223.1, forward strand.
AGAATCGATTGGGTATGTAGTAGAATTTCCTAGAAACTGATTAGCGATTGTTACTATGTATAATGAATGATTTTGTTGTTCGATTCAACGTAGAAATATGTGGAACTTCTTTTAAGAATTCACAGGCACGTAATGAGCCTATTATTAAAGTATGATACTTAGCTAATAGGGAGCGATGGCAATTCAATGGTAAGGACACGCTCCTCACATGCGAGGGATACGAATTAATGTCCGATCACGTACTTCTGGATTTTTCGAGTGTTTGCTCTTTTCCCAAAATTGTAGTAGATGGGTATGCCTGACTGAAGACTGAACCAAATTTAAGTATTTTATTGCTTCATATCGAAACCGTGTACCTACTATTTTTTAGGTGATATACATAATATGCTACCATGGGCCTAGGGCATAGCTGCCACGGTGGACTGTTGGATAATACTTTGTTGAATGGTTTTCCAAAAGTTGGTCGTTTGTCGTTCCCTACGTCAAGAAGGGCAATGAATGAGTTTCAATACCTTAATTGTAGAATGTTGTATTGCTGAGGTCCCGGATTTTTAGTTCAAAAATAGGTTTTCCACTGCTGAAATAAATTGACAGTTCGGAAAAGTGCAGCAATTCATTTGCCGAGCTGCATAAAAGTTCTTCAATACTAGTCTAATATAGCAGCAAAAAGCCAACGTCACGCGGTGTTCCCAGGCGGTCACCCATCCAAGTACTGACCGCGCCCGACGTTGCTTAACTTCGGTGATCGGACGAGAACCGGTGTTTTCAACGTGGTATGGACGTTGGCGAAAGATTCGTCGAATTTAAAAAACATATGAAAGCCATAAACCAATTCTTAAACTTAAATTCAATTTAAAAATTTCAATCATATTAATCATAATGTGGATCACTCGAAAATTCACTTTCAAGAAATCTATATAATGTTGTAAGTAGTACATACACCTAGAATGATCTAGCGACGACCACTCTGCCATCTATTGATGCATCCACTTAAAACTTGAGTGTTTTGTTACTTGATAGTTAGTTATATTATTGTTACATAGATGGCGCTATTCACTTTGATTCAATATTCATTGTGTACCAAATCCAAAGTGGCATATTAGCAGCGGTTATAATTTAAAATTAATCTTACCTCAAAACCGTTAAATGCAATGTCACGATTACCATTGTTAAACTTAAAAAAAATTTTAAGATAAATATTACATTTAAATTATATTGTAATGTCATGACATTACAATATAATATAGTGACATGTCACTAGAACCCTGTCTTATTTGGGTAAGTACTAGTTTGAGTACCTATGATATGTAGGGAGGGACATTTTCATTCCTAATCCGTTAAGGTGATAAAAAAAACACTTCATAAGTACACTAACAGTAATTATCAAACACGCATTACGGCAAAAAGCCAACGTCACGCGGTGTTCCCAAGCGGTCACCCATCCAAGTACTGACCGCGCCCGACGTTGCTTAACTTCGGTGATCGGACGAGAACCGGTGTTTTCAACGTGGTATGGACGTTGGCGATGAGCAAGTGGAATTTAAGAAAGAGATGAAACCTTCAAAGTTTCTTAGATATTTTTATCATTGTTAAAAAAATAATAGAAGTGATGGATTTTTAGGAGTTCCTAGTATCACAGAGTAATAATATACTACGTACAACTAGTATATAGTTCAAGTAGCAATCTCATTTTTTATAATTAGGTAATTGATTGATAGTGATTGTTTACTACTTTTGACGCTTGAACTATTATAGGTATAATTAATTAGATTATTATACAATTTTATGTAGGTTAATACTAATATAATTCTAAATAAATCCTTAATTATCCTATCCGCATGTATTATGCGACAAACGATAGAAGGACAAAATCAATGAAAAGTTGAGCCTTTACATGTCAACAAACAATCATATTTCTGTCATTTCTCAAGCTAAATAAGATTATTAGTTCATTTGTGTGTTTAATGAGCATAAAATATATACATTTTCTCAAAATATTATTGAATTACCGTCACATAATTAAATTCTTATATAAATCATGTTGAATAAAAAAGGGTTACTACAGAATAAAATAATTACAAAAATGTTTGTACAAGATAGCCTGCTCGCATGCCCAGTGGAGTTTATATTCGTGATATTTTAATGTATCAGACATTAGAGATAACTAAACAATGTTTTTATAAATAAATAAAAAACTATCTGAGTTTGTTACGGCATCTCTTCTCAATAGGCCATTCACGTCTCGAGATGCTGGTTGGATAAAAAAGTATGTACATCCATACATACATATTATCAGCCTGTAATCCTCGAAGGGTTAGGTAAAGTCAAATAGGCAGCTCGTAAAGTCAAAAATAAAAGTGGGCTGGGTTATATGGAAAACTAGCAACCCATCCCGGCTCCGCACGGACAGCATAAAACGATATGATATTATACATATAAACCTTCCTCTTGAATCACTCTATTTATAGGTGAAAATCGCATCAACATCCCTTGCGTAGAATAAGAGCGAACAAACAGTTCGTTTAGATCTCGGCGGCGATTAGTGGAGACTTTATACTATGTAAATATTGTGAAACGATAGTGACAAATGGCTAGCTTGCTGCTTAAACAATCACACCCCCAAAACCCAATATGCCTTAAGTCACCTTTTACGACATGCCAGGTAAAGAAAGGAACACAGTTGGCACATTCTTTTTAACCGACTTTAAAAAAAGGAGGAGGTTCTCAATTCGACCGTATATATTTTTTTTTTAATTACCGCACTAACTTGGGACTTGCAGTAATAAATCATTTCATTTCAGATACATACTAGACAATAAAGATGTGGTGAAAAATCGTCGGGTTCTGGACGTGGGGTGTGGGTGTGGCGCTGGAGGGATAGCTGCAGTCAAAATGAACGCGGCCACAGTCCTCGCCAACGACATAGATCTGTGTGAGTAGTATTATTTTTATTAATAATTGCAGGAGAGAGGCTTAGAATTGAATGCGAAGAAAACAAGGGTGTTTGAAAAAGAAGGAACCAGAATGGATCAAGGATAACGGTTGATGATGTAGTGCTGGAACAAGTGAATGAAATTGTATATCTAGGATGTCATAATATCTAGAAAGTCATCCGAATCAACTGGCCATAAGCCTAGTTATAGTCCAAGAAAATAGGCCTTTAAATACGAATTTGAGGTAAATACTTGAATTTTTGATATAAGTTACTTTGAAAGATTTAAAAACGATCTGTGAAAGTTTTTTGTAAAATCACCCCCGAGAACATTTGAAAAAAAAATAAAAAGTATTTGTTTTTGAAATTTTGGGAAAACGGTAAGTAGTAGAAAAAAAAGGTTTAAATAAAAGTTGTAGAGCATCAGATTTTATAAAGAAATGCCCTGTTTATATTTTCGCTAACATTAAAATTATCTGTGATAGAGGGCGGTTAGAAGCTTGGGGATGATGGTAATAGTCCGGTCAGTTTTTCATTTTGATCTGAAAGGACAGGACCAACGGGAAAATTTGTGTGTTCTAGATATTTAACAATCCAGAAATTCAGGACTCTGACACATCAGGTTAGCTAAAAAAAAAGCGCGGAAGTTCGAAAAAGGCAAATAACTCATGAGTAGTGCATAATATTGAAAAATGCTAAAGGTAAAAGTTATAGATAATTGAATTTCCTACAAAAATGATATCTGCATATTTTTTCATAAGTGCGATGCTTTTCGCAAAAAACACGCCTAAGTGTAAAATTATTTAAAAATGTTTATCTTACAAGTTTTTCTTAATAAATAATAATGCGTATAGCTACATTATTAAGTCTATTTTTCAATAATAAGCAGCATTTAAAAAAATATTTTTTTCTTACTAAGATGAATTTTTTTTTCTCATCTAGACGGGTTTTTAATGCAGAATTAAATCCTTTGGTTAATGCGAAATCCGTCTACTTAGTACTTGTAATTTATTAACTTTCATTGAATAAAGACTAGTAGTGACTGCCTGACCGAGTCAGGATTTCTTGCCAAAACCGAAACCGAAACCGAACATTAGGCAGCTCTCTTAGTTTTGGCTTAGGTTGACATAGCATGTTGAAATGAAGTGTATCTTTACTTTTATGTCTCCTGACCCGGTGTCTATCTGTAAAAAATATTGTTTTATTTTTTTGTTCAAATAAATTTGAATGACAAATACAGCGCGTTAAAGTTCCCTGTGACGTCACTTGTTCCGTAAATGCGCCGTGCTCCAGATTTTTGAAGCGCTGCATCTTTGTAATTTTCCAAGTATTCGATAAAGCAAAAAATACGTATTCAATATTTTGATAATTTTACTTACGAAACAAAACAAATATTTGAGTCAAGTAAACAGGAGGAATCATCAAAAGCAAAGAAGGCCAAAAAACCCTTCACAGTTTAACATTTTATCAAGAACAAAAGCCTAGAAATCCAACTCACTTCACAAGTTCTTAAGCTAGACAAACTCATCGACCAAGCGGATATACCAATATACCAATACTGAGGAACCTCTTAATAACAGTAATTAATAAAATTATAATAGAGTGATGCCAGCTTATACAGTTGCTTCTTGGAACATCAATAGCCTGGTCGTTTATGTTATTATGTTGAAATTCTACTCCCATAGCATAAAATTGATGTACTGCTTGTCTCTGCAGCACAACTAATATTCAATCACATAAGTGCTTTATTGAAGCCTATGTTAATAAAGATAAGTTCAGCATAACAATCAAGGACTACCAAATTTACTCAATCTTCCATCCAGAAGGGACTGCTCATGCAGGAACTGCTGTGATTGGGAAAAGAAATATAAACCATAAAGTGCTACCAAAATATAAAACAGTATATCTGCAGGTAACATCTGTCATGGTGCAAGATGAACATGGTCAGCTAAAACATACAACATAGGAAAATCAATTCACTGACTATTTTAGGACCCCTTGTCATAGATTTATAAATTCAGACGTGACTCCCATGCAAAGAATGTTGCATTTGAGTCTGAATTCTTTGCATGGGAGTCACGTCTGACTCTTCCAAGAGGACGAGAGCTGAAGAAAAGCCTTGACAAGAACAACGTCTACGTATTCAGCACAGGTCAAACAAAATATTCGACAAGCTCTATGGTGCATTCCGTAGTGATCCTTTTTTTTATTTCCCCGGGTGTACTCCGTCATTCCCCCGAGAGACGAGAACTGCGGGAGTATGTCAGACTCCTACTGACTAAAACACCCGAGGTGTTCCGCCGCATCGCTTCTGGAGAGGAGCCCTGGGAACGCTATGCCTACCAACGAACCCCTCCCACCTGCGGTCGCTCTTGCGAGCATAACTTTAACATTGCTCCATCGAGCTATACTTCGACTAGATACCCCGGAACACAAGGGGCGTCTACGTCTGGCTAGGATGCCGGTGATGGACCCCCCTATTCATCACTAGCTAGCGCAGGCTAAGGCGGCATGCATGCATATTTACCAAAACAGCCATGGCTAGTTAGTATCTATGCCAGGTTGAATGTCATTCGCCATGTTTGCAGCTGACCCAGTCTCGGAGGACTTATTACATCAACTAGTTCCCGGCTAGCTCCCGGGTTATCAAGTCTTTCCGACCATATGACGAGCAATGCTTTCTCGCGCTTCATCCCGCCATGCTTGGACCTCGCGGGGGTGAGGACGAGGATTCTCACCTGATTCGATGGCTGGGTCTGGGTGTTAATATCCAATATTTTATTTAAGTATATTTTAGTATTACCACTGTTGTTTTTGACAACTGTATCAGAAGTGCTTAAGCTACTTACCTCGGAGTCAGATCAATGTATGTGATGTCGTGGGATATTTATTTATCAAACATATTGGCCCACAGATCCCAAGAAACGACCAGACGTGCTAGACTTTCTGGTTTTTAATGGATTCTCAGAGCGATATTCAAATATTAAAAGCTGTTATGATAGCAGTTCAGATCATACACAAATCATTACGGCTATAATTTCTACAATACAATAATAGAAAAACCTATTCAGTAAAAATACAGACTGACACGGTACGCCTTTAAAACACATAGACTTAAATATAGTTATAAAAGTTCTACTTAAAACAAGTAATGACATCGACGAGGCATATATTATGGTTTCCGGACATGGAGGTCCATAATTGACGTTCTATCCCGTTTGAAGTCGCCCATTCCAGAATCTTGGGATAGGGGGATGGAATCTTCGCTATATCATTTGATATAGCCATTGCATTAAATTCCACCACTCAACTATAATGGAGGCACTGCTTTACTATTGGGTACCGACATATCTGCGGGTTTTGCATGGAAGTAGAATAAGCACGCGGTCGAGGTGCGTGCACTGCGTAAAATCTGCGGTGTATCGCTCACAGACTGCGTTCGGAACAATGATGAAAGAAAAAGAGTTGGTCTGAAAGACAACGTCGGAGTTAAGGTAAGAAAAAGCATGCTCTGGTGATCCGGACATGTGGGATAAGTAGATGACGAAAAATTGAGCGAAAGTGGAAGAATGAAGGAGCCGCGGCAGGTCCAGGCTTACCCACCTCATGGTGGTGACCAAATTGGTCGTGCGGTAACAGAAAAGTGAAGGTGAAAATGTTAAAGTAGCAAGTGAGGTGTGTAAGGATCGTGCCATACGACGTTTGGTTCTCTTCTACCCCCCTAGGGAAGTGGCGTGAAGTTTAGTTTAGTTAAGTTCAAAACCATAGAGCTTGTATGAAGGAATTATTAATGTTAAAGAAGCGAGTGAGGTGTGTAAGCACCGTGCCATATGGCGTTCGGTTCGCTCTACCTACCCCGCTAGGGCATTTTCCTAGCGGGGTAGGCAGAGCGAACTTACTTCACGCCATTGCATGAAGTAAGGTATTGACGCGACTACTATAAAGCAAGCTGTGCTCAGGGTTTCTTGGTGTAAAACAAAGGGGGGTTATTAGAGGGGCATTTCCCTAGCGTATAAAGACTGACACTACATGAGTACTTACAGCTTGATGTTTCGGCATATCGCGTTTAGTCCAGTCAGTATTATTTCCACTGACAATGCAACGAGAAAGTTTAAAATCAAATATATATATTCAACAAATCAAACGAACTCAAACTCGATGGGTTAACGTTACAATTTTTTGCTATATCGAATACTCGGAAAATTACAGCGCTTCAAAAATCTGTAGTGTCTGAAGTGAGCGCGTCACGGGGACCTTTAACGCGCTGTATTTGTCATTCTTATTTTTCTGAACAAAAGAAAAAAACGAATCCAATATTTTTTTCTAATCTCACTATTACAGATAGACACCGGGTCAGGAGACATAAACGACCAGGCTATTGATGTTCCAAGAAGCAACTGTATAAGCTGGCATCACTCTATTATAATTTTATTAATTACTGTTATTAAGAGGTTCCTCAGTATTGGTATATTGGTATATCCGCTTGGTCGATGAGTTTGTCTAGCTTAAGAACTTGTTAAGTGAGTTGGATTTCTAGGCTTTTGTTCTTGATAAAATGTTAAACTGTGAAGGGTTTTTTGGCCTTCTTTGCTTTTGATGATTCCTCCTGTTTACTTGACTCAAATATTTGTTTTGTTTCGTAAGTAAAATTATCAAAATATTGAATACGTATTTTTTGCTTTATCGAATACTTGGAAAATTACAAAGATACAGCGCTTCAAAAATCTGGAGCACGGCGCATTTACGGAACAAGTGACGTCACAGGGAACTTTAACGCGCTGTATTTGTCATTCAAATTTATTTGAACAAAAAAAAAAGGTCAGGAGACATAAAAGTAAAGATACACTTCATTTCAACATGCTATGTCAACCTAAGCCAAAACTAAGAGAGCTGCCTAATGTTCGGTTTCGGTTTCGGTTTTGGCAAGAAATCCTGACTCGGTCAGGCAGTCACTACTAGTCTTTATTCAATGAAAGTTAATAAATTACAGGTACTAAGTAGACGGATTTCGCATAAACCAAAGGATTTAATTCTGCATTAAAAACCCGTCTAGATGAGAAAAAAAAATTTCATCTTAGTAAGAAAAAAATATTTTTTAAAGTGCTGCTTATTGAAAAATAGACTTAATAATGTAGCTATACGCATTATTATTTATTGATAAAAACTTGTAAGATAAAAAATATTTTTAAATAATTTTACACTTAGGCGTGTTTTTTGGGAAAAGTATCGCACTTATGAAAAAATATGCAGATACCATTTTTGTAGGAAATTCAATTATCTATAACTTTTACCTTTAGCATTTTTCAATATTTTGCACTACTCATGAGTTGTTTGCCTTTTTTGATCTTCCGCGCTTTTTTTTTAGCTAACCTGATGTGTCAGAGACCTGAATTTCTGGATTGTTAAATATCTAGTACACACACAAATTTTCCCGTTGGTCCTGTCCTTTCAGAACAAAATGGAAAACTGACCGGACTATTACTATCATCCACAAGCTTCTAACTGCCCTATCTCGGATAATTTTAATGTTAGCGAAAATATAAACAGGGCATTTCTTTATAAAATCTGATGCTCTACAACTTTTATTTAAACCTTTTTTTTTTACTACTCACCGTTTTCCCAAAATTTCAAAAACAAATACTTTTTATTTTTTTTTCAAATGTTCTCGGGGATGATTTTACAAAAAACTTTCACAGATCGTTTTTAAATCTTTCAAAGTATCTTATATCAAAAATTCAAGTATTTACCTCAGATTCGTATTTAAAGGCCTATTTTCTTGGACTATTAAGCCAGGTCATAAGAAGCGCCTAAAAAAGCGTACTATAATGGATTTGGCAACTGACAATGACAGCTGACGCGTCGTCAGCGAATGTGAAGAGGCTACCTTTGGGGATCCTCCTCGACTCGCCAACTCTAATTCATCTCATCTGCTTATAGTCCATAGACTGATTGCAAGATAAAGATTATAATAAAAATATAAAAAAAATATATCTAGGATGTACTTTTAGCAGAGAAGGAAGGTATTCCGCTGATATAGAAAGAAGAGTTGGGAAATAGGGTGAATGGAACGTTAGAAAAACTTCTAGGCAGTACATTTTTAAGCCAGGAGGTCCAAGAAAAAAATGGGTGATGGTCGCTGTACTATTAGAGACCAAACGGTTGCCTACAAATGAATGGAATAACTACAAATATGCCAAATAATGCCATCTAGTAGCAAGAACTTTAACCTTTAGTTCGTTCCCCACTTCTGCTATTTATTATTGTAAAGTCTCGCTAGATGGCAGTCGATAATTTTACTTTTTTTGATGGTAAATGCAAGTAATAAATTAATGAAATTATTTTATAAGGCTAAATATATTATATAAATAATTAATTCTATAATTATTAAATAGATGCTATTATTAATTATTTTACATCACTTACAACTATATCTTGCGTCTTCCATTTTCAATACTTCAGATAATAATGCATAATCATAAATTATAATTTTTATTATCTGCCTAAAACATTAAATAAAAAAATACAAAAAGACAGTTTCGTCATCTATCGTGGAGATGCCGGGGATCGAACCCGGGGCCTTTCACATGCAAAGCGAACGCTCTACCACTGAGCTACATCCCCGTATGTTTAGATTATCAAAATTAAGCTTTATTTGCAGATGCAACGACAGCCACAAAATTAAATGCAGATTTAAATGACGTCAGCATAGCGACTTGTACTAAAAATTTCATCGGAACTGAATGTAAGGAATTTGATACGATCCTCATTGGAGATATGTTTTACGATGAAGAATTTGCGACTGTGCTCTTTGATTGGCTAATGAAGCTACGATCTGATAGGAAAACTGTAAGTATTCGGATGGACAAATTAAAATTTAAGTAAAACACGAACTAGTAAAAAAAGCGCCACTAACTAGACTAGTCTAGGCATTTGCGGATCTACAACTTGACACACAACTTACAACACCCATTTATTTATTTATTAATAAGGTAGGTATACGCATCAGAACAGGTTACAATCATAACTTATTCTAAGAAAATTAAGTTTTAAACTAACAGAGCTAGATTGAGACCCAAAAGCGTGTACACACAGCATGATTAGAATATTGCACGTAAGTAAATATCAGTGTCATTTAAGTCTCACACACATGCATAAGGGTGGTGTCATGCAGTAGTATGACAGCGCAGTCCTTCTTTTTTTACTAGTCCGTGGGTATTGGTTATTTATTTATTTATTATTTATAAAAATAAATTATGGATCGGAATGTACTATTTATTGTTATTTTTTAAGAATGATTGTAATCTATGGTACATAATCGTAAGAATTCCAATATCTCGTGGCTATATAAGTCTGATGTGACTTAAAAAACAAATTAAAAATAAATAAGCAAATGCGAATTCCGTGGTTTTCACTGCCGAACGACGAAATACAAACTCGAGCGAGAACATCAAGCTTGGCAACAGACTAAGCTTGGAACTCTGTGTGTGAGTTTTTTTTTTCACCGAAAAAAGCGGCCGTTACATTTAGGTAATATTCTAAATATCTGCTAAACTCCAAAGTATGATTCTAAATATCTGCTAAACTCCAAAGTATATTCGAGTTTTTTCCGCCTGGACAATACATACGTATTATATTTGGCCTTAGCTCAACTCTCAACTTGAAACTAATATAATTTTGCTACATAAAGTGTCCAAAATGTAACTTAATTGTTAGAAATCGCCAAAAAAAAAAACATACTTACACACCTACCTTCCTACTTACTTAAACCAAAAATTTACTTACTCTGTTGCCAACGAATTTTGCGATCTCATTCCGAGATCGCCAAATTCCTAGAATGCTAACTAAAGTTAAAGTCCGTGTCGTACAGTACCATAATATTAACAGAAGATAGTTTTATACTCGTAATAGCTTAAAAATTTTAATTATACGGTTATAAAATTTATGAAAGTTATCGCCAACGTCCATACCACGTTGAAAACACCGGTTCTCGTCCGATCACCGAAGTTAAGCAACGTCGGGCGCGGTCAGTACTTGGATGGGTGACCGCCTGGGAACACCGCGTGACGTTGGCTTTTTACACTTTTTTCGTATTATTCTCTGAACACAGAAAACATTGTAATTTGTATTCTATGGTATTGTTTGTTATCCCAAACGAAAATAAAATAAAAATAGATACGACATTAAACCTTTTAGCAGCCCAACTATACTGAACGCGATGTGCTAAATTCCTCGCAAATAAATATTCGGGCCTTGACCTCGTAAACCACTTATAATTATACTCTCAGTATAGTTACACCTAAAACTATATATATTTACTATAGTGGCCTGTGTGCCTGACCTGTCTGTTAATACGGTCTAATTTTTATTTGCCATAACGGACTATAACTATTTTTAAGTACCTAGTGCCTCGATGGAAATTTCACAATGTGACTTATTTGCTCATTGAGTGATATACAATATTACCCAACATATTTTATGATCACCTCATCCTTGTCTTGTTTCAGCCTCAAAATTTGCGAAAACGTTACATTTCATTACAAATAATACTTACCTATTTTATTTAATGTGTTTCAGATACTAATAGGAGATCCTGGGCGACACGGATTGACGGAGAAAAGAAGAAAATACATAAAACTATTAGCGAAATATACTTTACCAGAGGAAAGCTGCATAGAGAACCGTGGCTTTACAGAAACATCGCTGTGGATGATAAAATAGTATATTTTTTATATTAGATACATAAATTTATTTTATTCATCATCTTTCCTCCATTAAGCCAAGTCCTGTCCCGCCCCATGTTGAAAATAAAAATAATTGTACCAACTCTGTTCCTTGCCTTTATTTTTTTTGACGCGGGAAATGCTCTATGCGCCATCACGCCTTCCGAAATAAGACGGCGTGGTATGTAGAACTCCCAGTGTTTTCTGAGTCGGAGACCCCTTCTCCGGCCATGGTGGGAGTAGCCGGGGTATACCCACAAAGCCCCGCGACGCTCCTACATCGCCTGAGTGGTGGCCACCACGGGTACCCAGCGAAGCCTTGGACTACCGCAGTAGCACGGGGTCTAGCATGTCGTAAAATACTACTAATGGTATATTGGGTTTTGGGTATGTGATTGTATAGGCGACGAGGTAGCCACTTGTCACTACTTTTTCACAATTTTCCTTTTAACCCAACCCAGTTTTATCTTTGGCTGAATGTGTTTAAGGGGGCTTGCTACCCCTTAGACCCTGCCTACCCCTTCGGAAAAATAATAATAATTATGACAAGTTGTCAGTTGGCGTAAAATATCATAAACAAAATCTGCTATAAGGGTAGTTTACCAGAACAGATGGTTGATTTATTGTAGTATGTTAAACTATTATCTAACCGACTTTGTTTCACTAAATCAGAGAAATGTTAAAGCGATATAGATTAGCATTTATTTAAATATTTCGCTTTTGGGACTTGGCATAAAATGTGAACCGTCTTGAAGTGTAAACAATTTTGTTTTGGACCCAATGATGGTGTCTGAGCATGCTATTATGGGAAGAGAAAGTCTTTACGAAATCCGTGGAGAAACAATATTATGTATTGTATTATATATTGCAAGAAATAAAACCATGAATAAGATAAAATTGGGTACATAATTAAAAAGTTTATTCAATAAAAAATACAACAAATTACAAAATAGGTTCGAACTCTTTTAAATTATTCAATCATTCGTTGCTTTGTCGTTGAACACTTTTATGGATGGATTTGTTGGTAGTTTTCTTATGTTTTCTAAATTATCATTACCTAGATTTATTAAAATAATTAATTATTGTATTTTACAAAATATTCATTACGAAATATTTACACTGCTTATAAAATAAAATAATATGCTTACATTATTATTTAGATTACTTTAAAAGTCCGGTAAAGTCAAATTAATTCGTTATTTTTAGTACAACTTATTTTGAAGAATGATTTTCTTTCTCACATTTTGGTTAGTTACAACATATTTTATCTTATAGTAGATATGCCTACATAATTTAATAATAAAAAAGATATATTTTATAATTTAGAAAGGAATTCGTTTGAGATAATTTACCATAAAAATTCAAAAGCGCAAATTTTGTTTCGCTCCAACGGCACCTTAAATTACAAATACGCGTCATCTAGCGACGCAAGTGTGTACTTTCTTGTCAGTCATAGTATGTACTTCGAACAACGCCAGCTAGCGTTACATAGCGAAACTACGTGTAATGTACTTGATTTTAAATTTTTTTATCAATTTACAATTGATAATTATGCATTGTGTTGGCGTAGATGCCGTGTTTAGATCTTGCGGTTCTCCCCGAGTAATGGGAGTAGGTGTCCATGTCCATTGGGGCATGTGGGTGCATTATCAGCACCGGCTGAAGAGCGAGCGACTTCCTCGAACCGGACACAGATGTCGCGTCTGTCACGTAAGCATTGTTCACTTCACCTGCGCAAGAGAAAAAGTGTTGTTAAATTTTATTTGGTAACTAAGGTTATACATACTCAGTAAACAATAACTAAAAACATTACAATTAATTCCACTAAAAAAGGTTTGCTTTATTTTTTTATATAAATTGAATAACAAAATACACAGGTATGTGTTTTTATTTAATTCATATCAAAAAGCTTATTTAAAATTTTATAACTTCAGCTCCTATTGCAAATTGACTATATTGACAAAATTATTTTATTTGTGTCATTAATTCGTCTATGTCATCGCCAACGTCCATACCACGTTGAAAACACCGGTTCTCGTCCGATCACCGAAGTTAAGCAACGTCGGGCGCGGTCAGTACTTGGATGGGTGACCGCCTGGGAACACCGCGTGACGTTGGCGTTTTGCACTTTTATCTATATTTTAATTTTAGTTATGAAAAAAATACCTATATTACTATTATTTCGTCAATAGTTATTACTAATGTCCACTATTTTCAAATAATTACTTGATAGACAAGTAATTATCGTAGTCCTATGTGTACGCCTCTCTATAAAACTTAGTGCAAAATTGCGAATACCTCCTGCGAAATATGTAAATTGATCCTACCCATCCAACACTAAGCTCCACAGTCAAACCTCCATTCTCGCACACGCAATAAAGTTCAAAATCTCTTAACACATCCTTAAAATGCAAAGAATGCACAAAGAACAACGCCTCAACCACTTTTCCAGCAAAGAGGATTTGAATCGGCACTTTTACAGAGACTTTATTACTTTGCAATAGGGGTTATATTCGCGTGCACTCTTAGTAAGTATGTCGGCTAACCGTTAGCATATTCATAAGTCTCGTTTGCTGATGGTCTGCGACACCATTTGATGATAAGATACGTCGGACGTTCACGAATCACGATATACATAAGCGATTTTGTAATGGGTGCATAATGGTGTGAAGTTAAGATGAAGCGATTATGTGTGGCTTACGAAAAGGAACATGCTTTGATGATGTTATTATATGATCTGTGGTTGTATTGATGTCTTAATTTGAAAACGGTGTAACCATGCCGTTTGAGGCCGTGCAATTTTATCGGTTGGCGCCTTCGCTCTAGGCTAGGACTACCGAAACCGCCCAGGCCTCTAAAAGTTGGCCACGTCTGTTACAAGCCGTGGCTGGGTTTCCACAAGCCACGGCCTTGATGTTAAAGTCGCCAGCCACGAAGGTCTGGCGGAACGAGGAGCGACCAACCACTGCTGTTAGGGATGCAAGAAGATCCGCGAAATCGTATTCGATTTCAATGCTGTAGTAATAGAGGGGCCCCTGGCATCTTGCCACTGCTGCCACCCTATATGCCACTGTTTGTTAAAGAAATTCTTAATCTTTTGACTATCTACGCGTTCTTATGTTTTCCGTTTTTTTTTTCCATATTGGCACTGATATTCTTAACTGTTGTGTAAACGCGGAAAAAATACGACTATTTGTCCATCCTTGCATGACTCTGAGAGTAACTATTTTTTAAATTATGGGAATAAAATATAAATTAATGAGACTTAGGTGATCGATTGACCGACGTCCCGGCAATCCATGATAATTACATCATCATCCTCTTGCCCTTCTTCTAAAGGTCATCTAGGGTTGGCGCAGCATGTCTTCCTTTTCCATACGTCCCGGCCGTCGTCTATCCACTCCCATTTCACTCATATCATCTTTCACACAATCCATCCATCTCTTGTTTGGCCTTCCTCTTCCTCTCCATCCACTAACATTTATACTCATAAACCATAAAAATTACACGCAAGTTAATTTTTAAACATTTATCTCTTCAGCACTTAGTAAACAAGTATAGTCATTGTTGACACAAGTAATCTGCCCTTTTTCAAAGTTGATATACCTATATCTATATGTCTTTTAAGATATCTTCATACCAATTTTCTAGCCCAATTTTTAAACCCCTTTGGGGGTTGGCTTATAGTTATCTATTTGTTGTCGTTGCGCCTATGGTTGTCATATTTGCTTTCATTTAATTAGAACATGGTTTGAACAACGGTTGTCTAAATCAGTCTGACACCAATTACGGTTCTTTTTAAATACAATACAATATTCGGTTCTCTCTGCCTGCCGGTAGGGAAGTGGCGTGAAGTTTAGTTAGTTAGTTATAAATACAAAACACATTACAGTGTACAAAAACACAATCTGACGTCACAAAACTACTACTCAAACCACCCCAGTGACCCATATCCTTCACATGCGCACGCGCAGTGCGCAGGGCTCGCGACCAGTCGCGGTGACGCAACTTCGCGCATGTGGGGCGACGTAGTTTCCACCCCAGTTCCGACGGGTAACGACGCGAACCGCTTTGGGTAGGGCTGCCATGAGGCTCAACTTAGCAAGGAATTTTAGCAGACCACAAAGACTTGAGTGACATAACGTAAAGGCAGTTTTTCAAGTTCTAGCCTAGTGATTCGTAGTTATTTATTTCCGTACTACACAGACTAGAGGGCAGGTTAGGGTTATAGGACCCTGGGCTTGAGCGCCCCGGTTCAGGCCTATTGGTAAAATAGCTACAAGACCAGATTTTGTCTTTAGCAAAATCTAATATTGGTAACATTTACATCGTCACTTAAAAATTAAAAATGCCCCCTGCTTCGTCAAGAAATATTTGGCGACAATAGACGCCGCACCCACTTTGGAGCCTTGGACTTGCCCATATAGGACTGGGCCCGTAGCAAATGCTTATCGAAAGGGAATTTCATAAAAGAATTTCCTTTATTCGGTTCTTTGTTCTGAGTGGTACCCCCCTTCACAACGACATCGGGCCACATACCACATGCCTGCAACCCCTGAGGGGTATTACAGAGTTCAAAAAGCGATGAACTGCTTCAGCCACATCGCCCTGTTAGCCAACTAGTATTTGCTACTTCTATATGACGCTAGTCTTCGCTCTGACCCTTGTTTTTGGAGGAGCCGTGGCCACTATTTTTGCCTTATTCACGAGTGAGCCTTCTGTCAGCCCTATGGTCTGTGTGGCACATGACACGGTCCCGGGCGCGCAGCAAAAGTGAGCATAACCGCGCGATTTCACTAGCAATAGAGCACTTGCGTGGATTGAGCTTTGGTAAAAGTGAAATTATGATTGGCAGAAGCGCGGACCATGCAATATGACCGCTCTAGTACTGGTGGTTGAACAGCAGTTTATGTAATTTGCATGGGCGTACGCAGCTATCGGTCCATTTGCTATTAAATTTATTCTAACTAATAATCGCCGACTAGTCGAAAATCGACTTTGTTAACTGAACTGTAACTATGCCAAAAATCTCATACTCCTCCGTCCTTCTCCGTAATTCTCATAAAAAGAGGTCCAAAGTTTTTGCTTCACGTATTAATATATAGATGAACTTTCCGCATCTTTCGCCGCTCTGTTGTTCCAACTGTTCCTTGGCTAGAATGTTGTAGAACTGATGGATACTCAGGAATGGAGATACAAGTCTTCAGTTCTCAGTGTCTTAGTAACAGTAACGTACTAATGTTGGATATTAGGTTTGTGATCGTGTTGGCGTTGACCAAAATCAGAATCATGACCAAAAAAAGTAATTTGTCATAATTTTCCCTTTAATCCGATTTACACCTATTTGAAACTAACTAACTAAACTTCACGTCACTTCCCTATTAGCTATTTGAAATCATTAAATATTTATTGAGTGTGGCTCACCGTGACCTTTTCACCTAAATGCCATACACAATCAACGGGACAGTTGCGTTTTGATAGTTTATGATGCGAGAAGTATCTACGACTCAACTGCGCGAGTTTGATGAATTCATTATTTATAGTAGTTATGGCAAAACGCACAGGCAAGTGATACAATTCCACCCGGTTGGAAAGTGGTTTAAGGGGCTAACTGCCCCTTCGATTCTGCCTAGCCCTTTGGGGATTACGGGCATGAGCCATATGAGGGCTGATATGTATGATTAAAGGTACCTTTGTAAAGCGAAGGCGGCGGGTACCCCGTGTCGGGCTGCAGACGCACGTGGCGGGTCGCCAGGATGAAGGCCAGCGCAGCCAGCACCGCGCCATCCAGGCAGCCGATCACCGCCAGGATGTACGCCCATCGCACGTGGCATCGACCTGCGGCACCAACAGGCTACAGGTTACAGGAGGAGAGGATAGCTTTTCCAGATCCAACCAGACTGGCCGAGCTTTCCCAAATCTTTTAACATAGCGCTGATCGCGGCCTACCATGGCCTTTTAGCCCGTGCAAATCGAGCATATCGTGCTCTGCTTTTCCTGAGCGGATAGGAATCCGGAGGGAATTCCCAATGTACAAAATGAGAAGATTGCTGGAACCAGGGGTAACCATGTTCAGGCCTTGAAGCTATAGCGGAACGCATTTTGGCACCGCTCAGTGGTACCAACTGACTATAGGTCATGGGCGAAGAGTATAACTGGATCCAGGATTAACCATGTCCAGGTCCTTAGGCTATTCAGGTTTGCAGGTCTTGGCCTTGGTTACTTGGTTACTTACAGGTGGCCCATGATACTGGATTTAGCGAATCTGTACTTCATTACCCAGGTAGGGAAACATTCTGGGTCCAAAAAAGTTAATCCAGACAAATAATATGTGGTTAGTAGGACTAGGTACTGTAGTCATTTAAATGTATAGGCTGCGCTAGGCTTGATTATCCGTTCCTGGTTGGGCTAAGACAAGAAGAGAAGATTATAGTGACATGACGTCATAGCCCACTATGCTCACCTATATTGTACTGGTCTGCTGTGGGCCCGCAGGTCTCCTGCACGGCTGTCTCTGACCACGCGGCCGGGTAGACTGCTACTCCTGCCACCATGCAAACGGCTGAAACAAACAAACGTTCATAAATAATAAGCAAATAAGTACTTTATAACGTAAACCGGAAAAACGAGTCTTCATTTTCAAACAGAATTCTGAGATCATCGTATGGGAACCATCTGATCAAGTACCATCATTCGTATGGGAGCTAAATTGGGTCCCTGAGGTACACCTAAGCGTAAACATATTTGGCCGGTAGTAATTAAAGTATTAATTAGCCATATTAAAGTAACCGGTAGAATAGATCTAGCGAAGCTGTAAAAATATGATAATAATTTTTATGAAGGACGAAATAAGTAACTTTATCAAATGTCTTTCTAAAGTCGGTGTAGATGACTTGCACCTGCTTATATAGATACGAAAATCGCATGTATTTAAGGTAGAAAAAAGATTGCTTCTTATAACTTGGCTGGTACAGTCGAAATGGAAATAGATGTGTAATTTTTTACATTTTGATCATTTCTTTTTTGAAGTATTGAAAATTGTACGAAAACGCGTCACTAAGTTATCAATAGCAAAAGTAAAGTGACATCATGTAAGCTCGCGCCTTTTGAGGCGTCCGAAGCCTTAAGCCTCTTCGGAAGTTTATCACGACTAAGTAATAGTTGAGTACCATACTGCTATGGCTACATTATCATGCTACCAAAGATTTTTATTTGTAAATAAACATAGCATCACGCCCATAATCCCCGAAGGGGTAGGCAGAGTCAAATGGACAGCAGGCCCCATTAACCACATTCAGCAAAAAACAAAAATGGGCTGGGTTAGATGGAAAATTGTGAAAAAGTGGTGTCAAGTGGCTAGCTCGTCGCCTACACAGTCACATACCCAAAACCCCATATACCATTAGTCGCCTTCTACGACATGCTAAGCAAGAAACACAGTTGGCAGATATTTTTTAGTCCCAGACTAACATCGGACAAGCTAACCTATTTTTTTGTTTGCAGAGCAGGATAAAAAATCAAACCTTCGCGGTATCGCGATAGTGGCCTTATGGTTAAGAAGTCAATTTAGTAGAGTTCAATAAACTTTATCAAGTTTTCCGAAGTGAGAACAATCAAGATTTCGTCAAGCATGCGCGTCTAACATGCAAAACCAATCGCGTCAAAACTAAACGCGAAAGGAAAGCCGCAGTTAATAGTTCACGCTCCGATAGAAGCCTTAATAATGCGATTTTCACTGCATCTGCCGATGAAGGGAAACTGAGAGCGTCACAGATCGGTGCGTTTGTACTAAATACGAATGGAATTAATAATGTGATAGAGATTTGAATTTGAATGGAATTGAGGGTGATATTTCAATTTTAACTGAGATATATAAGTGCCAGTGACGTTGTAACGCTTTCACGCCTTAATTACTTAATATCATGAACATTTGCTGAGCCATTTTCAAGATATAGTATAAAAAAATAAATAGAAAACTAATCATTAAAAAAAAGTTTCTGAGGCATCGAAAAATACTCGTAACATTAAGACGGTCGACTGGTATGACAACTGGTATTGACAATGTTATCTTCATGCAAAACAAAGTCATGTCTTAAATCTTTATCTTAAAACAGACAGTTAATTTTCACTACTTTTTCACAATTTTCTGTCAAATCCAGTCCACTTTTATTTTTGGCTGAATGTGGTTAAAGGGGCTTCCTGTCTTTTTGACTCTGCCTAATGCCTTCGGGGATTACGAGCGTGATGTTATGTCAACATCCAAAATCTAATATTCTCTGATGATCTGATTTCCATTCGCTTACTCTCATCGCACAGTCCTTACCAACTGTCACTTCTCTTTTGCAACAAAATCTTTGAGTTGTCAAACCTTTTCAGAACAGATGTCATCTTATTTTTCTACATCCGTACTGCAAGTTGATGCATTCCGGCTGTATTTTCCGCCATTGTTCGCAACACGGTCCTTGAACGCACAATAAGAGCAGTGGCCGTGTTTATAAACTATGCCGCGCCTCTCTCACAAGAAACTTTTTTGTTTCGTGGCCGAAGTAGGTATTTAATGTAGTGTTAAAGAAAAACTTTAATTGGGAGGGATTACTTTATTATATTTGGCCGAATATGGTTGAAGGGGCTAGCTGCCCCTTTGACCTTTTGTCTTTACCTACCCCTTCGGCGTTGCAAGCGTTATGATAATATGTACGTATGTATGTATTACTTTATTTAAGGATTTTTATTCTCATTCCTTTTGGTATAAGGAGATTTACTAAGAGCAGGACTGCATTAACTATATGGCTTCATAATTTTGGTATTTATTTTTATCATCATACCATCACGTTAGATAAATTGTGAAATAGCAGTGACAAGTGGCTAGCTCGTCGCCTACATAATCTCAAATCCAGAACTGCATACACCATTAGTCGCTTTTTACATCATGCTAGGCAAGAAACACAGTTGGTAAATTTTTTTTAGTCCCAGACCAACATGGGACAGTCAACTAACATGGGACAAATGGCTATTTATTTTCTTATCAAAGTAGTTCTACTCCATTCAATGGGAAGTGGCGTGAAGTTTAGTTTAGTTTAGTTATAATACTCCATACAGCTAGGGTTGCCATCTCTAAAATTTGGAAACAAGGACATGACGCATGAAAACCCCGGGTTTTAGAGCCCAGAAGCTGGACATGACAACAGGTTTTTTTTAACATACTCAGTTTAATAAAAAACAGTTGAAAATGATATTTAATTTAGCGAGTCGGTTCGTCGGTTGGTAGCGGCGTGCGGGCACAGTGCGTGTGTCGCGGGCGGCCCAAGAATTTAAAATTTAAAACCCGGACTACAAATGAAGCCCCGCCCGGATTCTCCCCGGATGCCCTTTAAACTAGGACAAATCCGGGGAAACCCGAACGGATAGCAACCCTACATTCAGCCCATTTATGAGTCTGACACACAGATAACCTCCAATAGATACCGTACGTTCACCACTTTGTTCTAGGTTCAAGTCACAATTTTAGGAGGTAGGAAAGGGGTGCGGGGGACGTAACACTCATTCATATAGTGATGTCCAATTGTATTGTGCAATGTCTATAGTTTTATCGATAAATTTTATAATTTACATGTAGATTTTATAATTATTTATATTTTATATGTAGATATAAATAAATTTGATTTTTTTAGGGTACCTCAAAAACGTACCAGACCGTACCAAAAAAAAAACAAATGTTATTGTTTGGTGGTTGGTGTTAATGATATTTTATTCTATAGAATACTAGAATAGAATAAAGAAAACTATAGAACATTGTATGGAATGCCTTGATTATATACATTGCCGGCAACACATACATTGGTAAATATAAAGAAGGCACGGCTGTTTCCATTACTCGTCTTCTATCCTTCATATAGTGAAAACTATCTGCTGTAAAATGTCTCGAACAAATGACGGTGTTTTTGCTCGGGAACGATCCATCACCGTGATTTGTGGCATTGATCCATTTAGACTTTCTTTCAGACCCTTTGGAAATCTAAAGCAAATTGAGTTAGGACAATCTCTATTTTTTATCGACAATATCGATTCGACATACTGAAACGTACACAGTTACAGCCCTCTTGTTACGCATGTCTATGCCAAAACGGGATAAATATAGTGAAATGGGTAATGAAAGAAAGGGGTAGTGACAAAAGACATTGACACTTGTCAAAAAAATTTTGCCAACTTTCAAAATTCGACCGTCGTATCTTGAGCTCCGTCTAGAATAAAATAGGTATTTATTTTACTTACCGATGAAAAGTTATGCCATCTTTTTTCAAATTTTGATGTCCTGGAATTCTTCCCACACCATTTTACGGAACAGAAGGCCATTTTAACGTTTATTTATGCATAAATACTTATTAAATATAAATAAAAGTGTCTCCGTAAAAGCTGACGCGCAGATCTGTCTCTTGGTCGGCACTGAAGATGCCCGTGTATGGCAACTACTTATTTATGTAATAGCATAGATGCATGGGCGTACGTTAATCCTCTTAATGTGGTATCTATTTGGAGGTTATCTGTGGTCTGACATTAGCCGGAGGTTCTACCTGCGTGGAATACGGTCTAATGCAGGGCTCTATCACAAGTCCCGCAGGATATATCTTCATTTTAGAATGAAATCACATAAATATATCCCTTCTCAGAGTCCAAACTTTTGGCGTGTAATGCAGACAGACTTACATTATTCCTAATAAGGATTGCCCGCGTATAAGTTGGTTTGTTACAGAAACGGTATCATGCTTCCCGTAGGATCTATCTCTCAATCAAACTCAGTGACACATATATGTTTAAACCTTTCTGTTATCATGCCAAACGAGTGATAATGACAGTTACTTATTAAATTCTTGGAAAAAAAAGGTCAAGACTCGTTAACTTTTACTCTCTTAATTAATTACACTATAAGCACAGTTCATATTACTAATGTTTTTTCCCACATAACCCTTCGAAGCGTGACGCTAACACTGATTACGAAATAACGACTTGCCAGCCACGCCAATTAACTTCGCATTATGCTCGTTATTAATTACCGCACTGGTGTTTTCAGATGGAGATATTATGATTTATTAGTAGTTGAGCCAATGGCAGAGCGATGTAGAAGAAAGTATTCTTAGCGTAGCTTACTTGGCCGGCGCGAAGTTAGATCTTCGTGCAAGTAATAACGATTGTTTTCTCGTGTTTTCTAGGAATCAGATACCGGACGCACTAAATCAAGGGCATTTTGAGACATGTCAGCGCTCAAAATTCCGTATTGGATTTGAACGTTGTGCATTTTAATTTAAATTAAATTGACCAGGGTCACCAATTTTCTCCTAATTCTTAAGTGTGTTTCAGATTTAACCAGCGTGTTATAAAAAAACCTAATTCTTGTTTTTGCTCGATGACAATGTCACATGTTGATCTGGGTCTTAAAAATAATGTGCCAACTATGTTCCTTGCCTAGCATGTCGTAAAAGACGATTAATGGTTTTGGGTGTGTGATTGTTTAGGCGACTAGCTTGCCAATTATTGTCACTAGCATTTCACAATTTTCCATCTAATCCAGCCTATTTTTATTTTTTGGCTAAATATGGTTAGGGGGCTGGCTGTCCCTATGACTCTGCCTACTCCTTCAGGAATTACGGGCGTGATGATACAATGTCACAAACGTCTGATTGCATAGTAAGTAGCCTCAGCACTTATTTTATGGAAATCAGAATCTACGAAGGTATCACAGTTTACAAGCAAACCCGGGACAAATATCTGTTTCATTAACGAATATTTATCCCGGTGCGGGGATCGAACCCGACCTTCCTGCACTCCACAAAATGTCAGAAAAATTTTAACCAACGGCGCTGTCATAAAAATATTTAAGTGTGCTATTTCGCATAAAAAATTTAAAATTTTTTCCAAGTGTATCTTTTCCCCGCCATATGAACCAAATCAAACATAATTAGCACAAATCAATTTTAGATTACTCAGCTAACAATAATTAATGCCGTGAGCGACGCTCATTAACACAGTCTGCTCGTGATACTAATTCGTTTGCCGAGCGAGCGAGATTGAGCTGAGCGGACATCGAAAGCGAATTTATGAAAGCTGTCGCGCTCGCCATTAAAGCTTAATTGAGAAAAGCTGCTTTAGTCATTTTCTCTTTGCGCAGTTTCTTGCATGTTATTAGAAGAATTATGGTCATAATAATGAACTTCTTTATTGGACTGGATAGATATACTTTAAAAGTAATTACTAAGGAGTGTTGCGACCTGGAAATAGTGTGAATGAATATACATAAGTAGTAATGTGTCTTGATAACATGTTTAGAAATTAGAAATTCAGCTAACTGAAAGGACTACAAACACAAACAATATGTTAGAATCCATTAGCGTTTTTAAACGTATTAGAGTATCTTATGTATGTCTATCCATGATCCAGAGTCTAATGGACATTGTACATAGCTATGCTTATTTTGGAATTAAATAATTGGTATCATCATCCTAGCATTATGTCCCGTGTTTAGACGGGGTCCGTTTAGACCATGATCCAGGATTTAGCGAGTCTGGTAGTTACATTGAAGCGACTGCCTTCGTTACCCTAAGATAGGGGAACCAGACAATTTTTGGATCATGATTACAAATCCAAAGTTGTTTGAATTTGCAGGTTTCATCACGATGTTTTCCCTCACCGCCGAGCTAGTGGTATAAATACGTACATAGATTTAAAAAATCCAGAGGTACGTGCCGGGTTTGAACCCTACTCCGCGGTTACGAGGCGCGTGTCCTTATCATTGAGTTACCACCGCTCTTTTAGCTCACGCTTTTTTTGGAACTAAATAATTGGTATGCTAGTCTACAAAAACATTTTCTTACATCTAACTAACTAAACTTCACGCCACGGGAGTGCCACTAGCGGGGTCGGGTCGGCAGAGAACCGAACGCCATATTCTTACACACCTCACTTGTTTCTTCAACATTATTTTTTATATTTTTTATTTATAATTGCACACGTAACAATACATTTGGAATGTAGTTACATGGACCCTGCTAGGGTGTAGCAATAGACTTAAGTAAGTATTTTTAAAAGTTACATAATACATATATTCTTATTAATATTATAACATTCTGATCCTTTTCATACAAGGATCCTTTAAGATCTCATCTCTTAAATCTCTGTATCATTATATTGCAAAAAATCATATCGTCGTCATAACGGCTCCAATTCTCAAAGCTCTGTATTAAGTAGCTATAAGTTGTAACAATATCTATTGATGTACATCATTTCTATAAACAAACATTAAACTTTCATATATATGGAAGCAATTTACTCAGCAATGATATGCCTTTAACACAAGATTTCCACTATTACGAGGAATCTCAGAAAGTCTTTCGTGAGACAACTATTAAGGTGACAAAGGCAATTACGCAATGTATCACAATGGGAATAGCTACAAGCTCATTAAACAATAGTAATGTACATCGCGTGTGTGCGGTTTTAAAATAAATTAGCAAGGGCGAAGGTGGGCCGAAAGAAGAGAAATCGGTTTAGTATAGTTAAAACAATAGATATTGTTTGGGAGGCGAATTTTTGAGATTCTGTGTTTGTGTGTGTATTTACCTTGCATCTCGTATAATCGAATAGAGTGGCGGTAGCTCAGTGGTAAGGACACGTGCCCCACATTCAACGGATCTTAGTTCAAACCTCGCCGTCAGTATTTTCAAATCTAAGCACATATTTATGTTCGTGCTTGTTTTGGCATTATCTTCTATTATAAAATTTGTATATTAGACGGTGAAGCAAAACAAGCATTGCCTACACATAGACAGCGCAATTTCATTATAATTCAATACTATTTATTATGTACTTGGCCCAGTCCCATGTTGGTCTGGGACTTGGCCCCATGTTGATCTGGGAAAAAAAAGAATGTACCAACTGTGGTTCTTGCCTAGCATGTCGTAAAAGGCGACTAATGGTATGTCGGGTTTTGGGTGTGTGATTGTGTAGGCGACAGGTTAGCCGCTTGTCACTGCTTTTTCACAATTTTTCATCTAACCCAGCCCGGCTTTATTTTTGACTGAATGTGGTTGAAGGGGCATGCTACCTATTTGAATCTGCCTACCCCTTCGGGGATTATGGGCGTGATGTTATGTATGTATGTATGTATGTATTATCGGTTCTGCAGCAAACCAATGGGGTTTCGAGCCCTTGCGTGTACAAAATCAGACACGGCTAACACTACAATCCAGATAATATGTAGGTAAGTAAACGACTAGTAATGAACGTATGAATGTTGCAAACGCGTTCCGCTTGGCGCCCAAACAAATGGACCGATCAGGCGATAATGAACGGTGTCTTCCGAGATAGACCGCAAACCAGTATTAGACATGGGTAACGCAGCAAAAGTCTTTTAGTCGAGTCAATAAAACCATTTACTAGAAAGTCTTTAGAAACAGTTATGATTTTGATGTTTTTTTTAAGGTTATTCAAAATCAGAAAACTTTTGAAGCGGGGAAGGAAAGATTTATATTCTTAAATATTATATTTAATATTTTATAATAACTGCTGTTGTTACTTCCGCGTGCTTAACATTATTAAGGTATACTAACTATCCATTACTCGTATACCAGTCGTAATGTCAAGACAACGTAGCAAACATAACCGTTCATACGTGACCCGACGTATAACGCACGCACGTGGCCACCATCATAGTGTACTTAGCACCATAAGCGATGGTGACGCCTTTAAGTGCAGCTATATTGCGGTCACATTGGCGAGTATACGATAATGTCCACTTAAGTAGCAATCTTATTTAACTTTGTACTTACAGATCATTTACATTAAGATCAATACTTGGTTATAATAGTATAGGGTAGGTAATGCTTGGGAGGGGATCGTTGGTGTGCGTAGCTTTCCCTCCCCATGGACTCCCGATTCGGCGGAACACCCCTGGGTTTTAGTAGGTAGGCCCCCCTCTATCATGGGGGGAGAGACCCACATAACCACTTCATCCCCCCAGATGGAGTGGTATGCGAAAGGCATTCCCAGGTAAAAAAAGGGATTTCAATGCTAGTTCCAGCAATTCAGCTGCGACCAGCACAATTTTAGGCATTTTCGGCACGTAAAATTTTATCACGATCGTTAAAGTGATTTAGATGTAAAAGCGTACCACACAGAGTTACTTCCAACTAATTACTTCCTATATTATTAGTAAATATTACCAATAAACAATATAAACTACTTAAAATGAAATATTCAAATATGAAATCGAACTGACTCTTTTTTTTTGCCGACATAAAAAACTGGGTTATTGTACATTTGCCACAAAGTAAATTCGCCACAATGTAAAACATTCCATACATTGAAAGTTAATTCGTCACAAGTATTATACTATTAATATTGTATTAAAATCACGCTAACCATAGATATGGCAAATCGATTAACACCTCTTATGATAAAAGTCATCAAACCTTTTTTAAACTACAAACCACGCAGAAGTAGATAAAGTACTTGAACATCATTACCCTCCTTCGCAAGTCGGATAAGAAGAATCGAGTTATGTAAATATAATTGAAACAAATTGGAATTTTGCAGTGTTATGCAGTTAATCGAACCTAATTTATAGATCTTTATTTACGATACTTTCTTTTTTTTTTTTTTATATCTGCCATCAGCTATCCAACCAATCAAATCTGCTCCAATTATTTCGTTAAATGGCATCATAAGGTTAATAAATATTCAACGCTGCCTGACACTTCTTCTAAACAGGTTATAAATATTTATATTTAATTTATTAGTATTTTATAGTTTATAGTAAACTAAAATAAAATTTATATGGCAATCAGCAAGGAATGGAAATAAACTGAGTACTTAGTGTTTTTAACTACATTTTACACAAACTAATCGTCTACCCCGCTTATCAAATGTGTACGTAATTTTAAGTGAGGTAATTAATAAATAAAATACGTTGGCCAGCCTGGGATCTAACTCACTATTTTAATTTCCAGGTCAAGTACTTACCATATTGTTAAGTATCTAGTTTGTTGATATTTTCAGTTTTGTTTAAAAAGGTTGTGTCAATTTATTATATAACTTAATGATTACGGACTATTAAAAAAAGAAGGACTCCGCGCCACTAACTTAAAGCTCCGCAGGTGCTCCAGCTTGACACGCAACTTATGTCACACATTGACATAAGCGCTCCAAATGACAGATTTCCGTTAAATGGTATCCTTACAAATCTCACTCACACGTGCATAAACATGGATTCACGGCTGTGGTATGACAGCGCGGAGTACTTCTTTTTTTACTAGTCCGTGATGAAGATGCACATTATTCTCCAATCTTTCCTTGTATATTTTATGTTCTTGATAATTTAAACTATTAATGAAATTAATTTTTGTACACACCAGTGCTTTGGTGACTAAGAAATATTTATTCAAAATTTAATATCGGTGTTACATAATTACTTATCTCTCCAAAACTAGGACAAATTGACCCAAGAAGACGAATACACAATAAGATTCTCTCGGATAAGAAGATATAGACGAGGTTTGCTACGAAGTGTGAGAGGCTTACGCGTTTTATGTAACTCGGTTGAGTAACGCCGCATAATAATTCACTAATGCGTCTGTCTGTCATTGTTCACTTTCTAAAATGCCGAAAATGCTGTAAATTAAACGTATGTATTTTTTATTTGGGCAATTGCTGCTGATTATATACTGTGGGGCTAATTGCATTCATGAACTAATGGATTGAGATAGCAATGTTCTAATTAATACGTGAAGCAAAAACTTTGTACCCCTTTATATGAGAATTACGCGGACGGAGGGATGTGAGATTTGGCACAGGTAAAGTTTATATGGAGAAGGAGTGCAGGAAGCTAATATTTCAATATATATTAGAAAAAATTATCTAAGTAGTAATGGTCGAATATTCACCAGGGGGGGGGGGTTTACTTGTATATAAATAAATATGTAAGTATACATTTTTAAGTGCCACAACAAATCTTGTTTGTGACACGTAGGAGGTTTCCTAAGTTACTTCCTGCCTTCTGGAGAAAGTTAACACAAAACAACTCGTACACCAATTCATAGTAAGTTTGTTCTGGTACCCTGCAGTGTATGATAAAGAGCTAATGATAAAATAGCTTCACAACCTATAAAGTAAATTAAAATTTTCACTTGATTAAACTTATTCAATTATGGATAGGAGTTTTGATGTATCTGCACAAGAACCGACGGTATTTAATCGACCCTAATCGAAAAAAAATAAGACAGATTCCGATTTCTTCCGTATTCTTCCGTAATTTCATTGAAATGTTCGGTTTGTAGACTACCTATTCTACTTTTTATGATTTATTAAATTCAAAATAAAAGGACGAAATTGAACTCAAAATTTAATTATTAACCACCAGAAAACTCTTCAGGTTTAGGCATATGTGCTCGCACCCTAGCGCATCTGTCTTTGTCTATATTAAGACTTTTCCTCTTGCATGCTATCTCTTTCTCCAGCTCACCCCGGTACTTCATCAACTCACATCTTACAGCCTCTGCTTCCCGCATTTTGCCATTTAAAGACTCGCAAGTTTCCTTTATGAACTTTGCTTCAGCGATCAGGTTGTACTGAGCTTCGTCTCTGCAGTTCTCTACGCCTGGCCTCTCATAATTCCTCCCATGGAGCCTTGTCATTACCAATTTCGATCTGTCATTACTCTTCCTCAGCGAATCCTTAAGGTAATCTATCAAGTTCTCTACATTAGCAATAGTTTGTAAATTGTCCTTAAGATTTTCTTCTAATTTATCGCATAATTCTTCTGTAGCTCCAACTGTTTCGGCAAATGCAGCATTCGTTCTATCAGCTTGAAGCTTCATGTCCTGTCCTCCGTTCCGTATGGTAGCCAAGAGCTTTTCTCTAAGCGCTGCAGATTTGTGTCTTACCTCTTCACAATTCCTTATACTCTCCCTACAGTAATGTTCCCAGTAGTCCAATGTTGATGCATTCTCTGGCCACCTGGCTACCCCAGGATGATTCAGCAGCAAATTCGATTCAGGAGTCAAAGTTAAGTTCTTTCTATCCAGCTTCAAGCTCACCATCTTGTCACTCCAATCGAATTCCAGACAACTTTTCGCCATTTTATTCATAGCCATTTGCGTTTCGACCTCCTGCAACGTGGTATTGAAGACTCTTCTGATTTCGCCTACGATAGCAACCTCTTTTATCAATTCTTGTTCAGCGTCGTCTCTGACTAAATCTGGCTCGTATCTATGTGTACGCAGTTCGAGACATTCTCGAGAAATGGCTTCAGGTAAGTTTAAGATCCTGCAAGCCCCTTTCAGCCTCGCTCTCTCGTCATCAAGAATGTCAATCTCTTTAATCATTGCATCAAGAGTTTTCTCTACTTCCTTTTTCCAGTGCGCCAATTCCTTGACTCGCTGATCTAATTTCTTGTTAGTCTCATCTTGTTTATTATCCATAGCGTTGAAAGCATCATTAATGTCTTTTTTGGTCTTGATTTCGACTGCTTTAGCTTTATCCGTAGCTCTTGGTGTTAAAACGAATTCATTATTCTTCCTCCATTCGCCTGTGGAGTATCTAGTGATGGAGTATTTATCGACAACAGGCCTAACACCTGTCATACCAGCTTGGGGAGTCCAGTCGACATGGCCGGCAGCCCAAGGCCCTATAGGCCCCATCCCGAGAATGTCCCCACTTGTACTATCAGTAGGCTGTGGGAGGTACCGGGGTGGTGCCCCAGGGGGGTACACCTTTGGCTCTGGTGGCTTGATGCATCCTGGCACGTAAGGCGATGCATGAGGGTTCTCTGGTCCTCTAGCTGCTCCCGCTTCGAGGTATACCTTCTGTTCCTCAGCTTCCTTCGCAGTGGTGGGGCAAATGTGAGGACAGGTCATTTGGGCTGGATCTTGCGTCATCTTGACAGGAATTTAGATTGGTCTAAGTAAATTACGTGGCCAATATAACGGAAACGGTAATAAAAATTAAATATCTTAAACCTACGAACATAATGTCAAAAGACTTACAATAAAAGTGACAACTTTAAAGGTTGTTTTTTTGTGTTCGTTTTTGTCTTTAGTTTTATAATCAGCCAGTACTTTAAAAAAGTTTTTATTTGTTTTAACTTGCGGTTAAAACAAATAAAAAATGTTAAGGTTCGTAAAACACTTTTTCATTTTAACACAAAACTAGACGCCCGGCTTTACACAAAGACTGTGTTCATTTATGATCGCACTAGTTTAGAAAACGAATATACTTTTACGAACTGTTTACTGTAATCCTTACTCATTTTATAAACGCGAACTAGTTTGTTTGCTTGCAAAAGCTAGTATTTAATTGCGAAAGTAACTCTGTCTGTTACTCTCTCCCGTTTAAACCATCTGAATGATTGTGATTCATTCTAGTTCGCAAAAAAATAGGAAATTCAAGAAAAAGGACTCGGGAATAACGTGACTATAATTCCACCTAGACGGAGCCGAGAACAAAAACTAGTTTATTTTTTTTTTTAATAATAATAACTTTACAAGAGTATGTTTTCATTCAACACCTTTATTTTATAACCGTAAGTCATAAGTGGTACCTACACTAATTTCATGCACACCTCTTAAACTTAAAAAAATACCCTTGTGCAAGACTAAAAGATCAGTAATCACAAATACATGGTAATTTTTATCTCAGCATCCAACAGAGAAACTGCATAATGTGGTACCGAACACTTCCTGACTGCCGCGAACATTTCCTGCGCACATAAGTTGCGCTTACGTCTAAAAACTATAAACATCGCTCCGGGAACTAGGAACTGAGCGTTCGCGCTGGCAAAAAGTTTTAAAATTGTTATGTTAAGACAATAGCATCATTTGAGCGCTCTCACGGTACAAATGCTGTTAGTTAGGGTTACAGTGACCTTTGTATGGTATACAATGTAAGTATTCTCCCATACCATCGCGGAGACAGACGATTGCTCAACATTCGCAACCGCAGGCCACTCGCAAGAAAATAACGCGTCAATGCTTGTGAATGCAACTTGATGGAGTCCCGACGCCTTGGAATGCGCAGAGTGCAATTTAAATTTAACACATACACATCATTACTCCCGTAATCGCCGTAGAAGTGGACTGAGCGCAAGAAGTAGGAAACAAAATGGTGTTATAGTCTGTTGAGAGACTGTCTAGAGATTGACACTACTATTCACGTCACATTATTAATCGATATGGTCGGCATCTTGTCATCGAGTTAGGATATTTTACAAAAGATATTTCTTAAGTTTACATTACAACTGAAAAAATGTTCCTATCCCAGTGACAACAAATAAGTGTCCCCTGAGATAAAAACATACCCAAACCATCCTCCTCGTAATATTTGAGTAAATACAATTTTGCATTTACTTAGAAAAGTTACCTTACAAATAAAAGGTACCTAGGGTACCTTAAATCGAGAAAAAACATTTTTCCCGAAGGAATGAAAAATTAAATTTAAAACGACAATCTAAATAACAGCTATGATTGAGATTGGAAATCTACATTTACGATCGAAACCACAGGATAAACCTAGTAAATAAATAACATCGAAAGTTAATAAATTAGCCTGTCACAATAAGGCTGTCGGCTATATGCTTAATTTTACTTAGTTATGTAATTAGGAAAGTTTTACAATCAAGAGCAACCCACAGACCCATCATCACATAACGTTTATCAAAATACTAATAGAGTTTGGAAATTAATGTTTCAGTAACATGAAAGTAGGTCAACCTATTAACAACATCACGTTAGACTACACCTGTGGACCGTTGATCGCATATCACATAACATACATACCTACATCGTAACACATCATGATAATCAATCCATCGTATTTCTTGCCATCTGCTACTGACAACTGCGCTGTGATATTTACATAGTTTGCTGTTTGCTGAGACAACCCGCCATTTACAATGAAGTATAGTGAAGGTTATCCTGATGTATAGGTCACGATGCATCACATACTTGTAATATCACTCAGTGTAAGCCTTTGTTATAGTGTGACATGAAGTAAGACAAGTAAATACCATATTATAAATTATATCATATAAAGCGATACCCATATTAGAGATTTTTTTTTACTTGGTGAACTCTCATGAGAACTTTTACTAATCACCCTTTCTTATCTTTCACTACATCCTTTGAGTTATCAGGGGTGTTGCATGGGTACTGTCACTAAGAAGTACTATAGTCCAGGAAATTAAGAGACCAGGTTAACTAGGTATATAAACGCAAGCGTTGACGCGCCTGAAGTCTAGCTTATAATTACTTAAATTGTATCGCCAACTAACTAATGCTACAAGCACCTGTACTATTCGAGTGAAGGCAAACCACCACAGGTTGATTCTACAAATACGCGCCAAATGCCATGTGGCATCTTCACGGTTACATAAGCCTAAAGATGAGTGAAAGGATTGTGGTTAACCGCTAATAAGACATGGATATTCAGGACAAAATAACTGATTAACTGGCTATTAACACAGATTAATATATATAAATACTATTACGATACAGGAAATATAAATTATTCGATTGGTGAGATATCAGCAATTACTTTAATAGCACAGTAAATTGATGTTAAAGTATTTTAACAATGATTTCTAAAATGAAAGTGTACAACATGTATTAAAAGTCCAATGTTGTAAACTGTCCGTAGAAAACAAACCATCATCAATAAAACAATAGAAAATATTCTAATGAACGAAAGAGTTTTCTAAACGTGATTTTAAAATGAAGTCCTAAATTTACATCCAATTTTACTTCACAAGTAGTCTTTAAAAGGTTTTGTTGAGTAATGTTCAGTAACCAGCCAATTCCGAAGCCGAAGGGTAATGTGACCGAACCATTCCGCATCTCTCTCTATCAATATTCAAAGTTTTCCTCTTTGAAGCGATGTCTTTCTCTAAGAGGATCCTCTTCTTTAACAGATCGTTCCTCACCCTCTCAGCATTATTCAACTGACCAAGCAAAGAGGTTACGGTCTCGTGAATCTTTTTGACTTCTTCTATGAGCCCCAAATGAGGTTGATCACGGACACTCTCGCCGTGAGGTCTCCAGTTGTTTCGATTGTCCAACCTAGTTTGAGCTAACTTCATAGCACAATCCATCTTTCTGATGGAATCTTTCAAATCATCTATCAGGGCTTCCATATCGGCTATCCTTTGCAAGGTATTTCTTAACGTTTCTTCTAGTTTTGTACACAGCTCTTGTGTGATAGCAACAGTTTCAGCTAATGCCATATCAGTCCTGTCGGCTTGATTCCTTAGTTTTCTACCACCATTTACCAGAATAGCATTTAAACTACCTCTTAGATCAGCCGATTTTTGCCTGGCAGCTTCACAATTTTGCACGTTTTCTCTACAGAAAAATTCCCAATACTCCAATGGTGCAGTATAATCTCCGAATCTGGTTGAACCAGGTCTGAACATAATGGTATTCGATTTAGTATTCAGACTCAAGTTGATCGATTCAGTATTGTAAGCCATAGCCTTATCGCACCAATCGTACTCGATTCTGTGTTTTGCTGCCTTATTAATGGCCATTTGTGCTTCGATTTCGTCCAAGGTATTCTTGAGATTTTGTCTCACCTCGCTAACAAGCTCCATTTCTTTAATTAGCTCTTGTTCAGCAAGATCGGCGACTAAATCTGGTTGGAATCTATTAGAACGTAAGTCAAGGCATTCTTTTGAAATAGATTCAGGTAACATTAGGACTCTGGTGGCTCCTTTTAAGCGTTGCCTCTCAATTTCAAGTTGTTCCACCTCTTCGGTGATAGCTTTACACGCCTTCTCTACTTCAACCTTCCACCTAAAGATATCCCGAGCTTTTTGTTTAAGCCTCTTGGTGTTTTCACTTTGTTGTTTGTCAATATTACCAAATGCTTGCATCATAGAAGTCTTTGCATTGTAATCAACGATGTTAGACTCTGTTATCACCTCTGG
The DNA here is from genome assembly GCA_951394215.1 of Glyphodes perspectalis. Lineage (NCBI taxonomy): Eukaryota > Metazoa > Arthropoda > Insecta > Lepidoptera > Crambidae > Glyphodes > Glyphodes perspectalis. Next base: position 9,870,766 of record OX596223.1, read on the forward strand.
ATCTAGAATACTTTCGTTGTGCTTCCTCCATTCGCTTAAAGAGTATCTACTGATGGAGTATTTGTTGACTCCAGGTCGGGTCCCTGTCATGCCTCCGAGAGGGGTCCAGTCAACTTTGCCATCTTGTCCAGGTTTCAAATTGGGTAAGTACTCTTCTCCAGATGGTGATGGTCTGACAGACTCTTGTTCCACTGTAGCCTGAGGAGTTGCTCCATCATCTAGTGGTGCCGCTTTGGCCTCCTCGGCTTCTTTGAGCTCCTCTTGGACCTTTTCCGGACTTTTGGCTGCCTTTTTGAAGGCGCCAATGTCATTGCAAACTTTAGGGCACTTGTCATCTTCGGGAAATGAGGTCATGGTGTAAATAACGGCTTAAATTATGAATATCAATTTGATTCGCGTAGTTCGGCCCAGTATGAACGAAATTTTTGTTATTGTGTCAGTTTGACGTCGTATTCCAATATGTAAATATTTTTTAATTCACTTTCTTTAAAAAGTTTCAATATCGTTATTGGTTTTAATTTGACACTAAAAGACAGGCAAAGAAATACATAAACCGTTTGCATACCTAATGAATATTTATCTACGGTGTCATCAGTATTACCGCTTGCTCTACTAATGGTTTCACAATTACGCTCTATGATACACACACATTCCTCACCTCTAAGTGATATGCTATTTTGCGTAAGTATAAACCATTTAAAAATGCATACAATACTTATCTAAGTAGTAGGTTTGAGTATCTAAAATTTTTAAAATAAAAAATATTTTTTTCGACTGCCACACCATTTCCCTTCTTATTGTATAGGTACTTGGTATACGAATATAGTATACGGAATAATAAAGAAATCAATGTATATAAAAATCAATGCCACTTTTCGCTGTAATTTTATAACTCAAGAACGGGCTCACCTATCCTAGGCTTTGTTCGGACTATTTAGTAGATGGTTTATGTGAAGTTTGTAAAAATTTGGTAGAACAGTTCTTCATTTATCACTTTCAACTTAGCGAAGCACGTACCGGGCCATTAGTATGAATATATAAACATCTGCAGCTCGGCAACAAACGACTATGTATGTTCCATTACATGGAAATGTTCTCTATTAAAATATGTATGAGATAAGATACGAAAAAGATGCCTATTTAAAAATCATTAGTAGCACCAGACTTTAATATAATTTATAGACTTTGCATCTTTGCATCCAAAGTACGACACCCTTCGCTGTTTATGTTGTAGATATATTCATAGTTCAATCAAGCGTTTAGAGATTAGTAATAGAAATTCCCTATTATCACAAATTTCCCTCTTAAAACGAACCTGCCATTTACGCAGCGCTTACACATCATAATAATTTCCCTACATCCTGTTCATTACACGCGAGTACTAAATACGAGGCTACTTGCGCGGCCGTTTTCTCGTCTCGAGTCTCTCGCGTCCGACTAGACCGCTTTCTAACTAGCCACTGGTCATTTCATATCCTGAAGTTATTTTTTATCTTTATAGGTAATAAGATAAAATTTGTTCTACGTTAGTTGAACTGACTATCATTTATAATTGCGTACTTATTACGACTGTGCACTTTGTTTGTTATTTTATATTTTAGAATTAGATTTGCATTTCACGCCATTAATGTTTCTTTACATTTTTAATTTAATCAAAGGAAATCCGAAAGATATAGCCTACACGTTTAATAAAAAAAATCGTAAGATAGATACCCTATATCACGCTGTATGTATACAGGTAAATTCCTGAAAAACAGAAACCTAACGATGTTTTTTCATCAAAACGAAAAGTTTCATCAATCTTTTGTGCAATAGAAATACGCTTGACAGATCAACTGATCACTATAAGGTGAAGGATCCAATATTCGTAGTAGTTGAATCGTTATTCTGGTCGTCAAAGAATATTTAAATTTTTATCCAAAATTCAATGATGGCCTAGTATAAACTTTATTATGAGATGTGCATAATCATTTCATGCGTAAGTAAATGATGTATAATTATGTAATAATTATCAATACAAATTTAGTGGCTTACGCAATACATATTTTTTTAATATCACCATATATATAGATTACAGACAAGTAATTACTTTAAACGCAGAAGTTGACGTCAAGCATCAAACAGAAATTAAATCTGTTCTCATTACTAACGGTGCGTGGCAAGATAAAATCTGTCATCATTATATCACGGTTAACTTTTACTTTTTTATCACGCCGAACAATTTCAACGCATTTGCCAGACGGGCATGCAAAATGCTATGAATGACCGATATAATTTTGATACGCTTATTATTTAACTCAAAAATGCATACGTAATCGAGCTACAATTAGACTGTAATAACGTAGGTTATTTTTAGAAAGGCATTTCGACCTTGCACTGAACATTAGAATAAGTATGATACAATTGTATTCAAAGCCATTTCTTTAGAATTCCGTAACATTTTGTAGGCACTTTATTGCGTATTTTTGATTACAATAGAAAACATTGTGTTTTGCCACTGTCGTTATGTTATAACGAGGCTTCCTAATCTTACCCGCTGCATTGATAATATTTTTCCGTAGTATTTAAATCAAAGCCCCCCCCCTCCCCTCATACTTTTCTTCGTGTACAAAACCTTAATTCGAGTAGTATCTTTCTTTTCCACGTTTCACAATTAGCGTGTTACTACAAAGAATGTGGTTCACTGTTGAACGTGATGGCGAGGTTTTTTTCCGGTCACGTAGCGGTTTGGTGAACTCTCAATGTGATGAGGTCATATGTTTGTAGGCTTCATTTCGCTCTAATCGTCCATCGTCCTTATTCAGATAAATGTCAATGCTAACCTATCAGTTTTGTTGAGCGTTTTGCATACAATAGCAAACTGAGGCTATAAAAAAAATCAACGTATTGAAATAGGGTAGGAGTCAGTCAATCGAAGCCAATCAGTCGTTGTTGCTGATTTTAAATACCCATCAGCAGTAATAACGGTGAGTTTGCCATGCCATTATACCTGCATTTATCCTTTCTGAATTGTTTATTTACGTTCATTTATAATTCACAGACGTTTCGTTTCGGTCATGGCCTCACAATGAATGGTTTCTATGATTATTACATAAACATTTGACATTTTGCTTGGGTTTTTCTTGAGCTAAAATCTTGCTTAATACCTATAATGTGTCAACATGGAAAGTGAGTATGCAGGTTACAGACTTGCAGAGCATAGTTTGCCTTGCAGCGATTTTTCAAATTCTTATTGCATGACAGAGATGTTTCACCGGTTGTGCCGACGCGATTTCTCACTCGTTACTCATACTTAAGCGGAATGTGTCCAGTATAAAAGCAATGGTGTTTACAAGAGATAATCTTGGCTTTTTTATTTTATCTAAGGATTTTAATAAGAACCATACCTTAATGAAACGTTCTTTGTCATTATGCCGTGTTACTTTGATTTTCGACTTAATCATTAGTAGATTAGCTGTTTCAAATAGTAAATACATAGTGATTATAAATTGATTGCTAATGCTAATTAGATTTAAAAAATAACTATGATATCATTAGGCCATGCATAATAGTTAGCATTGAATTGAGTTTCTCATTAGCATTACGATCACAAGCTAAAATATGTTAACATTTCAACTCAACTAAAGTTTATGCAATAAAGTGCATATTAAAATAAGGCGCAAGCAGTTGTGCCGACGATGACATTGATGCAAAGGGTCACATTTAAACAATTTTCTGAAAGCAATCAAATGATCAAATCTCGGAAACTTGTAGGTAAACGAATTTTCATACGGCTACCAAACATGGGCGAAGTGATTTTTATGAGGAAAGCTTCAAACATACATGCTCCCGCTATCTATTCGAAGCGACTCGCTAGTTCTATACTATAGTCGCAAAATTCATTCTTGTAACCGCCAAATGATGCATAGCAATTTGGCAATCAGCGGTCGTACCGTACCTATTTCAAAATGTTGATCGATTTGGGCTAATTAAATAACACTTTTTGTTTCTTGTCGATTGTTGAAATAGATAAATTGGTCTTGTAATAGTTTAGTAATGACGAAAACCATCGTCATTCCATTAGTCGAATTATGAACGCGTAACTAGTTTATTGTCACTTAAAAAGTCTTAAAACTTTGAGCAGCCTATAATATTAGTAGAATGGTCAAAGTCAAATTTTACTACCATTGCACATAATATGTACTTACATATTACATATACTAGCTAGCTAGCTAGTTACCTACATATGTAAGTTCTCTGTAGGCCCTTTGACGATGAATAGTGTTAAATTTCTTGCCTTTCCTTTATTTATACTGTGTTAGCAAGTAACAACCAATGCCTGTGCTAGATAGATAGGTAAATAATTTACCTTTACATCGTTATTTACCTGACTCTCTGGCATTTCGCCTGTTGCTTTAAAGGGTACCTTTCATTTTCACCGTTGGCAGGTAAGTAAAGAATACGAACAGCTTAATAATTAGGTCTGGCATTAGGTTATGGTCAGATCGTGACTTCGATCGTTTGCGCAAATTCTATCTTTATTCGCAATATATTAAGGAGCAAATGAACTTTTGAGGCGCTGTCACTTCAGACAGATACCATCTGCCGCTTCATGCCGGATGTTTAGAGGCTGCACCTGTCTTCTTTTTACATATAATGTAGGTGTATATACAAGTAGTTATAGATAGCTTCGAGGTTTCTGCATAACAGAGACCCGTTTGCGATCAACACAGAGCAAGGTCAGCTGGAGCTTTTAGCGTTAAAACTTTCGCTTCCAATACTCATAAGCAATAAACAACGTAAAGAGAAATAAAAATTGTTTAATGTAGGTTGCTTAGGTTAGGTAAGTATTATAAATGTTAGTAACCTTAGTGTTAGGGTAACTTCCTCATTATTTTTCTTTGTTCCTAAGTTTCAACTTACCGGAAAGGAGTTGTAGCCAACCACAGATGTGGAACACCGTCGTCGACTGACAAAAGAAGAATAACAGCATCGCACAGATCGTAAACAGGGCCAGGGCGACCGCTATGCCCACTAACACAGTCGCGATCTTAAACACTAGCCCATTTATTGACAGGAAGTCGTCCAAGCGCCCTTTGCAATCCTCAATGGCCTCATCAGACTTGCAAATTTGCCACAATCCGAACTTCCTCGGGTACTCAGTCTCTAAATCTCCAATCCATTCAGGTGTCACAAACGCAACAACGCTGATAATCGCGTAGCAAATTGTAAATATTGCCCATAGCACTCCGATAGCTTTCGAATTACGGACATAGTTGGTCGCGTATAAATGTGACGAATCCACGTACTCGATTTTTGAACCCATCTTGACGGTATCCGGTAGTAAATTCGACTTTTTGGACACTTCACAAAAACAAATAGCACGTTATTGGTAACACATTTTTGCCGTAGCGTCCTTTTGTCACTAGACGTTATAACTTGTAAGGTTGTCGATTTTTAATTCCATTCATGTCTCAAGGGAAACGTATTATTGCAAACTACTCGAGGACACAAGAAACACGACACAATCACGATACTCAAGCCCGCACAACCTCTCGCCGCGCGCCATTCGGTCGAGTGAGGGAGAGTGGGGATAAGTAATGAAGCTACAAGTTTGACCTATTGCTTACACCTTCATATTTTACTTGTTTCTTAGTGCGAAGAATTTGCTCATTTTGTTAGCTTAAATCCTAAAGCAGCTGTTGAATTCATAGAAATTGAGTTGAGAATGAATGTAAACAATAAAAGTAAACTATTTTTTCAACCACTACTTTATTTATAGTTATACTTTGTTACAACTTACAACCGCCAACACATCGACATCTAGACAATGGAATGTACACCTAATGAGTAACCGACTGCGACGACATCTAGTGCCTTAGTAAAAAACAATGTTTTACTCTACCTTTATTTCACTGTCTAAAATTGGTGTGCTTACCTATACCTACTTTAGTTTCAATTAAAAAATGCTTTAAATAGCATTCATTCTTTGGAACCAGAATTTTATTGTTGAAACCTTTATTATACTACGTAATATTATTGAAATATAAATTGAAGAGAAAAACAAAAATCAACTTGTATTGCAAAAGCATTACGTAGAAAGGAACGTAAAAAAGTATAAAATATCCTGTGCAAAGTAATTTGAGCTTTTTCGTAATATGATAAAGCGTTTTTTTATGGTACACGGTTCCCCTTGACAGCTGTGTTCAACATGTCAAACATTCGACACAATTTTTCTAATCGAGATTTGTTGTTTGCACTGTTTGCAAGCGTGTTAACAAACGAGATCACGTACAATTTCCTCAAAACTATGACTAATATACATATTAGGCCACATATCAGTTAATTAAAGTTCCATGGTGTAATGTAACATCATAAAATTGTTGAAAATGTCGGCGAAAGATAAGTGGGTACGCCGGTTTTCAGTGGACGAGACCGCAAAACACAAAAATGGTTTTACTATTTACAAGATAAAATCAGTTGTGAGTACATTGTGAAATTTAATAAAACTTTATTAATGTACTTTTCATTTTAAAGCAGAATTAGTTCAACTTATTTACTTAAAAGCATTTTTTTTAGCTGTTTACTATTACGCTTACAAAAGAAAACAATAAATTTACAAAACATAAACGAACATTATGTACCTATGTCATAAAATATAATCGAATTTTATTGTTATAACTCAAATATGCGCGATTTTAATGCTTTCATGTGAAGGAACATATATTCTATTTAATAATTAGTTTCCTTAGTTTTGTAATGTTGTGTAATATGCATTTGTATTAAAACTATGGAATTTCTATTAAGCTAAACATAAATAAATGGCAATTTTTTGTCCATAGAGAAAATTAGTGTTCTTATCCAAATATAATAAATGTTTCAAGTCGGACAAATTTATAGCGAGGATTACATAGCAAAAAGACACCACATTAAAACAGAAAAACCATATGTATAGCACACTAATAATTTGAAATTACTATATAATTTTAATAAAATGTTACGTTTATTGGTTTCCATGCATTTCTAAAGAAATGATGGTCTATGTCAATTGTTTGTGCCAGTAAACATTGTTATCTTAAACTCTCTAAGAGTAGATACTATATCATTAGAAATACACTTTTTCTGAGAACAGATATGGTGTATTGATGACAATATAAGCTGTAAGCTTCTTCAACCACTTTTGCCGCCAAAAAAAAAATTTTGGTGCAATATTATTCCTAAATTATTTGTAAATTTTGCTTGTTAATATATTTGATTGTTGATCAGCAGAGTATGCTCTAACTCATGTTGAGTTAAAGCATAACTCATGTTGAGTTAAAGCATAACTCATGTTGAGTTAAAGCATACTAGATAGAATAATATCGCACCTCAATTTTTTTTTTGGCGGCAAAAGTGGTTGAAGAAGCTTACAACTCCATTAAAAATGGTGACAGCTATTTATTAATCCTTTAGTTTAGGCTGAAATAATTGTATTATCTGCTTGATATAATTTCCGTTATAGAATCTGTTCAGGCTTATCAATAAATCATTAATTTGTTTAGCATACAAATAAGTAAGGAAAATTTTATATTTTTGTAACATATTTTCCTCTATTCCGTGGCAAAGCTTAATATAAAACTGTTTAAATAGTATATAGCATGGTCCTTACACACCTCACTTGCTTCTTTAACATTCATAATCCTTTTCATACAAGCTCTACAGTTTTTATGGCTCCTAACATCACCTTCTATTAACATGCTGTTGTTTAAAATAATAAATAGATATATATATTATTTACTAGTCCCATATTGTTATGTGACTCAAAACAACTGTATCAAACTATGTTAGTTGCCTACCATGTTGTTAAAGGTGACTGATTGTGTATTGGGTCTTGTTTTTGTGAAAATAAGTATATGTAAGCAAATAGCCACTCGTCATTCCTTTTTCCCTAACTTACCCCAATTCTATTTTTGACACAGATAATAAAAATAATAAGCCTGCATTGCTGACAACATAAAATTTATTTACAAAGTTATTTTTGCACATCAGTTCTGATCAGCGTGTCCGTTGACACATAGGCCTTCTCCAACATTTTCTATGATGACCTATCCATGGTGATTCTTGTCCATACCTAGCGTTTCCAGGCGTCCGGATAAAGCCGGACATAGTTAGGCTTTTTGTTTGCGTGTCCGGCTAAAATAAGTGGTGTCTGGCTTTTATTAGGCTTTCTACATTTCGCAAAGGAGTGAGCGCCGAGCGCGCAGACGAGTGGACTGTCGATCGCTCCCGCAGTCCGTCAATAATGTAGGGTGTCCGGCCTTTTTACCCAAATGTCTGGCCAAACTAGCTGGTCTGCCCGGCTATTAGGTTTGGCGACCTGGCAACCCTATCCATACTAGCAGTTTCCACAAGGTCGTCCACCCATCTTTTCTTTGGTTTTCCTTTCTTTCTTTTAGAATTGTGTCTAGGGGTCCATTCTGTGATTTTTGTTTGACACGGATACTAGGATCATTATAAGTTATTCATCTTTGGTGCTATTGACATAATCTCACATGATTTCTAACCAGTGGCGGATTTACCTTAAGGCCCAGTAGGCCCGGGCCTAGGGCGGCCAGATATTAGAGGCTGCCAATCGTGATAAAAATTAAGTGATGACGCTTTAGTACTGAGAATTATGGCCTGGGGCCTGGGGCGGCCAAGATTGTAAATCCGCCACTGTTTCTAACACTGCCAAGCTAGAGATATATAAGTCTGTACATATAATTGAGCTATGACTGTTCCAACTAACAAGTAAAATTATATAACAAAATAACCTTACTATGTACAGACTTGTTATATTATTTCAACTTATATTAACTAATTCATAACCTCTACATGCCCTTTTGTGGTTATTGTGACTTTGAAACATGAGACTCAAATAGGCATGTCCTATGTTGTGTTCCCTTGAATATACTTTATGATAAATGAATATTAACTTGCTTTATATAACTTGCTTGCTCATACAAATATACTAAATAGACTAAATAACTGTAAAAAAATATAAATTCGAATTTTAAAACTCTTTAAAGGTACTTTAGTTACATAATATCGACTGGCTCGATGGCACATTCGGTAGTGACCCTGCCCCATGCGCCAAGAGTTGTGGGTTCGATCCCCACCCAGAAAAAACATTTGTTTGATGAATACTTGTGTTTGTTCTGTGTCTGAGTGTTAATATCCAATATTGAAGTATATATTTGTAATACCACTGTTGTTACCAATATCCGTAACACAAGTGCTTAAGCTACTTACCTCGGAGTCAGATCAATGTATGTGATATTTTGGAATATTTATTTATTTTATTAATATAGTATAGTGCTAGATAGTACCAATGGCAAAGCCTGTTTTTAGGATTCTTTACCCAAAAGTTAAAAACGGGACCCTATTACTAAGACTCCACTGTTCTGTCTGTCTGTCACCAGGCTGTATGTCATGAACTGTGATAGCTAGACAGTTGAAATTTTCACAGATGATGTACATCTGTTGCCGCTATAACAACAAATACTTGGAACAGAATAAAATAAAGATTTAATTGGGGGTCCCATACAACAGATGTAATTTTCTGCCCATTCTTAGCATGATCGATAGATCGATCGACAAAAAAAAATGGTTACAATATAGTGTCCAATGTTGTATAGATAATAGTACGGAACCTTTCGTGCTCGAGTCCGACTCGCACTTGGCCGGTTTTGTCTTTGTGTTGTTTTATATTTACTTTGTAACTATGTACTTTAATAGGTTCAATGTGAAATACCTATTCATAAACATAATTCCTCTATTGTATAGTCAATAGCAAAATTGTAAATGCACGTAAATATGGAGTTGTTAACAAAAGACCATTAGATAAAACTGTCAAATCCTTATCAGGATGACGCACGAACTCATTGTCCTTGTTAGGGGGTTCCCAACAATTTCCACTATCAAAAATCTATGGTTTCCAAACTTTTTGTGTTTGAGGATGGTTGAAAATAAACTGTGTCAATTATAAAATAATCTTTTATAATTAACAAGCGCGCGACTTCGTCCGCGCAGGATTGAACAAAGAAAACATCTTTATTTTGTATGTGTCCGTTTTCAATGTTCAATCTTCAAATCGGAAGTAATCGGTTTAGCCGTTCTGACATGTAAACAAGACATACTTACATACAGAATATATATACTTGCGCATTTATAATAGTAAGGATTGTTGATTTTTCCTATATTATGTTTAGGGCTACGAGAAGTACCTACTTCTCAGACTCAATTCTAGGGGGTCCCCTACAATTGCAGGTGTAGTGGCATTCATGTAAGTATGGTATTGTCGTTCTTTCGCGAGCCGAACGTTAAGCCCAGTGACCGACAGTGGTCCGCAGAGGCATGTAGAGGTCATTGACCATTGATCAAGCTAGATAAACAATCGATGACGTAATTTCCAGCTGTTCCCGATCGAATCTCCCGAGGCTGTGACGGTGGTGTCCGTGTGGAAGCGCTACAGCGATGTGCAGCGGCTGCATAAGAGTATGCGGTCGTTGCACGCGGGGTTGCATCTGCGGGGGACCTTCCCGACGCTCGCGAGGAATAGCTACTTCAAGCGCTTTCAGCAAGAGGTGAGTAGCAAACTTGGCCATGGACTCCGCCAGGATTATTTTCAGGGAGGTGCAACTGCATCTACACATACTATTAACTTATATAAAATATAGAATAATGTATCTATACTGTAATTTATTTAACCTCCCGCAGACGTAATCGGGTAAAAAAAAAATCTATGTACTTTCTTACCTTATATGGGGGTGCAAGTGCACCACTTTGCTGCACCCCCTTCCGGCGCCCTTGAACTTGGCGCTTAAAAAATTTCTTAAAAAGTTATTTCCGTGTATTTTTAAGGTTCCGTACCCAAAGGGTACCGGGACCCTATTACTAAGAGTTTGTCACGAACCTCTGGGAGGGGGTCCCTCCAAGAGGTTCGTGACAAACTAAAATATACATATTTAGTTAAATAACTTATTCCGTGGTGTAGAACATTATTAGTTTTTTTATACGACATGGTTCATGTTTATTATTTGCTAATGACCTTAAATTGCTGCTGGAGGTAAAGGATAAATCGGATTGTGAACGCCTGCAGGAGGATATAAACCGGGTGGTGAAATGGAGCCAGGACAATAAACTCCTTTTCAACGTCTCCAAGTGCTCAGTGATGACTTTCACGCGTGCGCGGACCCCTGTGGGCTACGAGTACACAGTAGAGGCGACTCCGATGAGACGCGTATCTCAGGTCCGCGACTTAGGGGTGCATGTTACACCAGACTTACATTTTCGTGACCATATAATAACGATATGCAAGAGAGCCTACAGAAACTTAGGTTTTGTGCTTAGACAGTCGCAAGGGTTCACAAATCGTACAACACTCCGAGTGTTGTACGATCACAGATAACCTCCAATAGATACCGTACGTTCACCATTTTGTTCTAGGTTCAAGTCACAATTTTAGGAGGTAGGAACGTGGTGCGGGGGACGTAACACTCATTCATCTAGTGATGTCCAATTGTATTGTGCAATGTCTATAATTTTATCGACAAATTTATAATTATTTATATTTTATATGTACTTAGATATAAATAAATATTTTTTTTAGAGTTCCGTACCTCAAAACCGTACCAGACCGTACCAAAAAAAAACAAATGTTATTGTTTGGTGGTTGGTGTTAATGATATTTTATTCTATAGAATACTAGAATAGAATAAAGAAAACTATAGAATATTGTATGGAATGCCTGGATTATACACATTGCCGGCAACACATACATACCAAAATTAGTAAATATAAAGAAAGCACAGCTGTTTCCATTACTCGTCTTCTATCCTTCATATAGTGAAAACTATTCTCTGTGAAATGTCTCGAACAAATGACGGTATTTTTGCTCGGGAACGATCCATCACCGCGCTATGTGGCATCGATCCATTTAGACTTTCTTTCAGGACCCATTGGAAATCTAAAGCAAATTGAGTTAGGACAATCTAAATTTTTTACGTTATGCATTATCGACAATGTCGATTCGACATACTGAAACGTACACAGTTACAACCCTCTTGTTAAGCATGTCTATGCCAGAACGGGATAAAAATAGTGAAATGGGTAATTAAAGAAAGGGATAGTGACAAAAAACATCAACGCGAGCTGACACTTGTCAAAAATTTTTTGCCAACTTTCAAAATTCGTCCGTCGTAACTTGAGCTCCGTCTAGAATAAAATAGGTAATTATTTTACTTACCGATGAAAAGTTATGCCATCTTTTTTTAAATTTTGATGTCCTGGAATTCTTCCCACACCATTTTACGGAACAGAAGGCCATTTTAACGTTTATTTATGCATAAATACTTATTAAATATAAATAAAAGTGTCTCCGTAAAGACTGACGCGCAGATCTGTCTCTTAGTCGGCACTGAAGATGCGCGTGTATGGCAACTACTTATTTATGTAATAGCATAGATGCATGGGCGCACGTCAATCCTCTTAATGTGGTATCTATTTGGAGGTTATCTGTGTGTACGATGCGCTTGTTCGAAGTCATCTGGAACACAGCGCAGTTATTTGGGCTCCTCATGAAGTTAAATACAGTGTCATGTTAGAAAGGGTTCAAAATAAATTCACAAGACACCTGTATTTCAAACTTTATGGGGTATACCCATTCTACCCGCTGATGTACCCGACATTATTCGTGCTGGGTATGGTCGGTTACAACCAGCTTAGGGTTCGACAAGAGTTCGCGCTGGCCTTGTATGTGGCGAAGCTCATGCGTGGGCTAGCCCACCACCCGGAGCTGCTGCGGCACCTGCAGCTGAGCGTGCCGGACCGGTACGTATGGCGGCGGCGGCGCCCGCCCCTGCTGGCTGTGCCCGTGCCCAGAACTAACCTATTGGCAAAAGCGCCTCTTGTCCGGTCAATGCAGGTTTTAAATTCAGTCCATGAAACGGCGGACATCTTTTCGTGCACTATGAGTGAATTCGCAAGAGTGACGCTAAGTATTCTTAGTTACCAGGTTAGTACAGTATAATTAAGCTCGCCACGCTATCGCATTAGGTTAAGTTACCTGTAAGGATAGTTGTAAGTTTTTGATGAATAAATAAATAAATACATGTCTACGTTATATTCCATTTTACGAGAATTACAGTTTCCAGACATAGTAACGTATACTTTGAAAGATTATACTAAAACAGCAATTACTAAGCCGCCTCCAACAAAGATGCAGTGAAAGGCATCACGGCTACTTTCGCTCATGATTCTTAATTAGAGTATTCTAATTAATATTAATTTTGACGTTTCACTTGCGAAGCGGTTTTAATGTTTAATCCCATTGGTCGTGTGCGCGGCGTGTCGTATGCTAATAGTGTCTACTGATTCCCTTCACAATTGACGTTAGTTATAATTAAACTTTCTTTATTCGTCTATATACAAATGTTACAAAGAGGAAAGATTTGAGTGTTTGTTTGTATTGAATTTACATGTTAACAAGTTCAGGAAATTACTGAGAGAGTACTTGATAACAAACGGCTACTATTCACTGTCAGAGTTTTTACAAGACAAACATAATTTTGTAAAATTGTCTTTTAGGTGTTAAGATTTTGCAGTGCCCTTGCAGGGTTCATGTTTGAAACTATATATTACTTTACAAAAGACCGATATTGTACAACATGAAAGCAATAAATTATTTTGATTTGATTTGATTTGAATAGGCTTTGAGACTATTGGACCGATTTGAATAATTATATTATTTTACCAATGAAAAGCTATTTGAAAAAGTATTCCTACCGATACGGGAACTACGCGAGCGAGACCGCGGGGCTCTGCTAGTAGAGTATATTTTTAATACTTTATTATGAATTTTATTGCAAACTTTTTAAGCATGCCGAATCCCAATTTTGGTCTGAGAGTTAAAAAATAATGTACCAACTGTATTCCTTGCCTAGCATGTCGTAAAAGGCGACTAACAGTGTATTGCAGTTGTAATTATGTAAGCTGATATCTCCGAGCTCTTGATAAAGCTAGGAGATGAATGATAGTCTGGCTTAGAAGTATTCAATGGCTCTACTAATTAATTACCTTTTCTTTCATTAAGCTAGATGCCAAAAAAAATCTGTTTAGTCGGTCAGATAGATTGAAAACAATATTGAACACGTATTTTTTTATTTATTTGTCAAACAAACATTGACGAAGATACAATGCATTCGTGTTGCGCCTGACGTCACGCTTTCGTAAAATTGTTACTAAAAAATAGTGACGTCGCAAGCCACTCCCAAACTTTAATGCTCTTTATCTTTGTGATTTTTTGTTAATTTGGAAAAGCGAAAAATATGTGTCTAGTATTATTGTATAATCTAACTGACGGACTAAATAGAATTATAGTTTTTTATGCAGTCATCCTCTCTATTGTATGTAACTTGCCCCATGCACAAAAGCATGTTCGTTTGATTTTAGGATTATTTCATTATTTCCTTCTGTTTCAGGTGATAGCGGAGAGAGCGAAGACTATTAAGACTTTACTCGAATTCGTAGCGGAACACAGATTGCTTTTCACAAGCACGGATTTTGTGAATTTTCTACAGGTGAGGTTCGAGAGTACTTATGTTAAATTAATATTTCTCTTTTCAATGAATTGTACAAACCCAGAGGTTTGTAAGGTTGCGTAACAATAAATTCATGCGGTATTTGATTTTTACACAATATCAATTTTTGGTGGTAGAATCATATCTCTTTCAACTGTTTTTGACGATTTATAAGTGTTTCTTTGAAACCTATATAAATAAAGAACATTTTGACTTTGACTTTGACTTTGACTTTTATGCGTACAAAAAGAAAATTCTTCAGGTAGAGATTACAGGAATGGAGGCTGGACTGAAATGCCCATACGAGTCCCGTATATAGCACGCAAAAGAATACCGTCAGACCAAGGGCCAAACGATGAAAATTGCCACGTGCCGCAAATGGTATACTGGCTACTGCGAGATTCATGATCTTGAACATCTAAAAGTGTATGACGTCACACTGAACTGTCTTATATTTCCAGACGGGCTACCCTGAACCGGAGACGCAAGCCGGCGGCATCATCAACGCCATCAGGTCCTCGCTGCACCTGCCCATCGAGGAGACGCCCCCGCTGGAGTACCAGACCGACGACGACGACTCCAGGAGCCCTCCGCACACAGGTATGGGTGACGTCATCATCGTCTCACCATCTGCATATGATGACTAGCCCGTTGGTCGAGTGGTTAGAGACACTGGCCACGAAACCAAGGGTCGCGGGTTCGTATCCCGCTAAGGGCAAATGTTTCACAAACATTTGTATCATGAATGTCCTAGCATGTCTTAAAAGGCGACTAATGGTATATGGGGTTTTGGGTATGTGATTGTGTAGGCGACGAGCTAGCCACTTGTCACTACTTTTTCCCATCTAACCCAGCCCAGTTTTGTTTTTGGCTGAATGTGGTTAAAGGGGCCTGCTGCCCCTTTGACTCTGCCTACCCCTTCGGGGATTATGGGCGTGATGTTATGTATTTACTTCCATGATCATCATCATCAGCCCACACTTGTCCCCTGCCGGACAATAGGCCACTTCTTTTGAACGCCACTGAGTGTAATCTTTGCCTTGACCCAACGAGTCTATGTCATCTTTTTAACCGACTTCAAAAAACAGGAGGAGGTTCTCAATTCGACTGAATGACTCCAAAACTAACTGATTATTGTAAATATTTAAATACGTGTTAAAGATTAATACTTTCATCGAAGCAGTCGAAAGAATTTATTTTATACTTTTTAGTGTTTAGACATTTAAATAGCTATTAAGGCAGTTTTTACTTGTGTTTTTTTATAAACATTTTTTGCGGGGTTTTTTGAAGTCGGTTTTTATTTTTGTTAAAATTTAATCTATATTCTTTACTTTAACCAATGCAAAATCCTTTTTTTGACGCGGGGAAATACGTTACGCACCGTCACCCTACGCAGGAGGCAGGGTGGTGTGTGGGACTCCCGGGGGCTAGTGTTGCTCAAAGCAAGACTCTTGCGGCGGTCTTGCATGTCGTCATCTTGCGGATTTAGTCTTGTTCTTGCTTAAATGTTGCTTGTTGCTTGGTCTTAACCTAGGACCAAGCAACAAGCAACATTTGATCAAGAACAAGATTGTGTCTGCAAGGTAACGGCATGCAAGACCGCCGCAAGAGTCTTGCTTTGGGCAACACTACCGGGGGCTTCTGGAATTGGAGGCATCTGCTCCGACCAAGGATGAAAAATGGCCGGGGTATACTCACTAAAACTTTTTTTTTTTTTTTTTTACTTGGCCGTCACCCTCTGGACGGGAATCCAGAGCGGTGTGTCGGACTCGAACCGACTAAACCCCCAAGGTGGCCTCCAGCGGCGCAGTTCCGGAGGAGCCTGTATCCCCACTGTCGGGACTATACGACTGCTCCTCCGGTAATGCGCTTGCTGCGCTACGCGGCCCACCTCGCGCGGCGGTGGTCGATGCTGTACAGCCCACGACAACAGTCGTCGGATGCACAGCACCGAGCACGCGCGCGCGTCGAGACATGCCAGGCCACCCAGCATGTCTCAACCACTCCGCCCAGGATTCAGACGCCGATCATCCCCGTGACCGGCGTCGTGGGCCCACTCTCACGCTGCGCCCTCTGCTGAGCCAGACGGGCACGCGGAGAGCGTCTCATCAAAGGGGCCGCCTTCCGCCCGGCGACCCAAATTGAGGGCAGAGCCCTGTCGTCGCAAAGGGAGAGCATCGAGACGCTCGATCCCTTTGCGACCCACCACAGCGCGACCCAGCGCGCCCCTGTCGGGTTGCCGAGGATAGGGAGGCGAGCAACGATAACACTCAGCTCCTCCTCTTCCTCGGCAATCCTGGTCCGGCCGCAGGGTGTCTGACTACGGCCGGACCGCCGCAACTGCTCGTTTGCTAGTCGTGCAGTTGCGGCTCACCTCGGGGTCCCTCTTCGCTTCAGCCCTGGCACGTCAGGGCCTACTAAGCCCCCCCGGTACGACAAACCGAGGACCCCGGCGGGGGGGTAGCGAATGCAAAATCCTATTTTATCTGTAATTAACCTAATTTTCTTTATTACAGCACGAACTCAACCCGACCAGCCGATAGACGAGACCGACTTCATATCCCAAATACCGATCTACGAGGCAGCCGACGTGGAAATCCGACAATCCCCAGACCCGAAGCTGTCCGCAGCAGACAGCTTCGAGTCCATAGGCTCTCTAGACAGCATCAACTCAGACCTATACGATGAATTGAGTAAAGTCACTGTGGAGAGTAAGTCGTGTGTGAAGAGTAAGAGTATGTTGCCGGATCTGATCAACTTTGATGCTCCGTCCACGTCGAAGTTCGAGGACTACCACACCATGCCGAGCGTGGACTCCGAGACGACCTCGCTGGCGTCCAATGTGGGGAATTCAGCGTCGGTCGATGAGAGGCGCAGTAGTTCTATGTTGTCGCTGTATAGTAAGGTGATTTGAAGGTTATCTTAGGTCAAGGTTTTATTAATCTGTGGTTCGCGGACCCCTTGGGGGACCCAAACATTATTTAAGGGGTCCAAGAGTATTACAAACGTTTATATATCTTCTATTAAATTTAAATTAATTGGGCCACTGGTGGGGTCACGAAGATCATTCTTTAGGGGTCCGCCATATGGACCATTATCTAAATTGTCCGGTTCCCCTATATGAGGGTGTCAAAGGTCGGATCGATAGTGGTTTAAATGTAACCAGACTTGCTAAATCCAGGTTCTCAGTCTAAACAGACTCAGTCTAAGCGGGGGACATAGTTAGGAAGATAGTGAAATAATAGGTGATGCTAGAATTAAAGTATAATAATCCTTATTGATTGGCTCGATGGCACATTCGGTAATGACCCTGCCCTATGCGCCACGAGTTTTAGGTTCGATCCCCACCCAGGACAAACATTCGTGTGATGAATACTTGTGTTTGTTCTGTGTCTGGGTGTTAATATCTAATATTCAAGTATATATTTGCAATACCACTGTTGTTTCTGATATCCGTAACACAAGTGCTTAAGTTACATAGCTTGGAGTCAGATCAATATATGTGATGTCGTTAGATATTTATTTATTTATTTAGTCAAAAAATAGGTGAAAACGCTTAGAATGTACGCAACATTCACGTGTCCCCCAGCGGAGCGCCCTGTCGCTGCCGGCGGCTGGGGGGGCGGACGCGGCGGGGGGGGCGGCGGGCAGGTCGCGCACGGAGGACAGCTACGTGTTCGAGGCGGGCTACATGCTGAACCTGGCGGCGCGCTGCGAGGACCTGGCCGACTACCAGCGCGCCTTCGACTGCTACAAGTCGGGCATCGAGAAGATGCTCCTTGGCGTGCAGAGTGAGTACCCAGGACGGAGAATTACAAACAGACTTTTGCAGTATTTTAAAACGAATTAGGCGCAAGCGCATGCGCGTACGCAGGTTATGGTTCACTGGAGGCAATACAATATTATTGATAGGTTCTTATAGTACATAGACCAGCTACCTTGGCAGTTGGCACACGAGTTCTAGGGGGGCAGCAGACACCTTTAACCACATTCAGCTAAAATAAAACTGTTCTGGGTTATATGGAAAATTGTGAAAAAGTAGTGAGAAATGGATAGCTCGTTCCCTACATAATCACAAACCCAAAACCCAATATACCATTAGTCGCCTATTACGACATGCTAAGGAAAAAACACAGTTGGCACATTCTTTTTAAATCCCAGACCAACATGGAACAAACTTATTATGTTCGGCTTTTAAAACTCAAAAAAGTTATGCCAATTGATTATAGACATCTAAACTAACTAACTAAAATTCGGTAGAGACATAAAATTTTCCTTTTTTTACATTTATTATATGAGTAAGGGAATCGTGACTGTTTTTGCTCTTTGTGGTATACATCTGTGATAATAATAGTACCTACAATAATTACAATGTTCACCCATCCAATATTACTCACCATTTATCGTTACTTAGAGTAGATACGATCGCAATTTACTGATAATAATCTGTTATCAGTTGTAAAGCCGTGGTCTTCTCGCAGCGAGGAAAGTATACTATTACGGCAGAGCCAGAATTAAGGGTTATGATTTTAACAGTCTATGTATATGTTTGTATTGTATTTATGAAAGTTAAATTTATACCAAAGCTACTTCTATGGATTTCCAGCATTTTTTTTAATTTGTAGAAAAAAATCAATTAAGTTAGTCGTTTTAGCTAACCGATGACATTTTAAATTTGACCTTAAAGTACCACCATTTCGCTAACTATTACCAATAGTATTTTTTGCTTTATCTAATATTCGAAAAATTACAAAGATACAGCGCTTCAAAGATCTGAAATGGGGCGCTTTACGTCACTTTGACGGTAAAATTTTACACACCTAGTGACGTCACTCGGTACTTTAACGTAACGTACGTTCATCATTTTTGGTTTGCCAAAGTGGGAAGGAGTGGCACAGTGCAGAGAGGAGTGGCGGTCACAGGAGAGGTCTTAGCTCAGCAGTGGGATTTAAATGACTAAATTTAAAAAAAATACAAAAAAACAAAAGGAAACGCTACTCTTAATTTATTGAGGTGCCTGTGTTTGATATCACGCGACCTGTAGCTCGCTTGATATCGAACCCGACTTTATGTTATTTCACACGCTCGTTATCAAGCCCCGTCCTTAAACCGTAGTTCCTACTCGATCAGTCGTGATTGGACATGGATTTCGTATACCTGAGTGATTGTATGATTCATGAAAATAAAAACATGTTAACGTGTAAGTTTTGCTATTATAAATGAAATATATAAAATTATTTTGATTTTTAATTGGAAGAGGTGAGATGTGGGAAAATGTGCGAAATTGACTTTTTTTTGTTTAGTTAATTGCATCAGAACATTCTTAGTCAGGTTTTATTGATGATGTGGCATTATCGTTACTGTTTTAAGGATGTTTCAGAGATAAGTTGTCAATTTTTTTTTTATTTATTTATCAAAACCCCATAAATCATGCAGTAGTGGAAATGTATTCAGTGGTGGAATAAATTTTAACTTTGGCTTTTCCCCTGTTCTGATAAAAGTGACCCACGTGCAACGAAGAGATTGCAAGAGAAAGGTACCATTTATATAATAATAATAAATAAATAAATTCGCCAGACTGACACACCAATTCTCTAGTTCCAAACTAAGCATATGCTTGTGCTATGGATACTAGGTGAACGGGTAGACATACTTAAATACGTTTATAAACAGCCATGACTCGAGTACAAATGTCCATGTTCATCACACGAAACATTTGCCCCTAGCGGGATTCGAACCCGCGACCCTTGGGTTTGTGGCCAGGGTCTCTGACCACTCGACCAACGGACCTGTCGAATGAATCAATTTAAAAATAACCCTTATATGGTTAGTAACAATGATCTCAATACCGATCCTAATTGTTCCGCAGGCGACACGGACCCCCAAAGAAGAGCTCTCATAAAAGAGAAGACGAACAAATATCTGGCGTACGCGGAGACGATATACAAGAACCATCTGTGCAACAGCGAGCAGGGGGTAAGTGGGAAAAAAATGATTAATACATACATACATTCATACATACATAACATCACGCACGGGTAGGCAGAGTCAAAAGAACGGCTCCTTTAACCACATATCGCCAAAAATAAAACTCGCCTCTTACGACATGCTAGGCAAGAAACACAGAAAATTATTTTTAAGTCCCAGACCAACACTCCGACACAAAGATTACTAATATCCTACTAATATTATAAATGCGAATGTTTGTATGTATGGATGGATGTTTGTTACTCTTTCACAAAAAAACTACTGAATGGATTTTTTGAAACTTTAGAATAATATAGCTCATACACCTGAATAACATATAGGCTATGTTTCATCGATGTACCACGCGAGCGAAGCCGCGGGCAGAAGCTAGTGTTAGATATTAGTCTACGTCGTACCACATCATAAATGTACATTCTATAGTTTGTAATGTAAAAAAAATGCAAACAGATCGAGCGAGAATGAATGTATGATTATTTTAAATGATATTGTCTAACATAGCTATACTAAAAGTGTGTTCCGGAAAGCCCTGGGGCCCCGCAAAGCCTTTCTGGGGGACCACGAAAATAGATCTTTATCATATTCAAATTTCAAATTCAAAATATCTTTATTTATATGGGCTTCAAGAAAGCACTTATAAATAGTCAATATACATTAAAAAAAGGATAAGAAATAATACTACCACTGGTTCGGAAGGTAGGTATCTATCGATATATGTATAAAATAATTAATAAAAAACTAAAGGGATACTAAAAGGCTCTAGGGAAAAATCCGTCAAAAGTTTAATATTACGTATGACTACGCGTGTTCGATACTGTTTAATTATTCTAGGGTTCCGTAAAATACTCCGCTTTCCAAAAGGGTTTCGTAACCAAAAAAATTTGAGAACTGGTCTAACAAAACCAATAATTGTATAAATATTGGCGATCAATCACGATAACCATTGGCCAAACATGTTCTCCCAATTCACAATGATTTCATAGTCTTTATTTATAACTGTCACAGTTATGATACATGGCTTGATCAAATATGTAGATAGACGATATATTTATTAATCATCAATAAGTATACCTATATTTCTATGATCATAAATATTCAGAACTGAATTTCATAATTATCAAATCTCTTGTTAATGAGCAAATCAAACCACTTGAAGTTCTAATCATCACCATCATCAAATATCATTATCTGATGTTCCAATCTGACATCATCATGGCTTGATGATGATTGATCAAACATCATCAAATGCACTATAGCACCATTCGATGACCTGATCTGATCTTACATCATCTGATGATGTGATATAATCTGATTTGACATCACCATCGTCTGATCTTGATCCTAACTAACATCATCATCATCTAACATTGTATCTGATCACCAACTCTCCATCATCATCTATTTCTAACATTACATCTGATCCTCCCCGCAGCTCCTTCCGGAACTCGAGGACAACTACCACGCGATCCACTGCTCCATCCCTCTGTCGATGCTGCAGCGGCCGTACGAGGAGCTGGCGATGTACCGCGTGCTGGCCGTGCTCAGCTCCAGCATCATGCTCGTGCTGCACAAGGCGGAGCAGACCTGCTACGCGATGAAGGTGACTGGGCTTGCACCCTGCGAGAGATATTCCCCCTTAGTCTTATCTTCTTCCCTTTATTTATATCCTCCTCCTCGTCCTCCATTCTGCTCAAAATCTTTATACTCCTATTATATCTATTGAGGTTATATTTCTTCTAAATGAAACTGAGTTTTTCTTAACAACAATAAAAGTTTATTTGCAATTTGGTGACAGATTCTAAGAGACAAAGAAGGCGGAAAAAACATTCTAGTAAAACTATTGACATATTTTTTTTTATAACATGCATGGTCGTAGCCCAAATAAAATTTATGTCCTCCAAATAATATCTATATCCAGACAGACTGGAACGTTGGTCGAGTGGTCAGAGACCCTACCCACGAAACCAAGGGTCGTGGGTTCGAATTCCACTAGGGGCAAATGTTTCGTGTGATGAACATGGACATTTGTACTCGAATCATGGATGTTTATAAACATATTTAAGTATGTCTATCCGTTCACCTAGTATCCATAGCATAAGCTTAGTTTGGAACTAGGGAATACGTGTGTCAGTCTGGAGAATGTATTTATTTATTTAGACTAGGTATGCAATAAAAATGCCGCTGAATTGCAATCCCCAATTCAGATCTTTTATCAAGATCGTAGCTAATGTAAGCATGTGATATCTGCCTACCCCTTAGGAAATAGCCTTGACTGTATGTATGTATGGATTCAGGTTTCTTATCCTCTTTTTCCTCACTTGCCCAAACCGTAAAGGTAAGCCAAAGAGGAAGAAGGAATGCAGATGAAAGAAAAAGATATATTTATATAAGAGAGGAGAACTCTCTTATTTCCTCACTCTATTAAAAATGCTTCTAACCTAATATTTTCTATCTAAAAGATAAAAAAAGATAAAACATATCTCTCAGTAATATTTGTCGTGTTAATCTTGATCAATGTCATTTACGCTCGTAATAATTACATTTACAGGTCATACAGAAAATACCGAACAACCTAACCGAATTCGACGAATACTTCCTACAACGTACCAAAGAAACGAGAGAACCTATTCTACCTACAGTCATACCCTACATGGTCCCACTACACGCGTACATTGAAACCAACAACCTGATATTCCTTATACTAGCGTACGCACCAGGCGAGAAGTTGTTCGACTATATAAAGAATTACGCGAAATCAGTCCCTAATACACCGGCCAGAGTGGTGAATTTGGAGAACGTGTTCGCTGAACCGAAAGCTAAAAATGTTGATTTGGATAATGATAATGTCAGTGTGGGGAATGTGGAAGTTAAGGTTAATGATAATAATAATGATTGTGTTGATGTGAGCGTTAATGATTTAGTGTCCAACTCTAAGAACTTGTTGAGGAATGTTGATAAGGCGTTGAGCGAGACGAAGACTGATGTTGCGGGGTTGGTGACGGATAATGTTGGTGTTGATGAGAGGAAGACTGGCGGGGATGAAATGGCTTCCCCTAATTTGAACAGGGTAAGTGTGATCTTAAGATTATGGGAGATCTGGGAGAATATTTATCTAAGCTGGCACTTTCACAGATCTATCAATAAATAATAAATAACCATCTACATCACATACATTGATCTGACTCCGAGGTAAGTAGCTTAAGCACTTGTGTTACGGATTTCAGAATCAACAGTGGTATTACAAATATATACTTAAATATTGGATATTAACACCCAGATACAGAACAAACACAAGTATTCATCAGGGCCGGTTACGTGAATGAGGACATTCGCGTAATCGGCCCTGATGAGTCCTGCGCCTGGCCTGGCCCGCGCCCGGTCGCTTCCATCCCCAAACCTACGTGCGTCTGCCCTCTCCAGCAACGTCCTGCGCCGAGGTTCGAGCCCCGTAGGGGGCGCCCTGAGGCTATTGCTTAAATTTTTAGGAGTGAGAGCTTCCCGCTCCCCCGCCAGACCGGTAGTAAAGGCCGCCTTCGGCCAATTACCGATAGTCCTCACAAAAAAAAATCTTTAGCTAACCGGTGTAACGTTTGCGTCCGCAGGTCAGCCCCCGGGCGCGGGACGTGCTGCCGCCGGCGGCGGCGCGCCTGTGGGGCGCCGAGGTGCTCACCGCGCTGGAGAGCCTGCACAACTGCGGCATCGTGTGGCGGTCAGTTGGTTTGACATTGGTTTTTATTTAGATTACTTAACTAGTGGTACATTAAAGGCCTCTTCTACGGCTTAAATGTTTCTGTCAAGTGCCGTTGTAAGTTAAACCAGAAAATTAGTCAGATTATTGTTTTCCAGATATTAGATATTTCATGTATAACCTCTAAACTCCCCCTTCGGCTATACCCGAACAGGGACCTGAACCCCCGCAACGTGCTGCTAGGCGCGCGCGGACAGGTGCTGGTCACGTACTGCGCGTCGTACCGCGCGCCGCACGTCGCGCTGGCGCGGCGCCCCGCGGGCGACAACATGTATGTGGCGCCGGAGCTGCACGCGTACACTATGCTGGACAGGTGAGGATGTACGCGGCAGAATGAAGAAGAAAATTAAATTTAATTAAAAATAATTCTTTTCGAAAGCATTTGCAAGAAGCTAAAGAAATATTGCTAACTAACTAACTTTAACTGATTAATGAAAAGAAAATGTTTATTTATTTATTGACTGGCCCTTTGGTCGAGTGGTCAGAGACTGGCCACGAAACCGAGGGTCGCGGGTTCGAATCCCGCTAGGGGCAAATGTTTCGTGTGATGAACATGGACATTTGTACTCGAGTCATGGATGTTTATAAACGTATTTAAGTATGTCTATCCGTTCGCCTAGTATCCATAGTACAAGCATAAGCTTATTTTGGAACTAGGGAATTGGTGTGTCAGTTTGGAGAATTTATTTATTTTATTATTTATTTATACATCTGTAGTATTTAAGTAGGTAGTAGTTGTAAAGTGGTTAAATATTAAATTATCCTAGAAGTAGATCATAACAGCATGCGGTGTTTACCTATAAAGATTGTACAATTAGCATAAGACAATACTGTAAAAGTTTGTTCATGTATATTTGCAACAATTGCTGGTAAACCAATAAAGTAAATTAAAAAAAAAATGAAGCATCCATACATACTTGAACACACTCCATGTGACATACTTCGAGTGATACTCTTAAAGGGTGACATACCCTAACACAATAGTATTAAATAAATAAATAAATAAATCACACTACATCACATACATTGATCTGACTCCGAGGTAAGTAGCTTAAGCACTTGTGTTACGGATATCAGAATCAACAGTGGTATTACAAATATATACTTAAATATTGGAAATTAACATCCAGACACAGAACGAACACAAGTATTCATCATACGAATATTTGTCCTGGGTGGGGATCGAACCCACAACTCTTGGCGCATGGAGCAGGGTGGCTACCAAATGCGCCGTCGAGCTTGTCATGTTGTTGATAGGTTTTTACAGTAAATAGAGCTTGGCACACAAGTTCCAAGGGGGGACAGCTGCCCCTCTCCCCCTTGCGTCCCCTATGATCATCATCATCATCATCTTCCTAACATATATGACATAATGTGTATTTGTATGTTGGTATGTATGTATATATAGCCGTATCATTGTTATTGAATCACGCACAACAGTCGAAAGTATCGTCTTTTCATCATAATGTCAGCCTATAAACGTCCACTGCTAGATTTCTTACAACATGCGGCTTAATGCCACCTGGTCTGTATCCTACGGCTCCTGGCCGGCTCATAAGATCGTCTGTCTATCCGTCATGCCGCGCTTTCAGGTTCAATGTGGCTCTGCCTCCAACAACCATTCATATCTTATGTATTCAATTGCAGCGACCAAGATGAAAGTCTGGAGAAGTTGTGCGACTATTGGAGTTTCGGCGCGATCATGTATGAGCTGCTATGTGGAATGGTGAGTAGTAAAGAGTAGAGGGTAATTTTACTTTAAATTAATTTAAAGCTAATCCCTTAAAATATAACATATTTTTTATAAAAAAAAATATGTTTTTTTTATAAAAAAATTTTTTTTGAACAATAATCTTTTCAAAATAAGTTTTTTAAGTACATACTTATAAAAATTGGTCATAGCTAAAGTAGATAATAATCTAGCTTTAGATTGGCATGTATTTTGGATCCAACATAATGAGGGTTTTCAAAAATACAAAAACCGCCAGATGGCACGAGGGAGTCTCGTGGTCTTATCACTGTCTCTACTGGCTCCTTGTTGACAGCATGTCAGTTTGGTCTGACAACTAACCAATGACAAGACCGCAACTCACAGTTACGCCATCTTTTGGATGTTTTAATTCAAAAAACCCTCATTCTGTAAAGCTGGGACCTTTCATCTGAGGTGGAAACTCTGTCGTGTCCCGTTGATAAGCCATAACAACGGTAATATGTGGAAGTCCATTCGCCATTGATAATACATATTGATTCGGTTCACTATCGGACCAATTAACGGCGGTCACCCATCCGCAGCCGCTGTCGGAGCAGCACCGCTGCGCGTTCACCAGCCACACCATCCTGCAGCTGCCCAGCGGACTCTCCGTCGAAGAGGAGTCGCTCCTCACGCAGGTCTGTGAGACATTTTGTAGCGAATTTTTATTTGTCACAATTTTCAGACAACCCAAAGTTATAAAACTAAACTAAACTATGTAGCTTCAAGCTATTTTGCTGGATAGCAGACAGAGAGAACCGAGTGTCATATAAAATTTTAAACAAATATAACATCACGCCCATAATCCTCGAAGGGGTAGGCAGAGCCACAAGGGGCAGCAGGCCCCTTTAACCACATTCAGCCATAAACAAAACTGGCCTGGGTTAGATGGAAAATTGTGAAAAAGTAGTGACAAGTGGCTAGCTTGTCGCCTACATAATCACATATCCACAACCCCATATACCATTAGTCGCCTTTTACTACATGCTAGACAAGAAACACAGGTAGCACTTGCTTTTTAAGTCCCAGACCAACATAGGACGCAGCATGTCTTCTTCTTCCATACGTCCCGGTCAGCCGTCATCAAGCTATCCACTTCCATTTTACTCATATCATCTTTCACACAAGCCAACCATCTCTTATTTGGCCTTCCTCTTCCTCTCCATCCACTACCATTCATACTCATCACTCTCTTTGTCACATGTCCTTCCTCTCTTCTCATCACATGCCCATACCAAGATAAACGGTTTCCTCTCATCTTATCTATCACTGGTGCCACTTTATGGAAAGCTACATTCATCAGCAAATAACATATACATAACTGCTATTAATGATTTAAAAAAACCACGAGCATTTTCCAGCTGTTAACGTACGAGCCGCGGGAGCGCCTGGGCGCGGGCGGGGTGGACGAGATCAAGCGGCACCCGTACTTCAAGCAGGTGGACTGGCGACACGTCTACGACGCCTGGGCCGCGCCCGGGTAGGGGACGGACCTGGCACTTTAGTACTCGGGACTCTGGGACTTCGGGGCTTTAACACTCTGGGGCTTCGAGACTGCGGAACTCTGAGTCTTTGGAACTCGGGGACTGTGAGCTTGGAACTCTGAGACTTCGAAACTTTAGGACTTAGGGACTCTGGGACTGGGTCTGTGGAACTCGGGGGTTCGGGAATCGGAGACTTCGGTACTTTAGGACTCGGGGACTTCAAGACTCCGGGTCTCAGAGACTCGGGACTGTATAGCGAGGTATCTTATTTCACCACAAGAAGCCCTGTCGGAATCATTGATGCTGATTACCAATCACCATTGTTCTGAACCCTGAGAAATAGTTAGTACACGGTTTATATATGAAGTGAAATTAGCCTGTAAGAAATGTGAGATCTGTTAGTCTGTTTCTTTATTAAGTGAACTATGATGATCTTTAGTGTATCTATTAGCTCTGCCTCTTCTATAAAAGAAAACTAAATATCATATATATGCTATTTCATGGGAATTATGTCTTTGAACATAACATCGTTCGGCTGTGAAAACCACGGAAGCCGCATTTTCTTTTTTTTTTTTTTTATTTGTTTTGTGTCTCATCAGACTTATATAGCCACGAGATATTTGAATTCTTACTATTGTGTACCATTTATTATAACCATTCTTAAAAAAAATACAATAAACATTATTATTCCGATCCACTTTTTTTTTCAGGAGGCAGTTTTTTCTTCTGTTAAATTTCTGTAAGGTTTTCTCTGCCGAACGACGATATTCAAATTCAAATTCAAAATTTCTTTATTCATGTAGGCCATAAAAAAAGCACTTATAAATCGTCAATTTTACAAAATCTTTAGAGCAATGTGAATCTACCACCGGTTCGGAATGCTGATTCTACTGATAAGGAATTCCTATACAATATATTTAAATATCTAATTTACAGCCATTAAGTCATTAATGTATGGCACTTATGCGTACAGTTAATGTTTAAACTAAACTTACTAACTAAACTTCACGCCACTTCCCTAGCGGGGTAGGCAGAGAGAACCAAATGTTAAATTGTTTTGAAAACATACTTACGTATTTTAAATGCCTTTTTTTAATTGCATTTTGTCTGCTTTTATGAAGTATATAAAGTGTTTTTTGTATATTATTGTTCATAGCTTTTAAAATAATAATTGTCATAGTTCACTTCATAAAACGACACATAAAACTATAGTCATGTTAATTAGATTTTTATAATAAATACACGGATAGTCATAGGTCCGTATAAGAAACGATACTGGTGATTTGAGAGTTTGAAATTAGTTTTATAGCAAACCAATTTGTACCCTATCTTATTTGCACGTAAGGTACAAATTGCAAATTGGTTAAATCGTTTCAGAATACAGACCTAAGTATTAGACTGGGCAGTATTTGAAAGTTAGTATTGACATTGTAGTGGATTTTTATGGGAGATAGGTTTTATAAAATTAAAAAGTTACTGTAGGATAGTGAAGAAAGCGTTTGACCAAATTGTATCTTGGAAGGGAAAGGGAATCATATCTATAGTCTGCGCCAGTAAGTATATTAAAATCGTCATTCCCTCTAATGTGGTGACATAATCAGTGGATCATAAAAAAATATGATCGGCTTAATAGTTATGACATAAAAAGTTACTATTAACAATATTAATAGCAAAACTAGCGACCCGACCGGGCTTCGCATGGTGAACTATAAACAATATGAAACTATAATGTATAAACCTCCTCTATCTATTGGTGAAAACCGCATCAAAATCCCTGGCATAGTTTAAAAGATCTAAGCGAACAGACAGAAGCGATTACTTTTTTTATATTATGCGAGTATATGCTTCCTAGTGGATGATCGCGTTTGATATACATATTGGCACAAACTATACTAATATTGTAGCAACATGCAAATATACGGATTTAATTGTAATACATTTCTCTCTATCTTTACTTGTATCTCTATGACTAGCATTCCTATAGCTTTAGACTGCGTCTTTTATAACAGCGGAGAGCGGGCGATAGCATGAATGAGGTAACTGATTATGTACAGACTAGCTTTGCCCTTGGCTCCACCCGTGTTAGATCCGGTATGCTGTAGAGACACTGTAGTGTCCCGTTTTATTCATCGATTTTCGAGCCTAAATCGATTGATCGATCAGGCGTGCAAGCGTTACAAACAGACAAACTCACTTCTGTTTTTCAATAATGTTTTCGTTAATCAATCAGTTATACAATTATGATTGGTAGCTCCGTTCTCCGCCTATCGCCGCATTCCCCGCTGACATCACAACCGCGGTTTTATGTTGCAATTTCTTTTATTGCCTATATAAATAGCTTTTTAATTATATTAATAATATTATTTTTGAATATATTTTATAAAGTGATTTATCTTGTAATCTGTTTAATATAATTTGATGTAATGTCTAGTCTATGAATTCGGAAATGAAGATCCTAAAGTTACTTAAAAGTATTAAAAATACAAAAACAATATTATATAGCCTATTTGTAGAACTTACTTTAGTACAAAATAATATTTATTTATAGTATTTGTTTATTTTTATACTCGATGGAAATAATGTATGTAGGGATTTTAGAAGTTACAAGGCTATTTTTTTTTTTATTTATTTTGTGTAATGCAACAAAAATGTTTCATAGAATTCCCATATTAACGAATATATTATTATTATATATTATTTCCACCGAGTATATAGTAGATTGTAAGTCATAATATCAGAGCATTTTTTTGGAAAGTAGTGATCTCAAATTTGTGTTTGGCATTTCAATTGTGTTTATTGTCCTACTGAAACATAGAGTATTCTAAATTATTAATTTATTACTATAAAAGTACGCGATAAAATAAATATAGTAAGATCGCATTTAACCGAATTGGAACAAGTTTTATATGAAATATGAAATGTATTGGCATCTTTTTAAAATAAATTATTATTGCTTGCTTTCACAGCGTTTTACATGTAATTTGATTTTGCTATTTGCACTATAATTATACACCATGTTGTTTGTATCCGCCACTATATAACTATGTATGGTATACCATAAGAATAAGTATGTTTTGTCAAATGTTAAGAAAAACATATTATTTTTAAAACATGATTTTATTGTGATCAAAACTTTTACCTAAAGCCGCGTGTTCAATCACAGCGATATGCTCAAGTAAAACAAACGAATTACGTTTTCATACGCGTCCGTATTCGCTCTTATTTAGGCCACGGCCGGGTGTACAAGATGTAGTACGAATTTAATGCTTGTTGTATTGTAATAAGGCTTATATTTGAATAGCAATCCATATTTATGTTAACCCATATTTATTCTTATGGTAAAATAAGTTCTTGGTAGAAACGAAATGTTCTCTTGTGATCTTGCCTTAGCTTTTTATATATAGAGGGAGCCACTGCATATGTACCTAAGTTCCGTAACCAATAATGTTGTAATAAGCTTAGAGCTGTAATGTACAAAACCCGGGTAATTAATGAAGTAAACAATAAAATGTGTATTTTTGTACAGCTGCGTTTTATTTATACTATGTACCTTTTTAATGTGTTAGTTTATGTAAGAACCGCAATTTGTACGATCAAAGACAATAAGGAGGTGTTTGTACTAAAAACTTGTACTGATCTAAAGCAAAAATCCTAATATTATAAATCCGAAAGTTAGTATGTATGGATGGATGTTAGTTACTCTTTCACAAAAAAGCTACTGAATGGATTTTAATGAAACTTTAGAATAATATAGCTCATACATCCGAACAACATTAGGCTATGTTTCATCGATGTACCACGCGAGCGAAGCTGCGGGCAAAAGCTAGTTATACATATAAATCCTAACGTCCCATTTAGATAACATACGACTTGAAAGAGCAAAAAATCTGCTTAGTCAATCTTTCATATTCGCTTTTTTCGACATGTCCAAACCACCGAAGCATGCCTACACCTAGTTTCAAAGTTATTTAGGTCTTAAATGTGTTTTTTAAAGGAATTATTATTAAATTGTATGTGCATGGCGTCAACTCCCTTATTCTTGGATGATGCATACATACTTAATTGATGAAAGTGTTTATAAGTATTGTATGCCAATAGCGCACTGTGTCAGTGAATCTTACAATGAGCAATTACGCGTGGCTTAATAAATAAATAAATAAATATCCGACTACATCACATACATTGATCTGACTCCGAGGTAAGTAGCTTAAGCACTTGTGTTACGGATATCAGAATCAACAGTGGTATTACAAATATATACTTAAATATTGGATATTAACACCCAGACACAGAACAAACACAAGTATTCATCATACGAATGTTTGTCCTAGGTGGGAATCGAACCCACAACTCTTGGCACATGGGGCAGGGCCACTACCGAATGCGCCATCGAGCCAGTCAACATATGTAGTGTACATGTTTGTAGTTGATTTTTAGAGATTTACTAAAGGAGTGTTAACGTATCTTTGGAGCCGCTAATGATCTTGTCCGCATTGTATATTGATATTATACCATAGATATGTCTTAAGCTTGCTTACATCATAATTGAAAAATATTAAAAAAGTCCTAATGGGCTCTTTTTAAGAGTTCAAATTGAGAACGCTTATTATGAAGGTATGAAGCTTAGGTGGGTACCTATTAAGACCAATCTTGTACGTAGTATAATTATTACTCTGTGTGTCTAATCTAATATGTAACCTATTTGTTTGTAATATCATTGCATACGTCACAAAGTGTGTAATAAAATGTCCGATAAAAACGAATAATTGGTAAACTAATTACTTTATTAGTTAGGCACGTAGCAAACACCAGGATGTATCTATACAAGGAACCAATATATATTTAACCGATTCAAAAAAAAGGAGGAGGTTCTCAATTCGACTGAATTTTTTTTTTTTTTTACCTGAAGTATTTTTTTGCTCAAATATACGGGCCCCTTGATGAGCGAGTCTAACTTGCACTTGGTTTTAACGACATTTTCTTTTTGTTCAATATACTTCTCATTATCTAGCATTACCTTAATGAATACTGCGCCCCAGAATTCAGTTGCCACAGAAAGTTAAGTTTAGCAAACAATAAAAGTAGGAACCGTATCGCAGTTTCACTCACACGCTCACGATATTAATGAGCTTATGTGTTGTGATTGCGAATTAATAAGTTCATGATAAGTTTTCTGATTACGAAACATTAGTTTCTACATTAGGGCCAGTGACGTCACCATACCGTTTGAGATCCGTGGCAATTTCATCGGTTAAAGTCCTCGAAATGACAATATTAGACTTCAATGCCAGTGCTTAGGTCTCGCGTGCTCATGGGCCACCGAGACCTCCCCTTCAAGAGAGGGCCCGTGACATTTTGCCAGTTCTGCTACTCTATAGATACGCCACTGATTAGGGCAATGATTTATCTATTCTAAGTTACAATAATTTTACATTTCTCCTAGTGTGAGTGTTGTCTTAGAGGCGCGTATTTTTACCATCGAGCAACCATCCCCGGTAGGCAATATTAACACATTTAAGTCCGTATATATTAGTTAGATTGAAGCGGTGGTAGCTCAATGGTTAGGACACGCGCCTCTTAACCGAGAAGTGCGGGTTCGAACCCGGGCACGTACCTCTGGATTTTTCAAGTCTATGTACGTATTTATACCACTAGCTCGACGGTGAAGGAAAACATCGCGATGAAACCTGCAAATTCAAACAACTTTGGATTTGTAACCATGATCCAAAAATTGTCTGGTTCCCCTATCTTAGGGTTACGAAGGTCAGATCGGCAGTCGCTTCAATGTAATTACCAGACTCGCTAAATCCTGGATCTTGGTCTAAGCGGACCCCGTCTAAGAACGGGACATAACGCTAGGAAGATGATGATATTAGTTAGATTGTCACACTAAAAAACGAATCATTTTAAGTCCTTCCTAGCGGATACTTCAACAAAACAGCCGAAATATATAATTAAAATTCTATTTCTAGCAACCTCAACTTTGAAACATTATCATTTAAAACTTTCGCCGATCGACTTTGAGCCTTGATACTAATAAAATAAAGACCAGTGGTGGTGGGTAGGAGTAGTGGCACATTTGATTGTCACGTAGGGCACGTCTCGTCGTGACGGAAGCACGGTACGTGAGTGACAGCCCGTTTTCTAGACAACACATAAATTGGCTTCGATTAGTTGTGTGTTACCGTTGGAAAGTGCGTGCGGTCTTACGTACAACAAATAATGCGAGTTATGCAGAATGGTTGAGTTACATGTCGAATTTGCTACGACCGTTTTTTTCCCAATATGTTAAATAAGAACCTTGAAGCCTTCAACATTCCCAGAAAGCTACTCCAAAGCTAACTTCCAGCGTTTAATCCAAATCAAGACCCAAGCAGTGAGATTGGCGATTTCTGGACATGTTTCCTTTAAATTCTACTCCCAGAGGGGAATTGACGCGGATCCAGTCTTGACTTATGAGCATACATATCTACTCATGAATCTGACAAGTGCGGGTCTATGACAAGTAGGCAGAGTCCAAGGAACAATGAGTTCCTTAAACCGCATTAGGCCAAAATAAGTTTCGTACCATGTTGGTCTGGGGTTAACAATTTTAATAAACCAACTGTGTTTCGTGGCATGCATAAATAGAATGTCGTAAAAGGCAATGATGAGTTGGTTATTGTACTTGTATTTGTGTAGATGACGAGCTAGCCAGCTGTCATTACTTTTTTTATTACAAATAAATCTGTGTACAAACGTAATCTTCGCTTGTTTATTTTGAAATCTAACTTAACGCTATTCTACAGTAGATGGCGCTAGTAGATTCGCACTTAATATTGCTATTTTTTTTGTTTTTTTCAGACCAATTTAGGTAGGTGCATGGCACAATTCAGCTCATTATCTTAAAAAAAAAAAATAATTAAAGTAGGTACATATGTAAGATAATTCATTAAATAATGATAAAAACTCTAATGAAGGATTTCCAACAGATGTCGCTATATTCACCTTGCACATAAGTTTTTCAACTTGTGGTCATGTAAATATTTATGTAGGCCATCGGCGTAGAATGCAGAGGTTATTACGTCACCAATTCCGTCTCAAAATATCAAGATTCCGCGCAGGCAACTTTGCCATGCACTGCGCATACCGCCCGAGGTCGAGCATTTCTTCTAAGGTGATCAACTTGATTGACTAAAAATTTACTCTAATTTGAACACTAACTAAGAAGCAATAAAGATCTATTTAAACTTAACGGTTCACCATAATATTTCTTCAGTTATTTAAACGATTATCTGTCGTTTTACAATGCAATAAAACATAGAATCGCCTATCTATACGAGATGAAAACCTTCAAGACGTATGTACCTTACATTAAATATTAAGACGTATTAGGCTAGAGTTAAGGTAGAAAGTGAGCCTTTAAGCAGATCAAAGAACATATAAGCCGGTTTTAGAAAAACGCGTTCCCGTTAAAGCATATTTGCGCGAGGCAACGACCATTTAATTCGTTTGTGTAATAAAACGATCTTCGGAGAATGCAAGACAACGATTGGTTTGAAACAGTCGTTCTTTCGCCGCGGAAAGGCGCGAACGCACAGCGCATGCGCAACGGCTTTCGAAGTGAATGTTTATAAAAATTAACTTTTTCTAAGTGGTTGCGTTCGTAGACGCATAAAAACTGTTTAGTGAACAATTCCTTGGTTGCAATATAAAAGTTTTCACAACTTTTTAAAGTGGAATTTCTCTGTTTAATGCAAAGGTGTTCGGACTCGAGTGGAATTTCTTAACACGTAAACGAGTTCTCTTCCCATCGACTGTTTATGGATTTTGTAATTCGCATAATTTAGTAATATTCAATAGCTCATACATTACTGTACCGAGCTGTGTTCAAATCAAACAGGTATTATAACTGTTTGACTACTTTGGACCTGAAAACTCCAATTAGAAAGGTAAGTGTCTGTTTTGTTACATACTTATATGTAACATACCTACTTACATTGACTATATCCGGAAATACTAGGCATTTAGGCATTAATATAGCCTAATTAAGTATAAATTTAACCACGAAGGTCATTTGTGTACCTTGCAACTTCTTAGTCGTATAATTTTGCGTAGATTGGAACGTGTCCGGATACTAATTTTTAATTCGTGACTAAAAAAAAAATTACCGATTCGAAAATTAAAAGTTGTTTATATCTATGGGCGTTACAGCAAGCCAGTTTTTAGTGTTAATAAACAAATACGCATTTAGGGGAAAGTGGGGTAATCACGAACACCTAAGAGAAAATTGAAATAAATCAGAAAATATATGACATACACTTTAATTTTTCATATTACAATCAAGATAAACTATTTAAGTAACAACTTTAAGAATAAACATTTACATATTTTTAATAAAAGTTCAAATTTTAAACAAAACACAAAAACCTTAGCATTCGGGTTTACCCGACAAGGGTCGGGTAACTACGAACAGCATAGGGGGTAATTACGAACTCACATTAATCATCTATAATCAGTCTTTTATTACAGCTGAGATCATATTTGTAGCCTCTTAACGTTGATCATTCATTAGTAATCTTATGAACTAACATTATTCAATTCTATAATTAGCCTTTAATTACGACACAAATCACATTTGTAGCCTGCTGACGTTGATTGTTCATCAGTGCATTTTTCATGAGCCCAATTCAAACATACGTAACACTGAATCCAAGTTTCAGAGTTGTTATATTTTTCATTACAAAAAATGCAATAATACTCTTTATAATCCTTATTTTTTTTCTCCTTTTTCTCCTTGTTGTCCTTTTTCTCAGCATTATTCTTTTTTTGTTTTTCTGTCTTCAAAATGGTAAAGTCTTCAAAATTTTTAAATTTTTTTCGTAATTTCCTGGCTATTGTTTCATTACGTTTTAGTCTTTGCATTTCAGTCTTATTCTTTGGCTTCTTTTCAGATATTTTAATTGCTTTTTCTTGTTTCTTGTTTTTTTTTGCTTCAAGTTGCTCCTTCATAGGTGTGCTAGTAATAATAATAGATTGTTTTTTTCTAATATTCCGCTTAGAAATTTTAGGAGACATAATTGGTAATTCAGCAATATCAGATAGATTGACTATAATATTATAAATTGTGGTTTTTGGCACCGAATAAATCTGTGAAGCTTTTCCAAGACTTAATTTCTTTGTTTTTACATTTTCGATTGCTTTTTTTAAGATCTTCTAAATTATATTTTGTTTCTGTTTTCCTAATATAATTTCGAGGCATCTAAAACAAATAAAATAAAAATTACATACAAATTTATCTCTCATCATTAAAATATAGGAGGGGAAATCCCGAACGTTCGGGATTACCCGCCACGGTCCGTTCGCCATTGCCCGACAGTATCAAAATACAAAAATGTAATAAAATAACATAGGTTATGTCTACGTATGCCTTTAGCTGTTCTGCCATCAGAAGCTTAGATTGTGAGTATTCTAGCACACATACGTTGTATTTTATACTATTCATATAAATAAAGTTACATCGAGTTCTTTTTACGCAAAAATTACATAAAATACACATAAAAAATTAAAAAAATCATACCTTGACCCACACGTGCGCCCGATCGTGTTGCGTCGCTACCTGGTACTAAGAGTGGCGTGATGTTTGAAGTGCCTACACACCATATATTGCCCTCTCCTTCTAACATAGTAGAACTGATGCGTTCGGGATTCCCCAGCGTTCGTGTTTCCCCACCTTTCCCCTACATAAAAAAAAAACGTAGGAGTTGCTTTTGATGACAGATAACATGTTTTTATAGGTATAATTTATTTCTTGAATATTTAATTTAATATCAAATAAATGTTCATCCAAAGATATTCTCGATAAACTTTGAGACTTGCGTTAAAGTACACACATGCGTCTTATATGCTTCGATTTCCTTGGTAGGCGATATAAATAATGTGACTACCTATTAAGTCACAAGGCACTATCAAAATAATCTACAATCAATACACTACCTACTCTTTGACTGAGCAATCTCGCCAATCTCGCCAATGCGAAATGTTTCTGAACTACCTATATCTAGATTGTTTTGTTCGGTACATAGGTTTGAGCGGTGGTAGCGCAATGGTAAGAACACGCGCCTCTTAACCGAGCAGTGCGGGTTCAAATCCAGGCACGTACCTACTTACCTCTGGATTTTTTAAATCAATGTATGTACGTATTTATACCACTAACTCGGCGGTGACGGAAAACATTGTGATGAAATCAGCACATTCCAAGAGGATGTGTGTGTGTGGATTTGTAACCATGATCCAAAATCGTCTGGTTATAGGTATCTAAGGTTTACGGAGGTCAGATCGGCCGCTTCAATTTACCAGACTCCCTAAATCCTAGATGATGGTCTAAGCGGACCCCGACTAAGCACGGGACATGACGCTAGAAGCAGGATGATAGTTCGGCAAATAGGTGTTCTAACTTCTACAATAGCCAAATGCGCGGTTGAATGAAATGGTTGTTATCGACTCTATCGATACTATCGATAGTATTGTAGTAAACGGATACTATTTAACTAAACTGAGCTATCGATAGTATCGATAGATTCGATAATATCGATAGGCCTATCGATATTATATGTAGATGTTTTATAGTCAAACTATCGATAGTTCGGCAACACTAATCACGTGATGTTTTTTAGCAACTTTTTAGACCCCCCCCCCCCCCCCCTGGTGATACGTGGTAAGGTTTTTTACTACCTTGTATTTATTGTATGTAGGTTTTTTTCGCGCATCACGCAGAGAATTTCTCTCGACCGCGTAAGGATGCCTAAGTTATATTTCTTGGATTATTGGCAGGACAGGAATTAATATGATTGTTGACATTTTGCTTAGTACCTACTTCATAAAAAATATATCACTTTACGCAATTTTGCAAGATTGTAAAAACAAACGTATTTCGGTTTCGAAAATAAATAGGTACACGTGATATCTCCTTCAACCCCCCCTCCCCCCTTGTGATATTTGATGATTTTTTTTCGCATCCGCCCTTCCCCTTTATGACTCACGTGATTAATGGACGGCCCCTAACAGACTTGCATGCCGATAAGTTTTCGCATTTATAATTCTAACCAATGAGTTAGATAACAAGGATGTGACTAAGGTCACCAGACTTAATATGGCATAAGTTATTTGCAACACCTTTAGCGTAAAACCGTCCACAGGTATTACGCAAATTAGCAAATGATCTTGTTGACCAGTATTTCCAGAGGCTTGAAGCCGGAAAATCACAGAACCAAAGTCGACGACTCCCGCAGAGGTCAATAGTTGGATGGGTGGCCGATTGTAGCTTGTGGACCTGATTCGGATTACTGTGACCACAAACGAGTCTACTAAAATGACTGTTTTCCGTTCACCGGAATTAGGATAGATCCATAACAGTTAACATTATCTATCTACGCGAATACGTACTCGAAATTAAAAATGAGATTGCACGGATTTTATGTCGTCTGAAAGAATCATTGCTACTAACTGTCCTTATCAAGGAAATCGCGATCAGTGCACCGAAATTCGTTAAATTCCTTGTGCCCAGTACGGTCTCCGATTTATCTTAATTAACCTTTCTGTTAAAAAGTAAAACTTGGTTTCAACTCAGCGTAAAGAATAGCAGAACAATTTGGAGTACCTAATCACTGTAAATCGAAATAAAATTGTCGACTTACATTTTTAAATTTACGGGTAAGTTTAGACTGGGTTTTAAACCGACTACTACTTAATAATAAGGCTTGATAAGCCAGCCCGAGCTACCCCACCTTCCAACTGGAATGTCGTTTCGCTTTTTGATTAATTTCAGACCCAAATCTGCGCCCACGCAATCTGGTGGGCAGACCCTTAATACGGCATAAATATTAATTGCTTACTTGGTTATTTATTGGGTAGTACTTGCATTATTCATTGTTTTCACTTCATTTAGGGATATCTAACAAATTTCTTATTTTTGCGAGCGTTTTGGAGAATAAATACATCAATCACATGTTTCCGACTCAGCCCTATGTAAAACATTGCAATAGAACTTTATACATATATTATATACTAACACCCCCGCAATCCCAAAGGGGTAAGCAGAATCTAAAAAGCAGCAAGCTCTTTTTAACCACTTTTAAATAAAAAAAATTAAAAAAAAAACAGTCGAGAACCTCCTCCTTTTTTTTGAAGTCGGTTAAAAATGCTATTGGCGCGTTACTTGGATGGATCCCTTGAATGGATGGAAAGTGATGAAAAACTACAGGCTAGCTAGGCGCCTACACAATCATCAATCCGGAATACATACACCATCAGTCGCTTTTTACGATATGCTAGGAATGAGTAACGGAACTCGGGTAGTACTTTATTATCGGCGCGGTGGCGCTTTCGTTAGTGACCCTGCCCCATGCCCCTAGTGTTGTGGGTTCGATCCCCACCCAGGACCAACATTCGTGTGATGAATACTTGTTTGATCTGTGTCTGGGTTTTAATCTATACTTAATAATATAAAGCTGAAGAGTTTGTTTGTTTGTTTGAACGCGCTAATCTCAGGAACTTCTAGTCCGATTTGAAAAATTCTTTGAGTGTTAGATAGCCCATTTATCGAGGAAGGCTATAGGCAATATAACAATAATCATTAACGCGGGTGAAACCGCGGGCACAACTAGTATCCAATATTTATTTAAGTATATATTTGTAATACCACTGTTGCTTCTGATGTGCAAAACTGCTTAAGCTACTGACCTCAGAGTCAGATATTTATTTATTTATTTTTAAGTCCCAAACTAACATTTGCTCGATAAACGGCATCTTAAATATATTTTGTAGTGTACACACAGCTACCTATAAATGAAGAGATGGATATAAATGGTTTCCAATAAGAATGATTATTTATCGTGTGAGAAGCAAGTGTTTAATAAGCATGTAACGTGTACATATTGGCATTGTCTCAACATTCCCAAGAGTTTGTTATTCATTAATTATTCAAAATGATGTATTGTCCGAATCGCATAAATCTTCGATGAAATGGTCCGATGCTTATTGCAAAGGTTTATATGAATGTGTGTATTATATAGAACGGAAAAATAAGCCTCTTTGCTTTTTCAGTTTGGTGTTTCTTTTTAAGTTTTAATAATTATTTTCAACAAAACATAATTATTTTCCGTGGTTTTTAATTTTGGAATTTACGATTTTCTATCGGCTATTCAATCTTCTTGTGACGATAACTACTCCAAGAATGGAGTGTGAAAAATAAGTAAGTGTTATAGCCAGTGTTAAGCCGAGTAAGTATTAGAAATCCGTATTGATTTTATAAAAAACTCGGAGTACGTGCCAGGTTTTAAACCGAAACCTGTCGCGTGCGCCTTTGACACGTTCTCCAAGATCTTAAAAATTCTTTCTAAGTGACAATTAATTTCTAATTCCGTCACTTATAGGAAAAAAGTTAAGTAAAACGCTTCAGTTTTTATCAAAAGATTTCCGACGATACACAACAAAACATGACTGAAATACTTGCGATGAATAGACTAGCTGACGAAAGTGTCAAAACGCAATGCTTCAAAAGATTTCGTGTGACATTACCACGTTGTGACGTCACTGCGTGCCAGACTCAACAGACAAATCGGTTCTTAAATAATAAATAAATAAATTCTCTAGGGTTGACCAACAGACCTGTCAAACTTAAATATCTACTTTGACAAATAGATGAAAGAATCAATTATTATTAATAACCGTCTCTAATGATGTGCTATTTTAATTAACGGTTTCTTTGTATTGTTTTTGTATTATCTACGTCCCAAGTAAAAGTTAAAAAGCAAAACCAAATTGTCTCTGCTTACTTTATCAAACTGT
This sequence comes from Glyphodes perspectalis, assembly GCA_951394215.1. NCBI lineage: Eukaryota > Metazoa > Arthropoda > Insecta > Lepidoptera > Crambidae > Glyphodes > Glyphodes perspectalis. The sequence continues at coordinate 9,912,136 of OX596223.1, forward strand.
TATCAAAAGATCTGACGGTGCAACGAAAAAGCGTTTGAATTACTATCAATTAAAAAGTTGCTAAACTAGACAGAAAAACCTGTCGACTGGCTAAAAACTGACGTTCGCGAGTGACGGATTAGCGTACCACGATTTACATAAAAATGGAGTTATGCAAGGGAAAGCGTTTAAACAAATAAGCTTAGGTTGTACCAGTGCGTAATCTTCGCAAACATGCAGTTTCACATCTCGTTTGAGCAGAAAATTGTGAGGACTTTGAAATTGAAAGTCGCATGGAAATGGCTTCGTTGTGTTTTTATTTTCGTCATTAGCGTCGATGGCTCGTGATGATAGGTAGGTTTTATGGATACTCATAGTTCGTATGCATACATACAATAGTTACTTATTGACAGAATTTCCAAGATGGCTGACCATTTAGTCGTCTTTTTCTGTTACGGTTAATTTATGCTTAAAAATTAAGGTAGCTAGATTGAGGGATGTTTAGTTACTTATGCGAAATGCGGAAATGTTCTAAAATCATTTTAATAAATTTTTACAGTATCACAGCAACACTAACGATAACACATTTACCTACCTAATTTTGAATAATTTAATTCAATAATATTATGAATTTGTAACTTTGTGAGGATGTGTGAATGTCATTCCTTCACGTAAAAATGACTACGTGTAGTTAAGAGTTGATATTTAGCGTGATATTGATAGATATTTATATATGTAACTTAATAAATAAATAATAGTAGATAGAATAACTCTTATCCCACTCGTCACAAGATAAGTTATGGCTAAATGTTGAGGTCTACGCAGAAGATAGGATTAAAACTAATTACAACTATAGTTTAACAATTAGTTTATTAAGTAAAGTTATTTGGAATATTGTTAATATTTCACACGTGCCCAAGCAAGCAAGTTCTTATGATTTAGTACATACATAACCTCACTCCCGCAATTTATTTAGTAAACGCTTAAAATAGTGTTTGTTGAAACTAGGCAGCTATCTAGAATCAAATACAAGCCACCGTAACTAATGTTTGTCATCACAACGCTCCGATTGCTTATAAACACACGCTTATTATGCAATAATATTGTGTTATTGTCATCCTATGACTTAACAGTGTAGCAAATCTTTTCGTATGACGGAGCACATCTTTATTAATGTTTCTAATAGTAGCTGCTCTTTATTTACACAATTTTGATGCACAGCACATGACTCATCTAACCCAACTCGGTTTAATTTTCGGATAAAAGCGGCTAAAGGACCTTGACCTTGACCTGAACTCTTGTCTACACTTACCGGGACTCCGGCCGTGATAGCACCTCGTGTTCCTAGCGTTGTGTCCCGTGCTTAGACAGGGTCCGCTTAGACCATGATCCAGGATGTAGCGAGTCTGGTAATTACATTGAAGCGACTGCCGATCTGACCTTCGTAACTCTAAGATAGGGGAACCAGATAATTTTTGGATCATTGGTTACAAATTCAAAGTTTTTTTGAATTCGCAGGTTTCATCACGATGTTTCCCCTCACCGTCGAGCTAGTGGTATAAAACTGTACATAGATTTGAAACATCTAAAGGTACATGCCTGGGTTTGAACCCGCACTCCTCGGTTAAGAGGCGCGTGTCCTTGCCATTAAGCCACCACCGCATGTATGTATAATTATCTTTTCAAACTTCTTTATGTTTCCTTCAATCTGTCTCTTATACGTCAATCTAATTTCTTATGCGGCATCCATTTATAAGAAAAAAAAGACAGCACTGGCTCCTCGGTAGGAAAAATCTAGTTTGTATAAGATAAACTTATAGAGTTTAGTTGGTATACACCGCCCACACCATCTTGAGCGGAGCCTCCGCTCAAGATTCGGACTTCAGAGTGATTTCAGGTGAGTGATGACAGGTCCTGTCATCACAAGGACCTCTGAAGTCCAACACACCTCAAGTGTTCTACATAGCCCGCGAATAAAATAAACCCTGTAAGTAAACGTATTAATCAATGCTTATTACAGACATCATCACGCTCATAACCCCCGAAGGCAGAGTCGGCAGGGCAACTAGCCCCTTTAAGCATGTTCAGTCAAAAACCTGGACTGGGTTATAGGGGAAATTCTCAAAATGTGGCTAGCTCGTCGTCTACACTATCACATACCCAACCCGATATAACATTGGTCGCCTTTACGACATGCTAGGCATCATTACAGACGGTATGAAGGAAAGACGCTAGGAAGAGACGCGTACTTACGAACTAGATGTCCTATTACCTGCTAGTTTAGCAGTCTAGTGAAAGTGAACGTCCATTTAGCAACGCGCGGCAAATTGCTCACAATTCGGCCCGTTACGGAAACCCACCAGGAGGTATGTGCTTGCTAATTACACGTGAGACCAGCTCACAGTGTGGAGAGAGCCAGTGATGCTATAGGTCAAGCGTGACGTCATTATACATTCTTATTTCGTAAACATCACACACGATTTGATTCCAAAGTTTTGACTCGCTCGATAGCTCTTTCGATAGTGACCCTGCCATATGCGCCAAAGTTGTGGGTTTGATCCCCACCTAGAACAAACATTCTTATGATGAATACTTGTGTTTGTTCTGTGTCTAGGTGTTAATATTGAATATTTAAGTACTTGTTGATTCTGATATCCGTTACACAAGTGCTTAAGCTACTTACCTCGGAGTCAGATCAATGTATGTGATGTAGTCTGATATTTACTTATAAAGTAATCAATAACAGTTTTAACGAAAATCAGCATTAATGAAGGTACCATCAAAACGCAGACCTGTTTCATCAACATTATTATTAGGCATATATAGTATGGCTTTAGTTTATTAATTGCACTGGTATTTACAAGCAAAACCTAAATATAACAAAAAGAAAAAAAAATGTACATAACAACAACTATTTATATTTGAACTGAATTGTCCCGTTTTGTCGTTCCGTGGCCCATTGTCCAGAATTTTTATGTTACAATAGCATATCAACTCCAAACTAAGTACTAATCTATACATATACTTGAGCTACGGAAACTAATGATAGATGGAAAATAGTTTGTACTATTATTTTATGAAAAGGACTTTAAAAAAATATATTATTAAGTTAAATGTCTACCTCATATAAAACTTCATCTTTTTATCTTAAATACAAATTATGATAAATTTTTTTTAACTTCCACTGTGTTTGAACTATTCTTCTATTCTAATCTAACTATTCTATTTTAAACCAAACGACCCGACAAACGCTGACATTACTGTGCTCTTCCTGTCTTGGTAGCTAGTTTAATTGTTTGCGAGTAAGTTCACTCCGCGAGAGCTACCTCGCTGGTATTCGCCGACTGTGAGCCTGCACTTGCGCAAGGAACCGAAAGAAACCTGTTACAGTTACGCGGCAACTTTTCTCGCTATAAATTGTAGGGCGCGAGCCGGGAAAAATGCGCCCTGATACATTGTGTTCATTTCATTTGTCGTTATAACATTATTATTTTCCCAGCTGGTTTTTTTGTACAATGGATTGCAAAGATCTAAGCATTATGGTCAGAACTAAAACTGAATGTACCACCTATGTTCCTTGTCTAGCATGTCGTAAAAGGCGACTAGTGATGTATTGGGTATTTGGTTTGTTATTATGTAGGCGATGAGCTATCCACTTGTCACTACTTGAAAAACAACGTTATCTTGCTATTTTCTTCCATACATTCACGGACTAGTAAAAAAAGAAGGACTCCGCGCTGTCATACAAAAGCGTAAAACCATGTTTATGCATGTGTGAGTGAGATTCTTAAGGATACCATATATCGAAAATCTGCCATTTGTAGCACCTATGTCAATGTGTGACGTAAGTTGCCTGTCAAGTTGGAGCACCTGCTGAGCTTCAACGTCAATACTCAATACTGAATAATGTATTGCTTGTGCATACATTACATCATCTTACATATCTGCTCAGTACTTTACTCGAATAGTTATGTTGTTATTTTATACAAACAATTTGCATAGCGCTGCAAAATGGACACTTCCACGCATAAATAACACATCAATTTGATGCTCTCAGCTGTAATAATTAACCAAACGACTTAACGACTCATCTCAATCCTCAGCCGGCCATAATGTCGGCTCTTAACTCCTCGCCCGAACTTATCACTTTCTCTTACATAAGTCAGTTTTTATGTAAATTCTTTTCACATGTTAAATCTCGAGTCTGTTGCCACGCCTAAGACAAGCGCGAGTCGGATGGTTTGTGAAAGGTTCCGTGGAGTTTTAGGTTTGTTTTATGTTTGAGCTTTCACCGCTGAAACAATTCTTATGAAATTGAATGCCAACATTTTATCACGAAAAATCAATGTTTCTAATGGAAGTACGATATAAATATAAGTTAACCATAGTCCCCCCCCTTAAAGAGAATGGCGAATTTCTATAGGACTTTGAGCCTAGCCGTCACAATTATGATTTCTAGGCAGTTTTGTAGCTCGATGCATCCAGATTTCATCCGAGTTAGGCTTATACATAAATTTATTCTGCGGAAAGTATAGATATTTATATAGGTACATTAGACCACAGAAAATTACACATTTATTTTCGTGTCTTGATGCAAAGTATCTATAAGTTTTCTGTAGAAATACAAAATAATGACGTCACAGTTTAGTAAACTAGTTAATATAAAATATAAAGAAACACAAATAGGAATGACTTGGAACTACTAGTGTATAATATCACCACTATTATGCTGGAAACTGGACGACCGCGGGTGCTGGCGCGGCGGCTCGCGCGGGGTGGGCGACTAGTACAAACTTAAGCATTTGTATCAATGAGGGTTTTTTTTTAATTAAAACATTCCAAAAGATGGCGTTACTGTGACGTGCGGGCTTGTCACCCTCCTCATTGGTTAGTTGTCAGAACACACTGACATTCTGTCAACAATGAGCCAATAGTGACGGTGATAAGACCACGAGACTCCTCTGTGCCACCTAGCGCATTTTATATTTTTTTAAACCCTCATTCGCGCGAGCCACCGCGCCCGCGCCCGCGACCGTCCAGTTTGCAGCCTAACAGAGGGAGCGAAAGTGCGAATTTTAAACGAATTTCTAAAATAATAAATTCAATGCGGAACCCTACACTTACTATACTTACCTACATTGTTATTTGTTGTCTACCCCCACGATAATGTTATAGCTGACAATTTCCTATAATTTATTGTGAATGATGTTTGACAATAGCATAAATTCCACAAGAACGAAATCTGAATTGAATACTTGTCGGAAATGTGGGAATAAAGCTGTCTCGCTCATTTATTACTGGATAAGCGGCGACGGAGTTATTTTAACCAGTTGTTGTATATCTTTATGATTGTGTTAGTAACTAGAGGTCGGATTCCTAGGTTTTGAGCTGAGTTATTATAATAGCCTCATTTGTAGAACGGCGAATGCCTAAAATACCTGTCTGATTGCAGATTTACAGAGATAATAATATGCATACATAACTATATGTCACCTGCAGCTTTGCCCAATCATAGGCCATTTTTGTGAATTCCATCCAATCAATTGCTGACTTACGTAAAATTTTGTTAAGGGAACTAGACAACTTGGATCATGGTTACACATCCATAGTTGTTAATGTGCAGGTGTCATCACGATGACTTTCCTCGCCGCCTGGTAATTTATTTTTGTACTTTTCATACAAAACAGCCAATCAGCTGAACAACCTGAGCCTTCCGGCGTAGGAGCCGCGGAAGGCCCAGGCTCATACCACGACCAGATTGGTCATGTATTGACAGAAGGTGATGTTAGGAGTCATAAAAACCGTAGAGCTTGTATGAAAAGGATCATGAATGTAGAAGAGGCGAGTGAGGTGTGTAAGGATCGTGCCATATGGCGTTTATTTCTCTCTGCCTACCCCGCTAAGGAAGTGGCGTGAAGTTTAGTTAGTTAGCTGAACAATATTTGTGTAAAAAAAATGCTATTATTTTGAAATCCTTCAAATTATTATTTGCTACAGAATTGTGTTCCTTGTGAATACAGTTAAACGATATTCTATTCTCTGCTAACAAGCGAATGTTATAGTACTAAACTCTCCCACCTAGTTATCTAGACTGTCCCAGCTACCTAGGCTTCCGCGTTATGGTCACTGCGGTTTTTATCTTTCCTAACCTGTTATTACAATAGTTAGGCACTAGATATTAAATAACTGTTAACTAAAATTACAAGTTTATCGTGTGGAACCGACAGCGTATTGCATAAGTCTACATCTTCACGAAGGTATATGGTTTATGTTAGTGTTGCCGAAAAATCGATAGTTTTGCAATCGATAATTTAATCGGCCAAATCATCTATACGATCGATAGTATCGATGTCTCTGTTAGTGCTATCAATAGTATCGATACTATCGATAGTTCATTGGTTAGCAGCGATCGAAACTATCGATACTATCGATTTTCTTCTACTATCGCTAGGCTATCGATAGTCATTCGATATTGGCCTATCAAGCGGCAACACTAGTTTATGTGTTATAAAGCGATGTTGGTATAACAAATGCATGAGGATCATGATTAGTTAAGAAATGTAGATTAGTTCAAATAACTCTTAAAACATATCGTTTCGGAACGTTAAATAAAATTTGATTGCCATAATTACTAATATTGTTAAATTGGATTGATAAACTTGGTTCTGTTTATTTAGTTCCTGGTTCTGTTTGTGTTGGTCTGGAACTTAAAAATCTGACCGAGTTCTAGCCTAATATGTCGTAAAAGAGGACTAATGGTGTATCGGGTTTGTGAAAGTGTAGGCGATGGGCTAACCACTTGCCAATGAACGTCATAATGGTTGGTCAATAGACCTCCTACTTTTTCACAAGTTTCCATTTAACTTAACTCAATCGGAGCCGTCGGGAGGGGAAGACCTAGACGGCCTTTCCATGACCAGATTGGTAATGTATTAACAAAAGGTCAGGTAAACAGCACCCTTAACCGACGAGCGTGTATGAATAGACTTATGAATGTAGATGAAGCGAAAGGTGCATGTCAAGATTGTAGCGAATGGAAGGATGTGATCTCTGCCTACCCCCATGGGAAAAAGGCGTGACATTATGTATGTATATATGTTTTTTTTATTACCTAATTAGGTTATTCATAGGACTGTAATTTTCATGTATGTGTGTGATGTAGTAAAATAAACGATTTATCTATCTAACTATGTAATTAGCTGAAAGTAGTTTGGAGGAGCTTACTGCACCTTGAACTCTGTCTACCCTACCCTTTCGGATATTGCAGGCGTGATGATATGTAACGCATTGCACTAATGCATCTTTTCAGTGCTCACGCGCACTGTACCACGCAATCGCAGATCTGAACGAGACGCTAATGCTACGACTAATTGTAGAAATATCGTCAGACTAGCCGGAGAATTTCAAACGCGAACGGTTAGCAATATCACGTATAAATAATGGCTGGCGACAGGGTTGCCATAATAACGCTTGTATGAAAAGGATTATGAATATTTAAGAAGAGAGTGAGGTGTATAGCGTTCGGATCTCTCTGCCTACTCTCGTACTATCTCGATGGCGCATTCGGTATTGACTCTGCCCCAAGAGTTGTGGGTTCGATCCCCACCTAGGACAAACATTCGTGTGATGAATATTTGTGTTTGTTCTGTGTCTGGGTGTTAACATCCAATATTTGAGTATATATTAGTAATACCTCTGTTGTTTCCGATATCCGTAACACAAGTTCTTAAGCTACTTACCTCGAAATCACATCAATGTCAGTATGTCATGTAGTCGAATGTTTGTTTTTTTTTTTAAACGTGAGGTGCGTAACGTCCCTGCCGTATGGCATGCGGTTCTCTGCCTACTCCGTTAGGGAAATGGCTTGAAGCTAGTTAGCGTTAAGAAGCTCTTCGCGTATGCGCAGCCCTGCGTGCGATCTGCGGCGATTTCTCACGTGCGCCCGCGCCGCTGTCGCAACCCGCAAGCTCCATGGGAAGCACCCGCATTTTTCCATGCTCAATAGTTGCGTAATTGTTTCCATGATTGTTATGAGACAAATTATGAAGGCTTATTATCTACAATGCAGTAATATTATAAAGAGAAAAGATGTTTTGCGCTGTTTGTAATGAAAAGACTCAAACAATGCTTTTTGACTGGCCCTTTGGTCGAGTGGTCAAAGACCCAGGCTACGAAACCAAGGGTCGCGAGTTTGAATCCCGCTAAGGGCAAATGTTTCGATTGATAAACATCGATATTTGTACTCGAGTCATGGATGTTTGTAAACATATTTGAATATGTCTATCCGTTTACCTAGTATTCATAGCACAAGCACAAGCTTAGTTTGGGACTAGAAAATTGGTGTGTCAGTCTGGAGAATTTATTTATTTATTTATAATAGATGACACTACCGCAAATTTCCTGACTACCTATACTCCACACAGATCTTTCGCGTGCAGTAAAATTATGCAGTGCCACGCTAGGTGACAAAATGCCGCCTATTCCATTTTAATTACACACTGAATGAACGAACATAATAATTCATTCGCATTGACAGCTTGGTCTTGTAGTTTAAGCGGCGTTTATTGTCGTGGGCAGTGGGTTTAAATCCCACTACTTACGGACAAATGTGTCGTTAATTACAAACATCATTAATGTATTTAAATACATTGAGATTTTTTTTTATGTGTATAATATGTGATAATGGCAAAGATATAGTCTTTGATTTAGTAGGGAATAGACTAGAATATGTCTATACATTTAATCTACAAAAATGTTTATAAATGGTAATTAATCAATTTAATTCTATCGCCGGAGGAACTTCGAAACAGTGACTTTGAGACTGCAAGATAAATAAAAGGCTTGACTTTTTTCAGTTTTTAAAATTTTTTTTTCTTTTTATAATCTCAAAACATTAAATTATTTAACAAACGAAAATACAATTCCGCAAATAATCTTTCAAAAATGTGTGTTCGTTGTTTAAATATATTACATTAACACATGAGTATTATTCAAATAAATCGCACCACCACAACACGAAGGAAGTCATGGGGTGATGGAATGCCTGACACCATCCAACCTTTTTATAAGCGGAACTTTTTGCCGCAAGATTGAAGAGACGTGATCTTCGCTCGATCCTGTTTTTTGTTAGCGATGAGCTCAGAAACCCGTTTAGTGACGTCACTTCATTAAGTTGAATCGCCTTTAGCCATAGAACCTGTTAATTGATGATTAGTGCCATATTTACTATTAATTATTTAACTTTTGAGTAAAGTCATCCTGCATTCATTCGTAAAATGGCTCATAGATAAATTTGGGAAATAAAAACTTCTGACTAGAGTATGTACCTAAGTAGCAGCAAAAAAAAAATTGCACCAATATAGTATTAACTCGTACTCTGACACTTTAGGTTATCTTAAAACGGCGCTACAACGCGACTTATTTACGTTATTCGAAATGCATTATGGGTCACCCAAGCAAGTGAAACGCGATACTATTAGGCTTTTCTCGATCCTGTGTCGTATGCACGTGTGTCGAAAGAAGTAAGTTAACTCAGCCAGCGCAATAAACTCAGTTAGCGCAATGTCGTAGCGCAGCTTCTACCCAACAATCACTATCGCTAAGTCCATCGGCGATCGTCTATGGCACAATGTATTTATGGTTCTGATTTAGAGTAGCCATTTTAGTTGGGTATTCTTATGAATAAACAAAAAGCTCGTTTTTTCTATTTAATCATCTCTAATAACTATTATAAAACAATTTATTATAATCTATGGTCGTCATCGAACTAAACACTTGACAGATCTGACAAACATCTTAGCGGGATATAGTGACATTGGTAGAAGTAGTAAAAGACGGGAAATGTTAATCTTGTCATATCAAGTGACATTTGATAGGCTGAATATTTTAATTAAAAGCCATCCATTGGCTTTTAATTACCTAAATAAGTTTAATTTTTAAAAACATTTAGTTACTTAATTACATAATTTTTGTTAGAAGTTACTAAAAACTGCTTAAAATTAAGTTTCATGACAATCAAATTTGTTTTATCGCCCTTTATAACTGTAGGTTCTTTAAATCTTAGTAGTTGGCAACATTAACCAAGCTATCTCATCGTCCATCTCTGATCAGGGTGACCCATTGTCTAAGGCTGTATGAGTTATAGTTCCTCTGCCTGTGCGGACCGAAACAAAGCGATTGCACAATACGATCAATAGCAGATTGTCTTTGATTGTTTTAATTATTTTTCTCGGCCGATACGCTAGGTGGCTCTTGGCGGTTTTTACTCCAAGATAGTGACGTGAAAAGTATCGATACACACTGTGTACCCGTTGGTTCATGCTGCAAGCTGGACCAAGCTAACGAAATAATGTATAATGTATTTTAACTCTATTTTATTTTCGACGATGAATTTACTTTACACCTGTATTAAAATCTTGTGATACTAACGTCGCGTTGCGTAACACACATAACATCACGCCCATAATCCCCAAAAGGATAGGCAGAGTCAAAGGTGCAGCTGGCCCCTTTAACTACATTCAGCCAAAAATAAAACTGGGCTTAGATGGAAAATTGTGAAAAAGTAGTGGCAAGGGGGTAGCTTGTCGCTTACACAATCACATACCCAAAACCTTTTACGACATGCTAGGCAAGAACCACAGTTGGCACATTATATATTTTTTTTTTTGGTGAGAGGACGTCGGTAGTTGGCCGAAGGCGGCCTTTACTACCTACCGGGCTGGCGGGGGAGCGGGAAACTCTCACCCCTAAAACATTATTTTTAAGTCCCAGACCAACATGGGATAATGGGCTAGTTGCATAATTGTCAGTTATACATATATATATATTCTTTTTTTATATTGGCTCCGCTTAGCCTGATGGTAAGCAAAAGAGGAGCCCAAATCGCCGTGACACCTAATTGGACATTTTAATTTAGATATATACAGTAAATCTAAAGATACACACATACATCAATATACATACATACAGTATATAGTTGCAATTATTTTAGTCCATATTGATTGATTGACTGAACATCATTTTTCTTATTCTTGTACTATACTTTTACTGGTTTATTTTGATTCATAAAAGAGCGCAAAGATATTGATAGCTGTTAACTCACTTGACGCGAAATGCCATTAAACATTTCATAACCATTACAAAACCTGACCAGAGTGGGCATTTTATGTAATTTGTGAAAAGAAACTTAATTATTAACGTAAAATCATAATTACCTGCTTGGCAAAAGGTTCGGAAGACAGGTTTTTTCCTTTCGACGGCCGCTCGTGGTAAAAGTATTCGGTAAATATATTTGTATGTGTGGATGAACTTTCTTTGCATTTTTCGGAGACTGATGGTTTCTAAAGATCGCTATCAAAATGATAGTAACACTGTCCAGATTTTATTCAGCAATGTATAACATCTAGAATCCAGTGAAAGCTCAAATAACGAAAGTGTAGTCTGTAGCCTTATTATTAATATTTTTTAATCAGGAAGATAGAATTAAATAACTAGAATTAAACATATCATGACTAGCATTTCGCCGCGGTTTCACTTGCGTAGTTCCCGTTCCCGTGGGAATACGGGGATAAAATGTAGCCTATGTTACTCGGTGATAAAGTAGCGTTCCATTGGCTAATTAATTTTTCAAATAAATCCAATAGTTTACGCAAACAAACAAACAATAAAAATTTTCCTTATTATTATACATAATTATATGTATTTATTATATTAGTATGATAAAGAACCGATTTATTAGCTGACTAGTTTTTGCCCGCAGCGCTGCCTGCCCCGCTAGAGAAGTGGCGTGAAGTTTAGTTAGTTAGCTCCGCTCACGGAATTAGATTTACACTAAGAGGTTTAAGTTTAAAAACGTCAGAGATACTTGTTATTATAATAGCAAGTATTAGTAAGAATTTCTTATCGTATTCATTATCGATAGTTTAGAATCTAGATATCCCTTCTCTTTAGTGTACCGTGTCCGGTAACGCAATGTTTTCGAAGATAAGTTGCGTTTCGATTATCATGGGAAATGCTCCAATAGTCTTATTGCGAAGAAAGAAACAACCTCCCATGGAGATGTTGAGGTAATGATTTGTTTCTTTATTTTAATGCGAACGACTTAACAGAACTTGTTGCGTATTGAAAGGGCTTCACTAGATAATTGAGATGTTTAGATAAGTATCTAAATATCTGAAGAAATAAATAAAATTCAAGTATCTGTAATGTGAAGATAAACTTATTACTAAATGCGTTTGAAAGTATAAACGGTATTTATTTGTATGTTTTTGTCTCTGTATTTGTTCCGATTAAATTAAAAAACGTCTTACTTGTATTTTCGGGACTTCCACTGACAATTACATTTTATTTAGGGAGATAGTGAAAACGAGATATTCTCAAAAATTTTATTTTTAGGTTCTTTGACCTTGGACATCACAATATCACAAGACACGAGATTTTATGAGACTTTGAGACAACCTTTAGAATGTCAAGAAAATAAGTTTTCAGCCTTTTACCTCTTATTCCAGGGTGAAGCCTATAAGGCTTCAATCAAGTCTAATCAAATAATTATTGACTGGACTAAAAAGGAATAGACAGATTACGGGCTTGATGTTAAGTTGTTATGTTATAAGAAGTAAGTAACTTTTGTATGGAAACAAAATAAAAATTTCCGCGTAAAAACAAATATTTTCGTTAATTTACTACGCGGACATAGGCGCGAACAACAGCTATATAACAACAACGAAATTCATGTGAGTTTGTCTCGACCGGACGAATTCGCAACGGCACGCGACACACGTTTCGGAAATAACGCGATAACGCTTTGCGTTACGTTACGACGCGGTATCGTTAACGCGACCATCGAGTTTGCGTTTTGGTTTGCGTTTTATATTCTAATTTCCACTGGTTTTAGGTGTCAGCGGTAACAATTTTTTTTAAGTATGTTACGACGTTGGTCCTGCGCATGACCTTTATCCTATCATGTAGCATAACCGTCTCACTGTAGTATGTGAACGAAAGAACGGAGAGTGCACCTGTGTTTGCGCAGACACAATGTACCCACACTATAATCTCCTGCGAAGTTGTTGTAACTTCTAATCCTCGGTAAGATTGGCCAGCGTGTCTGAAATCGGTTAAGAAGATATTTTTTTTGCGTAAAAGAATAAAAAACATCCACACATACATAGATACCAAATCAAACTTTTGCGTTTACAATATGTATTAGCAAGATTATTTAATTTAGAGATAAGATTGTGTAGGCGACGAGCTAGCCATTTGTCACTACTTTTTCACCATTTTCCATCTAACCCAGCTCAGTTTTGTTTTGAATGTGGTTAAATAGGCCTGCTGCCCTTTTGGCTCTGCCTACCCCTTCGAGGATTAAGGGCGTGATATGTTATGTATGTTTGTACGTATGTAGAGATAAGACTAGACGAAATTCTGCCGGCGTTTTCCGGTACTGAATTACAAAAAAATTCAACACCTAGCCACAAATGTTTGACCCGGGATTTGAACCCATGACTGATGAACACATGATTTTAGGCGGGACTCAAGGCAGTCAATGTACAAAATAATAGATAGACGGAACCCCCTAATCTTAGATTCGCGGTGGACTCGTGCTAGCATGGTATGTCGGGACTAGTGACGCAACACGCCGGTATGCGCTCCAAACAGGTTGTATGTGACCCGGACAAAGGTTGCCACCGCACACATTTTGAGTGCTCGCCGACACACCATCTGAAGGTCGAGCATGTCATATAATATGTGGTATATTATGGGTATATCATAAGTTATGTTCATATGTACCATATATAAATATCTGCCGACGTCACATACATTGATCTGACTCCGAGCTAATAAGTAGCTTAAGCACTTGTGTTAAGGATATCAAAGTGGTATTAAAAATATATACTTAAATATTAGATATTAACACCCAGACACAGAACAAACATAAGAATTCATCACACGAATGTTTGTCCTGGGTGGGGATCGAACCCGCATGGGGTAGGGTCACTACCGAATGCGCCATCGACATAGGATAAAGGTAAACAAAAATCCCATTGCATACGTATCTAAATGGGTTTTTTGTTTCGATTGGTTACGATATTTCAGGTGTGTCCCCTCTTTAGACAGATTTGCTGACATGTCCCGATTCAGACTTGATAGGAACCCCAAATGATTCGATTTTTCATTCCTATTATCTATAATAAGTTACTTATTTACTTCTTACTCTATGAAAATTTAGAAACCAGCTATAAAGACACTGGGCTAGGACCGTAAAACCGTCCCCGGATTCGAACCATCAGCTGTGTGAACCGCTCTTCTTATTCACTTATCTAGCTAGACAGTAACCATAATAACTAATTAATAAGAGTCAGCTACCATTTACAACAGTATCATACTGTCGCGTGCCCAACTACTACAGAACTTCTGTATCAAAAATTATCACTACAAATCCCCTATATAATTGGTAGCGAGTATACCACCAATAAAATGAACAACTATTATTCGCAAGTCGGTCAGACGGCTTGCGAAACGTGAAAATCAAATTAAAACTCCATAACATAAATACCATGCACTATATGGTTATTACGTCTAAAGTTACCGGTTGGATAATAAAATTGTGCAACAAAACACTGTTCATTGATATCTTATTGTATTCCTTGTTGTATTTATTTTATTGAATTATTACGGCACAAATATGGCCGCTCACGCCGCAGAAAGCGGGAACCATCATCATAACACAGTTATTGTTTTATTACCGAGCCGTGGAGCGTACCATTTTGAATTGGTTGTCTCTGGTTGAAGCATAGACAAGATTGCTTGTCCCGTTTTATTTAATTTTGCTTAGCGTGAGATGAGTTTCTCAATTTTGAAAATCAGACGCGTAACCAAAAAAATACTATTTGTTAGGCATATAATTACCGACAATTACATTTTTATTGAAAAGTAATATTAGAGGTACTCGATATGTTATTATGTATTTCTTTTTTTTAATTTTCCGACATCATTGTGTCATGTAATACAACTAATTCTGCTTACATGCATATGTTAAGTTATTGGAAACATATTATCTAGGAAATAAATACGCAACAAAACATTAATTATTATAGTATCACTAATCGCACGGAAACGGATTCATGACATTACCATACTTAATATTACTGCAAAAAACATTTCAATAGGAAACGCATTTTTCCTATTTAAATAAATAAATCATAGAGGAAAATCTATTAAACAACCGACAATTAATTAACGTTTAAATAAATACGAAGTCGAGAATGCGTTTAGCAATATTATAATGTTTGTACGCAACACGCAGAAAAACCGGGGTAATTATACGAATGGCACAATTCTACCGGCCCTGTATGAAGCGAGGAATACAAAAAATGTCGTAGCGCGCCACATAGGTACGACTTGCGTTCACTTTTATAGCCAAGCAAGTGATAGACACACAGACGTACAGACATTGCAGAAATTGATCCAGTTTAAGCATTTATATTTTTACAACGTTATGTCTTAGCAGAAAGAAGAAAAACGGACGAACCGTAAAATTGTTAGAATTCCGCAAGTCCTGGACTCAATTTTCTGGGTATATCTTGTGTTCGTTTAAACCTTGCGACTGCCAGCAGAATAATACCCGGGTAATATTATGTAGTATATGTGGCAGTGGCGGACTAAGCCTTAGGTTTGGGGCGGCAAAGAGCTGTACGAGGTACCTAGGGGGGCGTTCACTGTTTGATATGGGATGATTACAGGCACTTGGAGATAATATGAGGCCCCCAGGACCATAGGCCCGGGACGAAACTGCACTGATATGCGGTGCAAATAAATAAATGTACGATGTAGTAGCATCGTGGCGTCTTCTAAAACTTGGAAGATACATCTCAGAGTTTTAAGGGGTATTCTCCGACCGCTCCTATTTGTCTGAAGAAGAGTTCTCCGAATCTTTATTAGGATTTGTGAAGGCGTTGACAAGTAGAGTTGAAAAATAAAACAGGCTACATAACGTACATAATGTATCTCGTTTTTATCTTAGAAACATATGTAGATACCTCAATATATTCATTTTTAAACGAAACAAACAAACCCGCGAGCTAGTTGCTAGCGCAAAACAATTAATAGATGGTAATAAAAGGTAAACACATACGATTGACCAAGATGACTCGGCCCTATAAGGGCTTCGGGCTGAATGGAGCACGACTTGACCTTGTGACACTTGCCTCGTATGCCCTTAAAGTTTACAAGTCAAACTAAGGGCATTAGTGACATTCTAATCGATAATCAAATACCATTTAAAAATGTTCTGCAAAAAAAAAACTTATTTTGGGACGTTGCTCACTTATTAAATTGTGCAATTCATCTTTAGCAATACGTATAAAAAGTGGGTTTGGTCTGTAAAACATCAAGAACTTGTACCTAGCATAAATACGTATAGAAAACCAATAATAACTACAAATTAACAAATAGGTAATACCTACCTACATAAAGCATGGAACTAAACTTGAACGCTGTGGAACCCTTTTAAGCATGTAATTCAGTGCGCACTTTACTAGATGGCACTGTACCGTACAGCGACCCGCGATTTGTGAATCGCGGTGACGAGATTTTTCTCCGCAGATAGACCCTCCCGGGCCGCGCTTGCCAACGCATACTTACCTGGCGTAGGGGACACCGTGATCATCAAGGCGGTTCCCCCAGGGCGAGGCCCCTCCATTGCACTGCGGTGGGGTTGACCCCTGCGATTATCCCTAATGTGGATAACTCGGACGCGTAATTTTTGGTAGTGGGGACTGCGTACGCGCTGTCCCCCCAGAAACTCTTATTAATTAATTAATATTGTCTTGGGCGTGCTAGTACTATATTCTTTAAACAAATTTATTTTTATCCTTACTACCTAGCGTTATGTACTGGTACAAATAAACTTATTATTCATGGAGCAAAATCGAAAGTCATCGTTGTTTTTCTTTTTAAATTTAGGTTACATAGTATAACTACTTCATTTATGTAATTATTTATTTTTAACCGACTTCAAAAAAAAGGAGGAGGTTCTCAATTCGACTGAATGTTTTTTTTTTTTTTTTTTTGTATACGTATGTTACTCGATATCTCTGAGAATTGTTAACCGATTTCAAAAATTTTTTTTTAATCGAAAGGGTTTACTCCCGAATTGGTCCCATTGCCACCAAATCAGGATCTGATGAAGGGATCCCAGGAAAATCGAGGGCAACCCTCAAACTTTATAGGCACGTACAATGTGTTTTAGACATTTTTTGTTTTAGCCAAACTAAAAAAAAAAGTAGACACTTAATAACAAATTACCTTACTAATAACAATATGAAACAAATTAGTTAAAATATGAGTATATTAACTTACTATTGATTTTGTATATTCAAAACCTATTTTACCACCCTTCACCAAGAAACAAATAATTGTAAATTCCGAAATGATGATATAATTACGCGGGCTGGCACCGACTCCAAAACTAACTGATTATTGTAAATATTTAAATACGTGTTAAAGATTAATACTTTCATCGAAGCAGTCGAAAGAATTTATTTTATACTTTTTAGTGTTTAGACATTTAAATAGCTATTAAGGCAGTTTTTACTTGTGTTTTTTTATAAACATTTTTTTGTTGGGTTTTTTGAAGTCGGTTTTTATTTTTGTTAAAATTTTAATTTAAGATATTACCAGGACCATTGCGGAATACTAGTTTTCAAAGTTAAATTACATATTCGAAGTAGGTTGGTGATAATTTTGTTCTAAAGTTCTTTCATCTTACAAAAATAATAAATTTATAATGATATACTTAGGTACTAAAAAAAATACTACGAGTAATCATTACAAACAGAATGGCGACATATTGTAATACGTGTAAGATCTAATAAATTCCTAGAACCTAACATTTAAATTAACGTATTCCATTTTGCACTATGGCGCAATTTTGAGTTAACAGCCGTCTCAGTGAGCTGCTCAAGTTAGTGTTGAAGTGAAGATGTTTATTAAAATACCCATGACCATGCCTTGCTCAAATCACATGGCTTACAACGGCAACCTGCCGGCCTTGAATACTTGGCGTCTGCAACAACGGGTCACGACTTAGCTCTTCCTATCACCATCATTATTAATCATTGTGCTTAATATTGAGTACTACACTTGGTATTTTTGCGTAACGTTCTTTAAGTTAGCCGACATAGCGAAAGAGCCAAACGAAGAGATGGTTTTGGAATAACAATTTTTAATAGATAAATACCTTGAATTTTTTTTTTTTTGCGTTTTCTATTTAACCAAAATAAGTTTTATTTGCTGATTGACTGCGCTACTACTTCCTCCGGTATTTCAGTCATGATAGCACAATATGCGTCGTAATCTCGTAATAATATTATCAACCCCGATTACAGAATAATTTAAACATTCCTGTAATATTATGTTAGTAGTTTAATAGATTTTGTGACGATATACATAGATGTAAAGTGTCAAAAATCGAAATTTTCTCGAAAATCAATACTTACAGCAAAATCATTTTAAGTAACTTATGCATACCTTACGACATATTTATGCTGTATAGCTTCTGGTACATCGATAAATCATAGCCTATATATTAGTCGGGTGTATAAGCTATATTATTCTAAAGTTTCATTAAATCCATTCAGTAGTTTTTTTGTGAAAGAGTAACAAACATCCATCCATACATACAAACTTTCGCATTTATAATATTAGTAGGGATTTGTATAGTGTATACAGTAAACATATCTATACTTATAATAAATATGTAGAGAGGTCAATTCTGTACATGAAATATATTTTCAAAATAACTATCAGGGGGTGATTAGTGCTCGATACTGATGCCAAAAATGCAATCAGTAAAATTTTTGTCTGTCTGTATGTTCCTTATAGAAACAAAAACTACTCGACGGATTTCAACGAAACTTGGTACAATTATTCTTCATACTCCTGGGCAGGTTATAGTATACTTTTCATCACGCTACAACCAATAGGAGCAGAGTAGTGACGGGAAACGTTGGGAAAACGGGAGAAGTTACTCCATTTTTTAAGCTTCCGTCGCGTGTGCAGCCTTAATGGTTAAAGTTACATAGAAATCATGTATGACGGAAATAGTCTTTATAATATTAACCATAAACGCGGGTGACACCGCTGGCACAGCTAGTACTTAATAAGAATATGTTATGCTCACAATTGAGATGCAGGCCACCAAACTCGTTAGTTACGTGCCTGTACAATAATATTTTATTGTACATGCGTTTGTAAGTAAACAAAGGAGCCGTGAGCCACCGTTACATAACGTAAGTACACGGATTGTGGTATAAAACTATTTGCACAGAGCAAGGCATGGTATATTATATAGTTTATAAGTGGGGCTATAGTACAGATTTGGATGGAAAAAGCATGCTCTACTTATTGTATTTATGAAGGGTTTTGTTTAGAAATATAATTGTAATATGAAGTATGGTTATTGTGCTCAAACGAGCGAGATTAAATGTTAAAGTTGTGTTATGATAAAGTATGAGAAGCCACATAAAAAATATATAAAAAAACGTTTTTTTTTTTTGTATGCTTCAAAGAAATTATTCAAAATTAATAAAAGTATCCCATTTAGGTATTTGGATATTTGGAGGTCAGCTAGCTTTTATAAGTAATTCTAGTTCACGTGATTCAATGACAGTCATTATTTGTATTTAAAAGGGTGTTTGATATAAGTGCTATTCATATACTTTGCACGGTGAATGTATGTTAAAATTTAAATATTCTTTGGCTTTGATGATAGACCTGACAAATGCATATGCTCGAGTTGGCCTACTATCCATACCTGTACTACAGCCAGTCTGAACGAGCTATTACAGCAGGCACTCGGCCCAACGGCCTTGTTGAGTGATGACACGCCGCAAAAACCGCTGCGTATGAGCATCTTCCACCTCGCGAGATATCGGCCTTTGTTGCTAGCAGGTTTGTGGGTTTTTGTCGCGTTTGTGATATAATAGAGACGCTGATCAGCCTAAAAAACTACATGCATGAAACTTTGGTGCCAAAGTTCATGACATATTTTTAGTGCCTTAGTCGTAAGCAGCTGTAGGCATAATCAAAAAAAAAACCGACACACATCCCTATTCGTTGTAAATACTTAAACCTTTTTTTTCATTTGACGATATAACTTTTTTTTTATTAATAGACTTTGATTTTTATTTAACTTCTTCGCCTCTACAGCCTGATTATCATAAATTCAAGATAATAAAGTATATGACATGCAAAACTCGCTCTTCCATTGCATTGTCTATTAAACACCGAGCATAAACAAAAAGATCCAACAAGAAATCTCGCCTCGAATCGTCGTTACTTTCCATAATTCTGCTCTTAATAGCAAATAAATGGCCGAAAGAAAGTGTCTTCGGAGTTCGCTCTCCTTTTGATCGCTTCTGCCATAATTTAATATTAACATTCCGACATCACACGTGCACATTAACTAGGCCAGTCTATGAGATATCGATGTTTTTTTATCGACACTTGCAGCGCCGTTTTACCCGCGTATTTCCAGTTCCCGTGGAAATACAGGTATAAAATATAGCCTATATTACTCGCTGATAAAGTAGCTTACCATTGGTGAAATACTTTTTCAAATCGCTGCAGTAGTTTCGGAGCCTATTCAATTTAAACAAACAAATATTTCCTCTTTATAATATTAGTACGATACGGTTGTCTGGTTAACTGTGCTGACTCAAGGGTTAATAAGACCTCACGTGTGAGGGATGTTGGTTAAAATACTGGATTTTTTATTTCAAGTATAGATGGATTTACCATTTGTTCGGTGGTGGTGAGCGAAAACATTGGAATCCTGCTGCCTGTCTTGCCTGACTGCACATCTATAGTTATCTGTTCAAATAAAAAGTATTCGATCCAATATTAATACCTCATAAGCCTTTTCCCAATGGGGGTAGTTACAGATTATCATTCAAACCTTTTGCTTCTTCTACATCATTAGCCTTTTTACATAAATGTTTATTGTATAAAAGAGCTGTAATTTTTTAATGAGATCTAATAGTCGATGGCTTAAACATCGATAACGATTTCCAGCGTTTCGCATCTCTATCCAAAACATATTCAAAGTCACGCAACAGTATCCGTAGCCGGCGCAAAAACTAAACGATTTGTCTTGGGATAATAATACGTGTGAGGATCATTATATCGATTCGCGGCAACATACATACATACATACTTGTCAGTGGGCGGTTGTTATTGTAAAGCGAATGCCAGTTAAGGAGACGTAATCCATCTACCTAAATAAAAAAAAAGATTTTCTAGAACAAACATAATGTTGAATGTTTTTGTATGTACTTACTCGTATTTTAAAATTGATACATAGCCCATGTTAGATAGATTACCTTGCCTAGACGTACAGGCGACTAATGGTGTATGTATTATGTTATTGAAGAGGCGAGTGAGGTGTGTAAGGATCGTGCCATTTGGCGTTCGGTTCTCTCTGCCCACCCCGCTAGGGAAGTGGTGTGAAGTTTAGTTAGTTAGTTTTAATGAGTTGGACTGAAAAACGCAAACATCCGTTTGGCGAACTTGGATAACTTGGATATTTTAACTGGATAATTTCTTTTGAATGTACTATGGAATCAATGGGGACTCTTTATTCTTCCTATATAATAGTTTTCCGAACGTTGCTACCAATTTTTAGCTCAATGCGATTTTTTATTTTTACATGTTTAATTTGACTTAAGTAATTCAGTTATTTTCGATAATAATTTACGAGACTAAAATTAAAACATCAATGGATCCTTACACACTGTCACTTTAATATTACATACATACATACACCCATAATCCCCGAAGGGGTAGGCAGAGTCAAAGGGGTAGCAGGCCCCTTTAACCACACTCAGCCAAAAACAAAATCCAGCCCGGGTTACATGGAAAATTGTGAAAAAGTAGTGACAAGTGGCTAGCTTGTCGCCTACACAATCACATACCCAAAACCCGATATACCATTAGTCGTCTTTCGCGACATGCTAGGCAAGAACCACAGTGGCACATTCTTTTTAAGTCCCCGACCAACATTGGTCAGTCCCCGACCAACATGAGATATTATCATTATATTATTTCAATATCTTTAACAAAATGTTTCACTATAGCACATTGCCTTAAAACTTCCACCCAAAACTCCGCCTAAACAGTCAATTAGCGAGCCATATTGAGACGAACACTTTCGCAACGATTATCGTCTCCGTTAGTCATGCTTGTCCTATATCAGCGGATTGAGAAGAGTTTGACATCATCATGACGAGATGACTTATCGTCCGTCGTTAGGTAATAAATTAATAACTTTATTTTCTAGCAGCGTCCCGCGGTTTTACCGACATAGTTCTGGAAATATGTAACTTTTCAATAGTGAAATTTTTTTTCAAATTGGCCCAGTAGTTTCGGAGCCTATTCAATTCAAACAAACAATCAAATCATTCCTCTTTATAATATTAGTATGATTGATTCGGATATTGATATAGTTTGGTCTATTTATTTATTCCATTGAATTTTGGCTACCAACAATTATGTATATTATCTATAATTGCAAATATGAGCTTGCTTGTAAATTTTATTAAGATCATCATCTTCCTAGCGTTATGTCCCGTGCTTAGACGGGGTCCGCTTAGACCATGATCCAGGATGTAGCGAGTCTGGTGATTACATTGAAGCGACTGCCGATCTGACCTTCGTAACCCTAAGATAAGGGGAACTAGACAATTTTTGGATCATGGTTACATATCCAAAGTTATTTGAATTTGCAGGTTTCATCACGATGTTTTCCCTCACCGTTGAGCTAGTGGTATAAATACGTACATAGATTTGAAAAATCCAGAGGTACGTGCCTGAGTTTGAACCCGCACTCCTCGGTTAAGAGGCGCGTGTCCTTTGAGCTACCACCGCTCCCAATCAATCAATTTTATTAAGATAGGCAGCCCAAAACCCAAGACACACCAACATTATGATATGATATGAAAATTTAAACAATATATTATATATCTTGTAACTCGTTTTGTTTAAGAAAGTTTCTGTCGTAATCTTCTCGTAATAAACAACGTCCCTACTAATATTATAAACGCGATAGTTTGTAAGTATGGATCGATGTTACTCTTTCACGCAAAAACTACTAAATGGATATTATTGAAACTTTACAATAATATAGCTTATACACCCGAATAACATATCAGCTATGATTTATCGATGTACCACACGAGCAAAGCTGCGGGCAGAAGCTAGTATAGAATAATAATATTATTGTTTGAATTTCTTAATTTATATATAAGTGACTAGCTTCTGTCCGCGGCTTCGCTTGCGTGGTACATCTATAAAACATAGCCTATATGTTATTCGGGTCTAAAAGCTATATTATTGTAAAGTTTCATTAAAATCCATTGAGTAGTTTTTGCGTGAAAGAGTAACAAACATCCACACATCCATCCATACAAATTCTCGCGCTTAAAATGTTAGTAGGATTTGAAATAAAGAATAGTTTGACATAGCTTTTTTAACTTTAACTTTTGAAATTAACCTTTTTATTACAAGGCCGTGATTATAGCAAAGTTCCTATAACTTATTATCTCATAGTAACAAGTGTACCTTACCAGTTCAGCGTCATAGCCTAGTCGACGTCACGCGACTACTTTCACCGGATCGATTACCACTCGTGACTGGGTTAGGTATTTGTTCAACACGATTAAGTTGATACTCGTTATGCTTAAAGAAGCTATGTGAACGGGTTTTGTCAACAATGTATCAAGTCTTCCATGAAAGACAGATTGATAGACAGAAAATGAAATCATTTGTTTTGAGACATTTAGATTTATCGCATAACTAGATTTTGCCTGCGGCTTTGCTTGCGTGGTACATCGATGAAACATAAATATGTTATTCTAATGTACAAACTACACTATTGCAAAGTTTCATTAAAATCCATGCTGTACTTTTTGGCGTTATAGAGTAACAAACATCCATCCATTCATACAAACTTTTGCGTTTATAATTATGTAAGATACATTTTGTATGGTTTTACAGTATGAAACCTGTGTATTCAGATAACCATGGATGTGTAACCATGAACCAATTTGTATGGTTCCACTCCACTATAAAGGTAAAGAAGGCCATTCGCTTCAATGTAATAAGCTGACTAGCAAATCCAGTATTATCATGGTCTAAGCAGACCCCGACTAGGCAAGAAACAACGCTAGGAACATGACGATATTGACGATATTACAAAATCATCTGTGTTGCGTAAACAATTTATTTTTTAAGACCGGTATAGATATTATAAACAGGTAAACTATCTTCCGAAATAATATTGTACATACATGCATACATACATACATAAATACATAACATTACGCCCGCCATTCCCTACATGCTAGGCAAGAAACACAGATGGCGCATTCTTTTTAAGTCCCAGACCAACATGGGACCAAAATAATACAAGTTTACTAAATAAAACGAGAAATGTTCACAACTTTCCTTCGTGTCAGATAAAAAAATTTACAGTATCGAATCGGATTAAATACATTATAAATAAGTGCTTGTAATATGGCGACCTATTTAACTTGATCCTCCACCGGCCTCGGTAGCGCAGTAGGCAGCGCGTAAGTCTCATAATCTTAAGGTCGTGAGTTCGATCCTCACCCGGGGCATATCTTTTTGTCTACTGTTTTTCATTCCAAAAGTATTTTTGAATTGCTACTTTTTATTCTCAATGGGTAAACGCCTTTTCACAATGCCACAACCTGTTTTGTGATGTTGAAAGAACCGATCCATGGGTGTTGCACGTTACACCATCGCACGTATATGCTAATCTTGTTCAACACAATGAAATACCTGATAAACTAGTCGGCCAACAAATCTTTCGGAATTTTACGATTGAATTTCTCTGTTCTCGCGCTGTGAGAAATGGTAGAAAGTTTTGTAACCGTAAAAGTTGGAAAAAGAATTGATACATAAATCAAATTGATTATATTCAACTGTCAAATGTATTTACAACGCCATCTAACAGATAATATTTGAACTTTTACGTAATCATATCCTTGTACTTTTTTAGATGACAATGACGCAACGAATTAATATCTCAAAGACAGATATTTTTTTGTAAAATAAAATATCCAAAAACATTGTGTTTTGTTGATCAATGTTAATTTATGTATGTATACCTACCATTTCTTTGCAAAATCATTAGTTTTATTCAACAATTTGACATTTTATTGATTATTAATTTTATTTTGTTGCAGATTTTGAGCGGGAAAACACGAGCATGCCCACTTGAAACGCACAAGGATGTAAGTTCAAAATTTCAATTTTTGATTACAAATACAAATGCAACGCGAACATTATTTCAATTACGTTTTATCGTACGTAGATTTTATCGCGATTATTTAACAGCTGAAATTTCGACACAAACATAGAAAACTATTACTAGCACGTTATCACTAGGTCATCTTTACGAATTTTTAAGCGGATGGTGTTACCTATTTGGTAATTCATTCTTGACCAACTTTTTGCAGTAGTACATAGTACAAGTGTAGTACAAAAGTCGATTCTTATTCTGTAGGTATAAGTGTGTGATTGCAAGTTTTCTATATTGAGTTATTTGTGGTGGTAAATCGCTTGTGTCTAACCAAACAATTGTTATGTAAACGTTTTAAGGTCAGTCTGAGGCCATCCGAGATCGTGTTTCGGATATTTTTGTGCTTATTACTCAGTACTTGACTTTGAGAACTGTCTAACTACGTAGGTACGTTTTGGCGTGTTGATTGTTTCATAATTTTGTTAGCACTTCTAGCAGATAATATCTGCTACGAGAAGCTAGATTTATGCGAAATTAAGTTTTAAGATAAGTTTGATGTTGATTGGTTATTTTTACAATGTATTTATATGTATGCAAATATGGAACCTTACTTAATCTTAATCTTTTACATAATACATAATTACATAACTTAATCTTAGCTGTCAGGTTTATGATGAAATTGCCTCTGTTTATAGATAGTAAAAAAAAAATTAATACTTCAAGTTTTCCCATCCAGCGTTAGCACAAAAAGCAATGGAATATAAACTCCGTGTTTCCCCGAATCTAAGTTATCAAACTTACAAATTGAATACTTACAAGCCACTTCGCTTGCATAATACGACACGCAGTCCTGCGTTATAAGCGCAACAGCTGTCACGAATTATAACGAGCACATAATATTCTTATTCACTTTACCCAACGATGCGTGAAAAAACGGCTGCACAAAACAGACAATCTGTTTGTGTTGCCGTGGGTCAGGTCAAGAACCATTCAAAACGTCTTGTGGCATTGTAACCTCTGATGCTATTTAGATTTTGTAAATAATAGTAACAATTCACTTTATATCATAGTATTTCGAATATAAAGTAATTTTGTTGTGTATACTTTCTTTCTTAATCAATGTTAATAAAATAGTATTTTGCTACAATGTAGCGGACGTAGGTATGGAGAATTATGAAATCAGGTTCTGATCTACTTAGTGATAACTGTAGTTAGCATAGAAGATAATGGCATAATTTCGATGATCAGCTGTAATAATATCTACAACAGAAGAAGAAGAATGACCTTGCAAGTTCAGAAGGCATTTGGAACTCCATAACTACTTACCACTTCGTACGTCAACGTTTGCAAGTGCAAAGTGCAAGGATAGTGCTTTTGCAACACGATGAAATCACTGTTT
Organism: Glyphodes perspectalis; assembly: GCA_951394215.1. Classification (NCBI taxonomy): domain Eukaryota; kingdom Metazoa; phylum Arthropoda; class Insecta; order Lepidoptera; family Crambidae; genus Glyphodes; species Glyphodes perspectalis. Next base: position 9,938,832 of record OX596223.1, read on the forward strand.
GCGGTTTTGTGTGAATAACAAGCTGGTATTAGATAATTGAAATTTAGAGTAAACAATCTTCATTTGACGATCTACAATAAATATAATTGAAATGTCTGATCATGGTGTCAATGTGACTTAAATAAATAGGAACGAACAACTTTTATTGTCTATTCTTTCGAGGATTTTGTGCGTATTAATAGTATAAGCGTGCGGATACTATATAGTATTTACAGCAAAAAAAAAACAATTTTTAGAACTTTTGCCTATCTGTTTTCCATGCAACTGAATGAATGAAGATAAAGTTACAAGCAACAGCGAGTCTCGAAAAAATTTACTAAATGTTTAGCATCTAGATGCTGAGTGGAACTAGAGTGACTTCAAAGGCAATAACTTAATTCAAAGGTTGATTTGATCGATTGAGTCATCCACATTGCATGGGCGGGCTAGTGTGGTAGCATTGTAATGACAGAACGTTGCAAATGCTCAGCAGCAAACGACCTAAACTGAACGTGACATAAAATGCAAAACAATCAATTTGTGACATGCTTGCGCCACAACGTGTCACCTACAAACTAAATAGCGAGGCATTACGCATATTCGCGACCTTCGGAGAGTAGGTTATGTGCTTAGCGTAGGATGGCATCTCATTGTTGGTAATTAGGCGCTTGGGGCGCGGTGGCGGCGAGGTGTGCGGCATACCGAAGTAGCGACTGTGTAATGCTTGAACCTGTCTACATTCCCTGTTATTATTCTAAACTGGTAGTTCTAGTAAGTGATGGGTCTAGGTTCTAGTAAGTTACTGAAAATCGATCAGTATTGTTGTTACCTGTAAATGCGAAATTGTGATAGTACATATAACAGAAATAGAGATAGCGTTACTATATTAATAGATTAGGAACTACAGTGAGCGCTTACAATTAAGCTGACTGTATGTCGCCATTTTACTATAAAAAAATATGCTTGCTCATAAACAAAAAGCTTTCCACAGTTTAAAAGAAAGAAATAAGAGATTGAAATACACTAAAACGGAGTTATACGGGTCTAATTTTTTCCGGTCAAATTAAAATAAAAAATTCAATAGAAAATGGAAAGTTACCTTAATCCAACAATCACCATTAGTCACCTTTTACGATTTGCGAGGCAAGAAATACAGTTGGTGATTCTTAAAAAATCCCAGAATTTTGGTCTGGGTTAAGACAAAGTCCCGATTTACTCAATAATACACACTCATACTCTGTTAAACCGACCTCCAAACCAATTGAATCATGAGACTGAATTTTGGATTGTTTGAAGCAGCGGACGGTTGCCAAATAAACGTGTTAGTTTAAAGGTTAATTAGTTTACTTCCAACCGGTTCAGTTAATAATAATTAACGTACAACACTTCATTAGCCGTTTGCCAATTACCGCAGATCTAATTTTAACATTGATTTTGTTATACCTACCTATTTAGGAAAAAACTACTGTTTCAGGTAAAACAATCAACAGGGCATGGATTTATAAGATAAAATGATTAAATACTTGTTTGAATGCAAAACATTTATTTATTGCATTATTTGTTGTATTAGTAATAAAAGTATGCAGAAATAAAAAAGCAAAAAAGCCAACGTCACGCGGTGTTCCCAGGCGGTCACCCATCCAAGTACTGACCGCGCCCGACGTTGCTTAACTTCGGTGATCGGACGAGAACCGGTGTTTTCAACGTGGTATGGACGTTGGCGATAGCATTGTTGAATCAAAGCATGTTATTTTAAATACCACTAAATATATATAATGACCTCGTTTATGGGTACCTTTTATTTTACAATTTCATTTATAATTAAAACAAAAAGTTTATTATGATGCTGATCTTATTAAATGGCGGTCAATGACATTTAAACGGAATACTATCTCAACTTTAAAGAGACAGACATACAATACCAACGTAATTATATTAATTAAAATTATTCACGCTAAGCAAGCGTGCTAAAGTAAATTTGTTGCTTCATCAATGTCAAAACCGACCGGCAGTATTTTTAATAACCGGTGAATTAAAATTAACGCTACAGTGATGTTCATTATAAATAAAAAAAGAACAGCAATTCTTAGCAGCTACTACGATACTGCAACACACTTCATTATTATATTTTTTTTTATATTTCGGTAATTCAGCTTGCTAGTCGCCAACGTCCATACCACGTTGAAAACACCGGTTCTCGTCCGATCACCGAAGTTAAGCAACGTCGGGCGCGGTCAGTACTTGGATGGGTGACCGCCTGGGAACACCGCGTGACGTTGGCTTTTTGATTTCTTGTTTCAGTTATGTTATTTATACTTCCTAGTACTGGTCAGACCAGAAATTGTTTAAAGCACATTAAAGTTTTATTAAGTGCATTTAATTATACCTATCCATTGTTTATCTACATAATATAATATGAATAAACTAATTAAACTATACAACATTTGTTTTTATATATATTTTGCCGCCTATGCATTTTGGCATTGGGCCTAGGGTTGCCAACTTTATTTACAAGAAATAGAGTATATTCAGGTCTATGAAGTATAATTATTCCTAAATATTGTATATTAACACCCAGATACAGAACAAACACAAGTATTCATCAAACGAATGTTTGTCTGGGTGGGGATCGAACCGACAACTCTTGGGGAAACTCTACCAAATGCGCCAACGAACCAGTCAAAAAAATCATTATGTATGTTTCCCTATAAATAACTAAATAAAATAACATCTCACAGCTTACTCGACACAAGTTACTGTAAATTTTGCTGAGTTATACTCTCCACATACATGCCGACTCACAAAACACTCAAAACGGACTTATTCACTAGAGAAACGCGAATCTCACCAAATATGAAAACCAGCGGGCGGTCGTCAAAATATCACACCACTAACATAATTAAACCTTGAATCACAAACACTTCGCTTACTACACTAACTCTTATTATTCTGGTCGTAGTAATGCAGTAGAAACTCACATGAGACCTGGTTTACGCATTTTTGGAGTAAATGTGCATTATGTTCAGAAAGTGGAAAAAACACGATTAATTAAAATTTTGGGTTAAGCGCTTTTTATATGGAGCATGCGTGATGACTAGCACAATAATAAAATTATGGTTAGTTTTATAGGTATTTAATAAAAACGGTTTATGAGTATAATAAAGAATGTTTATAATTGTACACGTAATTTATCACTTAGAATATTTATTCTAAGCAACAGATTGATCATAAAAATTAATAATTAAATTAGAATTTGCCCTTTTTACAAGGCAGTGGGACATATACAATTATATTCTGGTTAGTATTGCGTTTGTCTATTACTCAGATTAGATTATGAATGTGGTTAAAGGGGGTTGCTGGCGTTGCTGCCCCTTTAACTCTGCCGACACCTTCGGGTTTGTGGGCGTGATGCTATGTATGTATGAATGTAATTATTCAACAGATCAAGTTTTCCATAAATCATAAACCAGTTACTTACATTACGATGATTTAAATACAATTTATCGTGAACATATATGAAAGAACGCAAAAATATGCACTTATGAACCTTATCACATGGACGTTTGAGAATGCATTTTTTTACTAAGCCGTGATCATGACATGATAGATGACAATAACTTTATTACCATTGTAAACGCATATTATGTCACGCACCAACCAACTTGTGGACAATGTTGTACAATTCGTGAGAGATTACGCAAAAATATGCGTAATTAATACGTGATTCGGTATCGACATTCTTGGATGTTCTAGTTACAAGATAACAATGATCAGCCCCGCAAATAATTATAGAAAACAAAAAGCCAACGTCACGCGGTGTTCCCAGGCGGTCACCCATCCAAGTACTGACCGCGCCCGACGTTGCTTAACTTCGGTGATCGGACGAGAACCGGTGTTTTCAACGTGGTATGGACGTTGGCAAATGGTGTATGGAATTTGATTAATAGATGCCTTTCAATTATTTTCAACATACCTAACTTATTTACACTTCCGTATAACTTATAAAGAAATAATGTATGAAACATTATGTTTGTATTTATTTTTAGATTATTTTTATTCTCTTTATTGAGATTTCGGTCAGACGAGACACGTCATTAACGTGGTATGTTAGTCGAATTTTATTAGTAGAATAAGTTTTGCCTGCGGGTTCGCCCTCGGGATTTTGCTATTTACCACACAGACATTGTCGTGCTTCACGCGGGATCTCCAATTTTTCCGAGATATAAAGTAGCTTTATTCGTCGTTCGGCAGTGAAATCTCGGAAGTCTCATTTGCTTATATTTTTTTTATTTATTTTGTAAGTCACATCAGACTTATTTAGCCACGAGATATTTTAATTCTTACAATTATGTACTTACCATTGATTACAATCACTTTTGAAAAAATAACAATAAACAGGTCATACTTACTTACTATTCCGATCCATAGTTTTTTTTTTCTTCATTCTGTAAAATTTTGTCAAAAGCATTTACGAGGTTTTCACTGCCGAACGACGCTAAGTAATTTAAAAAGGTTCAAACTTTTGGTGTAGATACCAAATGTCATCAAAGAACAACTGAGTGAGTACCTAATAGGTTTAGGTTTGACACTCCAACTTAAAGACAGAAAGACAGAGTTACTTTGGCGTTTTTCATTTATTATATAATTATATTAGTATAGGTATAAGAATAACAATGGAAACGAATAATCTTTATATCCCGCGGGGACTCGCCGCATGTTAAATATTTATCTCACTCGCTCGCTCTTTCAAGTTTAAAGTTTGAGAAAGGCTAATCCAATCACAGATTAACAGTTAACCAATCAATAACTCCCAATTAAACCCCATTCATTGTCTAACCTAAAACCTCTGGCGAATTCATTATTACTTTCATTTATTATCTGTTGATTTGATTTATTTTCACCTGTTGTACTTTATTAGCATTTCTTGGTACTAGGCTGTCACTGTTAATTTTCCTTTGCCAGCAAGTGAAGGGAATCGATGATTAAGTATTTCTGCTTACCATGGCATGTTAACTTACGTATTAAATTGAGGTCTACTTTTTTTTACCGAAATAAGGCAACGCTAAAAAGAAACATGATTTGAGTTTATGTGTGCTCGTTACTTAAGTTATACCGTAGCCTTTGAATACCGAAGGCAGATTCTAAAGAACAGTAAACGAGTCAACTACTTTACAAAACAAAACTGAGTTAATAGATGAAACACTGTAATAAAAGTAGTTTCAGTGGTTAGGTCGTCCACATTACTTAAACACTCAATACACCATTAGTTGCCTTTTACGAGATGTTAGGCAAAGAACACAGTTGGTAAAAAGCTTGGACCAACAAGCCGTTCTTCTTCATTAGAAATTTTTTGCACTATCAGCAATAACTTACTTTTCCCTAAAATATTTATTTACGCCATAATATGAGAGACATGGCCGTTAAAATGGCGGGCGAATGCGCGCGCATCGCCGCACCTGTCATAATCGTTACACAACGGAACGGCCACAGATTACACACACCAAACACGTCATTACCCTGGAGTAAATTGCGATACGGCGAATTTAATAACGCGGGAAAATGAGACGTGCCGTTAAATACGGTTAATTTTATTATAGTTTATTTGTGAATAATTTTGGTTGGGTTCAATGATATTTTAGTAATAGTATTAGTTAGCAATAGTATTAGAATATCATTGGTTGGGTTTGTAGGTTGTGGTTGAAGATTAGAGATAGGTAATAATAATAATTATCTAATGTTAATTCAATCGATGGAATATTCTGTTCTTTATCATATTTGATTTAAAATATTACCGATTCACAGTGACTTTTGTTTAAAGCGTTTTTTTTTTATCATAGTAGGTACCTACATAGGTAGTACACTGTTTGATGAAAAAACGCTTTGTTTAATTCGGAAATTTGCGTGAATGCGGACAAAAATGATATTTTTTTTATCCGCAACTTGTTTTTCAACCTTGATTGTTTCATCATTACAAAATATGTAAATTCAAAATATCTACATAACTTCTTCGTATGTTTATCAAATTCGATGTAACTGTCGCCAACGTCCATACCACGTTGAAAACACCGGTTCTCGTCCGATCACCGAAGTTAAGCAACGTCGGGCGCGGTCAGTACTTGGATGGGTGACCGCCTGGGAACACCGCGTGACGTTGGCTTTTTGCCTCTGCATAGGAAATAATAAGCTGTCCCAGAAATTTATATTTTTTTTAACATAATTGATTATTTTTTGTTTTTTTTATAATATTATATAAGTAATCTAAATTAAAAAAACGTAAATTAAATTAAATAATATTAAAGCTTTTGTTATCAAATGTCAACCCAACCATTATTAATTGTAAAATATATCCTAACATAATAACTAATTTAATGGGACCATTATATTCAAATTCTGATAAATAGTCATTTACGGTTAAACTTTGTATTTACAAACACATAGGCGCACACTTTACAATCATAACTCTTTTTTTTTGCTGTAATGGGATAAAACAGCGGGAACCATTTATTTTACGCTACCGAGCTAAGAGATAAGACCAGTAACATATTATAGTAATGACCTTTGAAGACCGTAAAAGGCATAAAAGGGTTTTCTTGTATATTTTCAAAACTGGTTTAAGATAATCTGTATCTTTAAACTTACTCTCAGCGGTAATTAAGCGTTATTTGTTACTTTAACACTACATTAAAGTATTATCATTAGATTTAAACTAAGTAGGAGTAAGTTCATACTACTATTACTACTACCTACTAAACTTCACGTCACTTCCCTAGCGGGGTAGGCAGACAGAACCGAACGCCATATGGCACGATCCTTACACAGCTCACTCGCCTCTTCAACGAGTAAGTTTATAAACATATTAATAAATTAATAAATAAATAAAATAAATTATTTAAAATAACACCAGTTTAGAATATAATACAGGGTTACTGGAAATGTAACGTGTCATAAAATGTTGTGCCCTAAACTTAATGGTTTCCAAGTTATTTGAGATTTTGTATTTACATACTGAAATAAATACGTTGAAGAGATGTCTAACTAGGTGTATGCGTTGAGTAAAAAGAAAAATTTAATAAGATTTTTGATGAGAAGAGTTATGATTGTATTGAAAAGAGTAACTACCGAGTTTCTTGCCGGATTCTTCTCGGTAGATACAACATTCCGAACCGGTGGTAGAATCATATAGCTGTGGCTTTACCTGTATTTGACGATTTATAAGTGTTTCCTTGAAACCTATATAAATAAAGAATATTTTGACTTTGACTTTGACTTTGATGTTAATGGAGTACGAATTTCTCAAAATTTTATGTAGCTAAAAAATTTAAACAAGATTTGTTATTGTATAAAAATATTTATTAAGTAACATTAAAGAAATAAATGCTATGCTATGTGTTGGAGTAAACGCAAACAGTGGCGCCACCAACCACGAGACATAACCGGCGGCACATCCCTATCAACGTGTCCCTGCACTACTCGCTCTCTATTCTCCGTGCTCTCCGGAACGTACGTGTACGCTGCCCCATAAATATAATGTTATCCTTTCTAATCTAAATATACACAATTAGTTATTCAAATAATCGAGTGCTTTATTTACCAACAGGTTATGGGCCGTCCCATCCTGTATAAATTTGAGTTTTTGAAATTAGTCTCAGTAAAATTAACTTTAACCTCAAATCGCGTCGTGCAAAAAATTTTTCTTTCAGCTTATTTCAGCTAAATATAATAAAATATGGCTTCTCATGCACTAAGCTTACAAAAATTAACCGGAAGAGATAATTTTGCTACGTGGAAATTTGCTATGGAGGCTTATTTGCAGCATGAGGACTTGTGGGAATGTATAATCTCCGATGACTCCGTGGATACCAAGAAGGATATCAAAGCTAAGTCTAAGATTATATTACTGATAGACCCACAACTGTATGTCCATGTTCAAGATGCCACATCTGCAAAGGAGGTATGGGACAAATTATGTAAAGCATTTGAAGACTCTGGCCTGCTCCGTAAAGTTGGGCTTTTAAGAGATCTGATAAATACTAACCTAGAATCGAGTACAAACGTAGAAGAATACATTAACAAGATTATGTCGGCAGCACACAAGTTAAGAGCAATAGGTTTCCGTGTTGATGAAGAGTGGCTCGGTACACTGATGTTGGCTGGGTTACCAGAAGAGTACAAGCCGATGATAATGGGGATTGAGAGTTCTGGGATAAAAATAAGTGCCGATCTGATAAAAATAAAACTACTTCAAGAAGTGAAATCAGATACTACTTCCGCCCTCTATGTGAAATCCAAGAACAGATTCTCTCAACACAATAAAAATGTTAGTCACTCACAAAAACCTAAAGGACCCCGATGCTTTAACTGCAATAAATTTGGTCACTTAAGCAAGAACTGTTGGTTTAAGAATAAGAAAGAAGAAAATAGTGAGACAAAGAATAGTTTTGTTGCCGCTTTCTCAGCTTCACATCTGAATGACAGCACCAGCTGGTATGTGGACTCCGGGGCATCAGCTCACATGACAATGCATGGCTTCTGGCTTGAGAATGAGAAAGCACCGCCTGTTGATAACATCAGGATCGCTAATAATAAAGTACTGCGAGTACACAGCTGTGGCACAGTGACCATACAGGTACCAAATAAAACTGCTGGTATTACTGACCGTATTCAGGTAAATGATGTGTTATATGTGCCTGATTTATCCACTAATTTACTGTCTGTTAGTAAAATTATTTCCAATGGGAACCGAGTGGAGTTTAATGAAAATGGCTGTGCAGTGATGAACAAGCAAGGAAGCATGGTGGCTAGTGCTAAGCTAGTAAATAATACTTACAAATTACAAACCTGTCATAGTGGAACCGCAATGGCAGCCGCTACCGAGGACAAGTTTTTATGGCATCAGAGACTAGGTCATCTCAATTTTAAAGATCTTAATCTGATTCCAGTTTGTACATTGGGTGTGAAAATGTCTCATCAAGGGAAAGAAATAACATGCATTCCGTGTTTGCAAGCAAAGCAGACAAGACTACCATTCCGCCACGAAGGTTCCCGATCATCCAAGTTACTGGAGCTCATCCACAGTGATGTTTGTGGACCGATGGAGACTCAGTCTATTGGGGGAGCAAGGTATTTTTTGACATTTATTGATGATTTTTCCAAAAAGGTTTTTATCTATTTTATGAAGCAAAAGTCTGAAGTATTTGACAAGTTTATAGAATTTAAAAACAGAGTAGAAAATGAATTAGGTTGTCAAATCAAAATACTAAGAAGTGACAATGGAACTGAATATAAAAATCACAAGTTTGATAAATGTTTAAAATACTTTGGCATAAAACATGAGACAAGTACCCCTTACACACCAGAACAGAACGGATTAAGTGAAAGAATGAACCGGACATTAGTTGAAAAGGCCAAATGCATGTTATTTAATGCCTCATTACAGAAAGAGTATTGGGCAGAAGCTATAGCTACTGCCGCTTACATCATTAACAGATCGCCGACTCGCTCACTGTCAAAAGTCACTCCCGAAGAGAGATGGACTGGATGCAAGCCTGACCTGAGTCATTTAAGGATATTTGGATGTCAAGCAATGGTACACATTCCAAAGGAGAAACGTCAGAAATTGGATCCCAAGTCACGTGAGTTGACATTTATTGGATACAGTGATTGCACAAAAGGTTTTCGTTTCATTGATAAGAAAAGTAAACATATAGTAATGAGTAGAGATGCTGTATTTTTAGAAGAGAGTATTTATAAAAATATTACCGATAGTGAGAACAACCTAAAAAAAATTAAGATAAAAAATAGGGTTATATCAAAAAATAAAGAAACAAACACTAATGGTAATAATTGTAGTCAAGAATCCAACATAGTATATCTTGAAGAAGAACCTGTGAGTACTTGTAATAATGAAGGAAATGCTGAATCAAGCTGTTCTGATAATAACTTAAGTTGTTTTGAAGATCCTAATGATGAAACTTATATACCTACCGACAGTTTTAGTTCACCAGAAGCATGTCAAGTGAATCTAAGACCTCGTCGATGTGACTTACAAAGCGAAATAGATGACGAAGATAGCAGCAGCTCCGAACTAAATTCATTTCTATGCTTTAATTCAGAGACGGCCATAAGTCTACTTGACAATGAACCGCAAGATCACATTGAAGCATTAAACAGTGAAAAATCTGATTTATGTAAGGTTGCGATGGAAGCTGAATACCAATCATTGATTGAGTGCAACACCTGGACCGTAGTAAAGCTTCCTACAGGCAAGAAATCAATTCCTTGTAAATGGGTCTTTAAGACAAAAAGAAACGATGTTGGAGATATAGTAGGGCACAAGGCTCGTCTTGTCATCAAGGGATTCAAACAGACAAAAGGTATAGACTATCATGAAGTCTATGCTCCAGTTGTTCGATCTACATCAGTGAGATATTTGATTGGTCTAGCAGCTAAGTACAGACTAAAAATCCATCAAATGGATGCTGTTACAGCATTTCTACAAGGCGAAGTTGAAGAGGAAATATATATGTCTTTGCCGCCATGTTATGAACAAGAAAACAAAGTCTGTCGACTGAACAAAGCTCTGTATGGCTTAAAACAAGCCAGCCGCCAATGGAATAAGAAACTGAATGCCGTCCTTTTAGAGATAGGATTGAAAAGATCAGTAATGGATCCTTGCATATACTATAGACTTAATAATGAGCAAGATATATTGTTTATAGCAGTGTATGTTGATGACTTACTTTGGTTTTTTAATAATGACAAATCAACATTACTTGTAAAAGAAAAACTGCAACGAAAATTTAAAATGAAGGATCTTGGCAAAGCTCAACAATGTATAGGACTGAAAATAACGCAAAATAAAGAAGAAAGAAGAAATATCTCTGGATCAATCACTTTATATTAAGAAGATTTTGCAGAGATTCAGAATGTTTGACTGTAAGTCTGTATCAACGCCATTTGAAGCTGGGACACAATTAAATAAGGCTGAGAATGAAAATGAAATTCTACAAAATATTCCATATCAAGAGGCTGTTGGGTGTTTATTGTACCTATCCCAGGGTACCCGTCCTGACATCACATATGCAGTCAACTCTGTAAGCAGATTCAATAACAGTCCTACAATGCAGCACTGGACAGCAGTGAAGAGAATATTTCGATATTTGAAAGGAACAATAAATATGAAATTAACATTCAAGAGAAATAGTAATAATATAGTTGGCTACAGTGATGCTGACTGGGCTACTGATCCTGTAGACAGAAGATCCTGCACTGGATATTTATTTATTTTTCAGGGTGCTTGCGTAAGCTGGAACTCAAAGAAGCAACCAACAGTTGCTCTTTCCAGCACTGAAGCTGAATATATGGCCTTGGCTTCTGCTGTAAAAGAAGCGCTATGGCTTCAACAGCTTGAAAAGGACATCTGTCAAAACATTTATGGTATGCCATTAACTTTGTACTGTGATAATCAAAGTGCTATCAGGATTTCAGGTTCTGACGCCTACCAAGCAAGAAGCAAGCACATAGATGTCAGACATCACTTTGTCAAGGAGAAGGTTGCAGCTGGTCAAATACGCATGGAGTATGTGTGCACTAACAAGATGGTTGCCGATGCACTGACTAAAGGAATACCACATCCAAAGCTCCGTATCTTCACCGCTGCAATGGGTTTGCGTTCAAGGGAGGGTGTTGGAGTAAACGCAAACAGTGGCGCCACCAACCACGAGACATAACCGGCGGCACATCCCTATCAACGTGTCCCTGCACTACTCGCTCTCTATTCTCCGTGCTCTCCGGAACGTACGTGTACGCTGCCCCATAAATATAATGTTATCCTTTCTAATCTAAATATACACAATTAGTTATTCAAATAATCGAGTGCTTTATTTACCAACACTATGCTATTTTTTTGACAAACATAGTTACTACTATTATATTTGTAGATTTATAATACAGATTTTTTCATAATAATATTTATAATAACTAAGAAATTATGCACATATTTTTTTTTATTATCATTCGTAGAAAGTAAAAAACCGCTAATAACCCCCAATTACTCAGTAATTACTTACTTAATTAATCTTTATTTAGTATTGTTTAAATTGTTGGCTTTCTTCAGACATAGATAGCATAGTATATTTATAGCATTTTTTAGTCTGATGTGACCTAATTACATTGAATTGTAGATATGCGTATGGTATGCAGATTTTTTTAAAATTTTTGTGTCACGCGCTGGTTAAGTTATGTATGTAATTATGTATGTTTGTAATTTTTATGGCAAATAAATGATTTATTATTATTATTATTAACTTAACCAACGATTTTCAGATAACACGATTAATAAGCACATACAGCTGGTATTGTATCACGCAAGCAAAATCGTTATCTTTCTATTTGTAATAAATAAAAATTAATACCATAAAAAATTAAAAAGCCAACGTCACGCGGTGTTCCCAGGCGGTCACCCATCCAAGTACTGACCGCGCCCGACGTTGCTTAACTTCGGTGATCGGACGAGAACCGGTGTTTTCAACGTGGTATGGACGTTGGCGAATGCATAGTCGAATATATTGACCAGAATACGCGCCATTTGTTTCGCAGTTGTACGCTAGATGGCGCTTTCTCGTCACCTCGGATGTTATCACACAATAGTGCGATACAAATCTCGCTCTATTTCGCGTAATTAGTCTAATCTACTCCATTGTTTACTCTAGAATAGTGCATAGCTGGTAGGGCGACCAATCTTTTAGATTTTGTTAAGAATTTCATTTTGTATTAATATTAGACGCCATACTATGTGAAGATTTATAGAGATGTTTGTCACTACCTCATACAAAGACATTTTTTTTTTTTTAATATTTAACTATGTTTCATTTCATAATGTGAAACGGCAATATGACAATGAAAGAGACAAATACCTCCTTCATTCCAACAGTAAATATAAAATTTAACTTTACGTCTGTTCAAAAAGCAGGTAAATAAAAATTAAAGAACATAATCCCTATTATATTTTACTAATTAATACACTGAAGCTGGAAGTTTAAAATTGTTTATTTCTTCGTGTGTCGAATTTTTTTTTTTTTTTTAATCTTATACTTACTTAATCAAAGAAAAAACCTTTACATTTTATTTATTTATAGTACCTATCTAAGGTGTTGGTTTTTAATCAACGCAAAATAACAACTTCCAATATCTTCCCGAAAATATCCCCTAAACTTTAAACGTGTGGAACCACTAGCGAATACAAATTGCATTGGTACCTAGCGAAGTTAGTGAACGTTGAAGGTTCGCAATTAAACCGCCCAATTATGTGGAAAACTTGAGATAAACTGTTTTTATCAGCGAGCACTTTCTAAACTAAGTACTTGGATACATTGCTGTGTAATCTATACTAACATTATAAATGCGAATTTAGCTCTAACTGTCCTTAAGGCGTATTAATCAACCCACCATCTTGAAATTTTGTGTCCACGATGTCAGGAGACAATATTGTGCAGGAGCACATTAAAGGTCATATGTAGAATAAACGTATATAGATAAGTTTATATATATTAACGCGAGCAAAGCCACAAAAGCTGATTTTTATTAAAGATATGTTTAAAATTATAAATAACTAGCAACGCCCCGCGGTTTCAACCGCGTAGTTCCCGTTCCCGTGGAAAAATGGGGATAAAATATAGCCTATGTTACTTACGGATAATGTAGCTTTCCAATGGTGCAAGAATTGTTGAAATCGGCACAGTAGTTTTTGAGTTTATTCATTACAAACACACACACACACACACACAAAAATACAAATCTTTCCTCTTTATAATATTAGTATAGATAAAAGTCGGTGGTTACTAGTTAGAAGTACATCTTGACCGGTTGGTTAAGTAGCTGTGAAACAAAATATTTCGGGATCGAATCCCGTTAGGATCAAATATTTCGCAAGTATGTTGAGCATGGACGATTGTACTCGAGTCACGGACTTCCATTTTTTTTTTTTTTTTTTTTTCAGCATTTTTTTTTTTTTTTTTTACTATTTTAAGATTATTTATTTACATCACTCAAATTTACATTGAAAATGTGAAATATTCGGACTTCCATAGTATTTAAGTATAGCTATCCGTTATCTAGTATCTATAGCTCAAGAATAGTTAATTCGATGCTCAATTCGGAGCTAGGGAATTGGTGTGTAAATATGAGTTTTATTTATTTTTATAAACAGGGCAATAAAAATGGTTACGTATGACTGACCTGACTATGGTCGGCCATATCCATGAATTAATAATATATTCTGCAAACTGACACGCCAATTCTTTTCTAGTTCCAAACTTAGCTTATTAGGCTTGTTCTAGGTCAACGGATAGACATAATTAATATTAAATACGTTAATAAACATCAATGACTCGAGTACAAATGTCCATGTTCATCACACGAAACATTTACCCCCAGCGGGTTTCGAACTCGCAACCCTTGCTTTCGTGGCCAGCGTCTCTGACCACTCGACCAACGGTCAACAATCCATACATACGCACCGTCAAGGTTACAACCATCTCACGTTAGTCAGTAATTAATATTTTTTCATACTCATCACAGCGGATTGTCGGATTCGTCTGCGATAATAATAATGTTGATGGCTAAATAATTATTTAATCACCACGCGGATTGCAGAAGAGGCACGAACCGTGAACCATGTTTCATCCAACCCAGTCTTCACAATAGCTGATGGGCCCGTGTCAAGGTTCCCCTTCGACCCACGTGGTATCTTGCTTAACATTGCCACCTGTTGGTTGTTTAGTTTCTCAAACTTCTATAACATGCGCCCCCGGTGGTGACAGTGGGCAAAGGAAAAAAAAACGTACTTAACTGTAGTTCTAAACATTTGCATTTGTTCCATTTCAATGAAGGATGATGTTTTATATCTACAAGAAACATGGAATATTCACGCTTTAGAGAGTTAAGGGTGGATATTTTACATCTCTCGGAAGTAATCGCGTTAGACGCAAGAAATGAACTTCGTGGAAATATATAGCATACAAGAGAAGGACTTTTTACAAAATATTGAATCGTTGTAGCCTCTCAAGTTTTTAAAAGATTGATTTTCTTCTTAAATTCAAACCATGGCTACTGGACCCTACGATATACATTTATATGACCTGGTTAATATTTTCCTATTGAACAATTTTCATTTGTGTTTCCTAACATTCTCCTGTATTTTTCGGTCAACGTATTGATGGAAATGTTGTGTAAACTCTTCGTTTAAACATGATGGACACCTAGGGGTTTTTGCATCGCAGTTTGAGAAACATCGTTACTACATAGTAAAATACAATGTTGTTGAGTGATGATGGTAATATAATATAATGGTTATGGCACTCGTTTCGAGAACTAGCTAGTATATCCTTACTGTAAAATTACTATAAAACAGGTAAAGTCGTTACAGTTAAACTACAATTCTACCTTTGCAGTTGTTTCGTAAACACAAACGTATTTTTTAAATATACACGACATTTACTTAAAATATTATTCATTTTATACGAGCTATGTAACCAAAAAATATACAAAGAAAAATAAAATACATACATACGTAATTATCTCTTGCATAATTATATCCCATTGGAAGTGTCTATAGTGGAAGAAGGTGGAGAAAACGTGGATACGTCCCTATGTATCCACTCTTCTTTTGGTATTTATGTATAGGTATCTTCTTAAATATGGACCATGCAATCCACATCCAGTTAAAATTCCAATCCTATTATAAACGCAGAAGTATGTATGGATGGATGGATGGATGAATGGATGTTTCTTACTCTTTCACACAAAAACTACTGAATGCATTTTAATTAATCTTTAGAATAATATAACTCATACATCTGAATAACATATAGGCTATGTTTTAGCGATGTATCACGCGAGCGAAGCCGCGGGCAAAAGCTAGTTCCTAAATAAATTTATATAATGGTATAAAAGTTAAGCTTATTGGTATATTTCTCAATGTTTACATGATAAAGTCGTGCTCTTAATAGCATTACGAACATAGCAAGTCTTTTATGTCCTTGAAAATATTCGAGAAAACATTTAAATATGTAAGAGTAATAGATAATAAAATGTATTGCATCAGTTTAATAATGCCAACGTCCATACCACGTTGAAAACACCGGTTCTCGTCCGATCACCGAAGTTAAGCAACATCGGGCGCGGTCAGTACTTGGATGGGTGACCGCCTGGGAACACCGCGTGACGTTGGCTTTTTGCTTTTGTTTGTTTTTGCTATTAAGAAATACAAAATATGATTTTATGTAACATTATAATGCTATTGATTAATGGTAGCGTACTATGTGTGTGATAAATTATTACATAAATTTCTTAACAACTCGATAAAATCGAGCCATTACGAGCTTCGGTAGCAATTTTCTTGTAAAGAATCAATCATTTTCACTATCTTGTGCTGTGCAATGTGCGGCTATTATTGAAAGCAACACCGCCATTTTGCCCTATCTGTCATCTTGACATAATCCGTTGCGTTCGGTTTCACGCACCGCTGCTTGCCATAATTTGCACTCATAATAATTCTCGCAACCATTTATCACTGGTCACTGAACGATTGATAGATTCCATGCGTCCATAAATTAATAAATTTTAAAAGAAAGGAAGAATGGACTGGTCAGTCAATAGCTTCACCCAGTCATAAATCATAGCTTGCACAATTGATGGTGAAATGTATAGATTTTACGACCGACTTTCCAAATAGGAATTAGGTTGGAATTATGCGATGAAGTATATTTTTATTGATTATAAATGCACATACATAATAATATAATCTAAAACGCGTGTTTGGCGCTTGTGTTTGTTTATTTTTTTTATAAAGATCATAAATATATACAAATTTGATATATTCGTAGTGTGTATTCGTATCGTCGGTATAAAACAGATAATAAAAAGGTCGTTAACCAAAAAACAACATGATAAAATATGTAATTAAAATTATTATTGTTCGATGACAGACTCATCTATGTCAGATTTTTACAGACAACACCAAGAGTAATTAAAGATTCTTAATAAAATTCAGAAACCAAAACTTTTTTGTTTTGCATATCATAAAATCTTTTATTAGTTAGTGTTCATGCGGTTTTCCAATACAAAGTAATTCAAGACGCAAAACCTGCCTCTATTTATATATATTATATATTTATAGTTTTTATACGAGTATATTATTTTGTCCCGTGTTGGTCTGAGATTTAAAAAGAATGTGCCAACTGTGTTTCATGCCTAGCATGGCGTAAAAGGTGACTAATGGTATATCGGGTTTTGAGTATGTAATTGTGTAGGCGACAAGCTAGCCACTTGTCACTACTTTTTCACAATGTTCCATCTAACCCAGCCCAGTTTTATTTTTGGCTGAATGTGGTTAAAGGGGCCTGCTGTCCTTTTGACTCTGCCTACCCCTTGGGAATTATTGGCGTGATGTTATGTATGTATGTATGTATGTATATATTATTTTGTACTTACAGTGTAAAGCCAAGCCAGACCGGATCGTTAGTTTGGAATATGCAGGCAAATATACAGCCATAATTTTGGTTTTACCTAAACTGAGGCTTAGTGCAAGCAAACGTTGCTAACCCCAGTCAATAATAAACTTAGACTTTTGGCTAAAGGGTTTATTGATGAACGGACTAGTAAAAAATAGAAGGACTAGACGTTTAGGCAGCTGCGAAGCTCCAACTTTACGCGTAACTTACATCAAACATTGACATATGCGCTGTAAATTTCCTTAAACATGCTTAAGGGTGGCAGCACGCTGTAGTATAACCCGGAGTCCTTCTTTTTACTAGTCCGTGTGTTGATAAACAAAAACCCCTCAGTCAAAACGTGTCTATTCCCATCAACAAGTCGGACACGCGCGACAGAAGCACTTTCGCCCACGTAACGCGACGCGTTGCAATGCGCGCCATTTCTTTTCGCAAGCACCGTTGTTACTCACGTATCTTGTTATCGTTTCGCCATAATGTGTGCACATACGAAGCTACAGAGATATGACTTGTACACACTTGTACGCCCGCAATCCCCGAAGTGGGAGGCCGAGTCCAAGTAAGCAAAATAAAATTGAGCTCGGTTAGATTATAGAAGAATTAATATTAAGTGGCTAGCTCGTCGCCTACACAACCACAAATCCAACACCTTAGATAAGCGTTTCTCAAACTTTTTTGGCTACGGAAGCGGAGTATTTTACGGAACCCTTGAATAATTAAACAGTAACGAACGCCGCGTAGTCGTAGATAAGTAATATTAAACATGACGGGATTTTTCCCCTGAAGCCTTATAGTAGAGTTGCCAACCGTACTCTAAAATAGAATATTGTACTCTATATCATGTAGGCGTACTCTATTATCTATAACACTAATAAGAGTACGCTTAAATACTCTTTTTTACACAATGCTTAATATACTAGTTCCAGTCATGTAATATGATGCAACCATTAAAAGTTTTTTTTTTGCAAAAAATACCTTTTTAAAAATAAAAATATACTTTTTTTGGAAATCCGTACTCTTTATTTACCTCCGCTGAAATCACATATACTCTATTTCTCGTAATAAAAGTTGGCAACCCTACTTATAGTACCCCTTTAGTTTTTTATTCAGCATGACCAAGACCTATTTTCGTGGCCCCCCCAGAAAGGCTTCGGAACACACTTTGAGTATAGCTTCCTTAGACCATTAGTCGCCGGTTGTAACTGGCATAGAACTTTATTTTGAAGTCTCAGACTAACATAAATCCCTGTTTAGAAAATCGTAAATGTTCATATCACCATCGATACTGCAAGCTATGATTTACGACCAAAGCGAAGCTATTGACATGCTTGTCTTAGCAATGTTATATTGACTTGGATGAAATGTATTGCAGTGCGTAATGCAATTGACATTATAATCATCATATTCCTAGCGTAATGTCCCGTGCTTCGTACCCTTCTTAGACCATGATCCCGAATTGAAATAGTCTGGTTAGGGAACGTACCCATACGTGTTCCCGTTTAGGGGGGGAGTGAGGTCTTTAAACTACGCTCAGTCACAGGGGGGTGGGGGTTGGCTTAGATTTTTGTCACGTATTCGATTTCTCTTTTTCGAACTATGCACGCATTGTTTCACTTTCTAACGGCGAAATTATTAAAAATCATATTTGTCAATAATACGTAACCAATACCAAACTATAGGGTGAAGCCACGTTTATGCATGTGTAGGTGATATACTTATGGATACCAGATATCGGATATCTGTCAATTGGAGCACTTATTATGTCAATGTGTGACGTAAGTTGCGTGTCAAGTTAGAGCACCTGAGGAGCTTCAACGTCTAGTTCATACCCAACGCCCCCCGTAACATAATATACCAATTTCATATGTCTTTATATTATTATCTATTAAAAATTACAAATAAGTTTACTCGCTGTAATCGCGCAACTTGTGGGCGTGGCTGAAGGATAAACATCTTAGACGGCTAGATATTATGTTTTTTCCTAAAAATACGCTATATAATTGCCTAAAATATAAATATAAATATAATAGGAGCGGTGGTAGCTCAATGGTTAGGACACGCGCCTCTTAACCGAGGAGTGCGGGTTGAAACCCAGGCACGTACCTCTGAATTTTTCAAGTCTATGTACGTATTTATACCACTAGCTCAACGGTGAAGGAAAACATCGTAATGAAACCTGCAAATTCAAACAACTTTGGATTTGTAACCATGATCCAAAAATTGTCTGGTTCCCCTATCTTAAGGGTTACGAGGTCAGATCGGCAGTCGCTTCAATGTAATTACCAGACTCGCTAAATCCTGGATCATGGTCTAAGCGGACCCCGTCTAAACACGGGACATAACGCTAGGAAGATGATAATTTCCTAAAATAGGTATTAGCTGCGACCGTTCCTTTAACTGTCATAATGCCCCCCATTTGCCTTTCGGGCTCGCTATCGCCCCCTCGGAAGTCTGCAGCGCCCACTAGGGGGCGGTACTGCCCCCATTGGGAACCTATGCTAGTTAGTGGCGCGGAGTCCTTCTTTCTTTACTAGTCCGTGTCTGAAATATATAGCATGATTGATGGTAACTGAAAATTAAGTATTCAAAATTCCGCTTCACCGCGGTTACAAAACCGCAGTGTGCTAATTTATCAATCAATGTGGAACGATTCGAAAATTGTAATTGTAATAGAAATAAACCATTAGCGTTGACATTGAAAAGCGAACGAGGCAATTTGGCTCCTACTCGTTACACCATACGACTTTAATTGGCATGGCGAAGTGTCAATTTCTCACGGGTTTATTTAGTTTAGTACTACGCTGTGTTGGGCAACATACCGCACCACAGCGTAGAGAATTGCCGTAAAGATGTTGTGGGATATTCCTGCGCGAGATAAAAACGATCTTCAATGCTTTCGGTATAGTTACACTGCCCTAAACAAAGTCCATTTATCGACCAGGGTAAATACCGAACAGGTCTAGGCGTTCGTAGTAAGTAGCTTTTAGCATAATGACAGCCGGTGCCATTGCTTAAGAATGATTTATTTTATTATATTTTCGTGATATCGTATAATAACTTTGTCAGCTTTTGTAATAAAGTTTTGAGGGAAAATCCAAACACAATCCACACATACATGTGCTACATTTCACACGAAGGAACTAAGGAATATATTCCATTAGAAAAAATAATCCCTCGTTCCGCAATTGTGGTGTACTATGATTTTTTAACAAACCAATCTCAACCAAATCTTATTAGGTAGGTTAAAAAGATCTGGGTGCTTAGCCAAATGCGCGCTAGCGATTCCATAACAAACTTTAAACGTATCGCGCCACAGACTTATTTGGGTGGACAAATCGGTAACTAACTCCGAATTCCTGAGTTCTTACAGTAAACATGTTTGTCGGCCGATACGAGCGGTAGCGAAGTCCGTTATGGAATCGCTGGCGCGCATTTGGCTAAGCACCCTGATAGTTTAAAGCAGAGTTGTCTCACTGCCACACATTCCGCTACGCTATTAACAACAACCACATGTTAGTTCTCACAACGGCACCAAAAAGTAGGCGACTCGAGAAATGCAATTAAATCGATGTTGGCCAACGATTACTCGATTACGCGTCATGCAAATCGTAAATCGATACTATATGTCTCAATCTGCCTGTGAGACTAGGTTTTGTAAGTTATTTCGACACATTTTTTGTTGCCACCGCTGATACACTAGGCAGGAGGTAATTAAACAAGGAAATTGTTATTTTTAACCGGCTTCGTTAAAATTTTTTATTTTTAATAGGCTTGATTCTTTTTTTAATTAACAGACAATCATTTTGACTTTTTTATTTTATTTCATTAGCTGACATCGGTCTCGCTGTTATACTTTCATTCCGACAATCTCTATGAAGCAAGAACGAAACTTATCATCGTCGAAATTTATTGAAAAAATATTTATGTTGAATAAAAAGTTCAATGTTGATAAATTAATTAAAGTATGACCAAGATATAAAATTGATTTTTAAATATAAATTTAATTTTGTCCTTTCATTGCATCGATAACTAATACTTACTTCATTGTCATTCAATGGTCCCCACAGAAAAATATTGACAATGAAGTTATTTCAGAACGTCAATTTCGTTGAATCATCATCATCCTAGCGTTATGTGCCGTGCTTAGACGGGGTCCGCTTAGACCATGATCCAGGATATAGCAAGTCTGGTAATTACATTGAAGCGACTGCCGATCTGACCTTATATAGGGGAACCAGACAATTTTTGGATCAAAGTTACACATCCATAGCTATGTTCAAGTACACATTAAAAATAATAGTCCATATAAAATTATCACTGAGTTAATGTTTTATTTCTAATTGGCTATAAGGGCCATAAACGTGATAATTAGTGCATAGAAAGTAATTTCGTGTGACTAATTGTGATATTAACTGTATGTAAACGCGATCATTTAGTCGTATTTTATTTGAGATTATAATTAAGAAATTAAATATTGTGTGACCTTTATAGTACCTACATAGTAATGATGCCTTTTGAGATTGAATTTCTACTAAATTCAATAGAAAAAAAAAATAGATGGTCGAGAGAAATAGATTCGCCGAACGCACTCCACTCCACTAGTGACCCAAACAATTCGGGTTTCATTTTCGCACTATCCACAGGTACTTGTCTCGGGCCTGAGTGTTGTGGCAGCCATCTCCAAATGCTCAAATTCTTAACTTGAAACTAGAGTATGATGTTATCTAATATGGATTATTGTATCACTATTTAGTGATAATAGGGATGATGACTGCATTTAAAAACTATAATTCTATTTAGTCCGTCAGTTAGATTATACAAAAATACTAGACACATATTTTTCGCTTTATCAAGATAACAAAAAATTACAAATATAAAGAGCATCAAAGTTTTGGAGTGGGGGCTTGCGACGTCACTATTTAGTAAAAATTGTACGAAAGCGTGACGTCACGCGCAACTTGAATGCATTGTATCTTCGTCAATGTTTGTTTGACAAATAAATAAAAAAATACGTGTTCAATGTTTTTTTATAATCTAACTGACGGACTAAACATAATTTTTTAGTCATCTAGCCTATTTTTAGAAAATTTAAAACGAAATGATGCTGTAGGACGTTGTCTTTAGACGACAATTTCATACATCGCATCTCGTAACAGACAGACAGTTTCATGGTTATTGTTATGTCTTCAATACGGATGTAGCTTTGAGAATTTTCAAATATTATACGATTGTTAAAAGTCAATTCGAAGATTTGTATATGTATTTATTGGCCGTATACTTTTATTTGCCTGGAGCGGTGGTAGCTCAATGGTAAGGACACGCGCCTCTTAACCGAGGAGTGCGGGTTCAAACCCGGGCATGTACCTCTGGATTTTTCAAATCAATGTACGTATTTATACCACTAGCTCGACGGTGAGGGAAAACATCGTGATGAAACCTGCAAATTCAAACAACTTTGAATTTGTAACCATGATCCAAAAATTGTCTGGTTCCCCTATCTTAGGGTTGCGAAGGTCAGATCGGCAGTCGCTTCAATGTAATTAGCAGACACGCTAAATCCTGGATCATGGTCTAAGCGGACCCCGTCTAAGCACGGGACATAACGCTAAGAGGATGATGATACTTTTATTTGCCTGTTCATTTTTTTTTTTGAGTAAACAATATATGCTTTCATTAATGGTTTATAAACGTTCAATTTAGTTTGTAATATAAATAAAATGAATGTATTTAGTAACATATACACAATGACTAAATCAAAAGAACTAGAAACTAAGTGAAAGTATAATATCATTGTTTCATCAATATTTATTATTCATGTTAATGAAATAAATTAATTCGCTCATTTTATCCTTTTAATTAATTAATGACAAATATATTTCCGCTTTTACTTTTTATTTCTAATTTATGCAAAGAAAGTTATAGACATTTTTGATCGCTGTGACTTGTTTTTTTTTATAAGGTGTATAATATTTTTTTTTTTAATAGTATGTTTTTTTTTTCTTAGTAGCGGGCCTATTGTTATATATATTTTATTTACAAATAAAAATAATATTACACTTCAAACTTAATTTTAGCGAAATAGTACAATCCACTTTTAACTTAAGAGAATGTAATTTACATTACCCGTTCGCGCTAAGTTTTTTTTTTGTAGCTTGCCGTTTAGTAATTTTTGAGTTAATCGTGTATCTGAACACGACCGATGGACAATCGTACCACAGTTTGTTTAATCAGTTATAAAAGAGAAGTATTACAATTCTTTACCTAGTAAAAGCGAAAACACTTAGAAAGCAGTTAGGAAATTAGCGCGTAAGTGTGAAAAAAAAAAAAATATTTTTGTACTTATATCTCATTGATTTTTGCCCCAGATACAAAATAACAGCGCAAAGAAACAATCCGATATTTTTTGCCTAATTATTGATTGATTTTCGTCACGGCTGCCATGTTTTTCCGAATGCACACATTTTCCGTGTCACTGCGCAGCGGAGCTAAAATAAAACTGTGACGTCACTAAATTGGTTCGATCGCGCAATCGGTGACTTGCCAATGAATTTTCAAGATTAGTTTTTTTTTTATTTAGTCATTTGTAAACAAAATTTCTTTTTTTTAACTTTCTACTGTCAGTAAAAGTTAGTATTAACACAGAGTAATAATATACTACGTACAAGTATTAAGTACCGAATATAAATAAGTAGGCACATATGTAACTATGTAGGCTCAGATTACAGACCTTTTGTTCTCTAATCTGAGTATTTAGGTATCTAAGTTATTGCATGAATATTATATTTTTTTTTTATATTGGGATACTGGACAACACTTTATTTATGAGTACTTAATACATTTTTTTTGTCATTACATTATATTACTATACTTATCTTAAACTATTCCTGAATTCTATATAATTTATACGTCCATGGTAACTTGGGGTTCTTAAAAAAATTTAAGTAACTGTATTTACACCCATTTCTTTTTATGTATTAAACCGGGCCTAAACCAACCAGTATGATCATAAAATGTTCAATACCATGATAATGAATAGCAATAGTTACCTGTTCTTTGTCGTAATGTATATGTTAATAATAATTATTTAAAATATTATCCAAAGTACTTACTATCATAAATCAACATGATACTGATAATGGTCTGCGACTGTCCTCCATTGAATTATTGCCATGCAACATTGCGATATCTTAAATCATAATTCTATGGGCTCATAGATTTATGATAGTGTAAGTACTACATTCATTATTTTGTCATAATAGGACACGATAAGACTTGATATTCATACGACTGTAGTATAGAATAAAATTAAAGTTACGTTTAACTTTAGACAAGAATTGGTATAAATGGAGGTTAAAATTGATGAAGTCAATTTATATTCTATTCATTCTCTAGCATAAGACACATAAAAAAAATACATATTAGGTACTACATTCATTGTTTGTTATTCCCGCTATTAATAATCCTTCCCGTTGCCAGGGTAATGCGTTGAAATAGCACCCGCCTTGGTATTACATAAATATCACTAATAGATGGCGCTGTTGCGACCTGGTCATACAAAATGTACTAATTGTATGGAAAACTGAAACGCGCTTATTAAGTTTTTGCGGACACAAGGTATATATACAAAATTTTGTGCGTACTAAGTGTACTTGCTTCGGCAGTACATATACTAAAATTGGAACGATACAGAGAAGATTAGCATGGCCCCTGCGCAAGGATGACACGCAAAATCGTGAAGCGTTCCACATTTTTTGGACAACATTACTCTGAAGTATTAACAAACATTTAAGTTATTTGGTAATGTATCTGTCAGATAAAATAATTACTTAATTAGAGGAATGTCGTTCGATATTTTACTTTTGAAACCAGCGATAATGCTTTAAAATCATCTGTATTATAAGTAATTGATTGGAGTGCTATCTTCTAATGGACTATTTAAAACACCAGCTTTACATTAGAGAGAGATGTATGAATATAAATATAACAATAGAATGTGTACCAATATTTTTAAAGGCAAGTAGGTACCTTCTCCAAGATTATATTTGTCGTATGGTAATCAGTTCCAGAACGGGACCAGAGTATACGCCCATATCGGTCGTTATAAAGAAAATCAATAATATCCATTATTCCCGCTAATTACACTGTAAACACAGTACTCAAGGTTCAAGGTCCCCAACACTTCCACGCAATTGGCGAAAGGCAAGGAAGGTCGGAGAACAATGCAATACCTTCCCACAAGCTAGCTGTAGGACGGAAGACCTACGCTTCCTCGTTCCGATTGTGCCAATCAAAAAACGCTCTTAATAACATTATAATTAAGACAAAATTCTACGAAAAAATAATTATTTCAAATTTCTAAATACAAATAGTTATTTAAATGAATCAATCTAAAATGGCCTTTAATTTCATAACAGTAAAGTCGAGTTATTTTATTAAAAATATTATATTCTTATCGATATGTCTACCTATTATGAATCAATCCGAAAACACACTTATAAATATTAAAATAAAGTTTATTATTGAAAAGTACTACTTCAATAATTTCTAACTAGCGAATCATTTGAAATCACTCTTAATTACATGGTAATAAAGTTGAGTTATTTCATTTGAAAATTAGCACCGATTCGGAATCGAAAATTGTTACCCGGCGAATTGATCTGAAATCACTCTTAGTACTTAAGAAATAAGATTGAGTTATTTTATTGATACTTCGCAATAATACAGTGTCGTAAAACGAGTAAAAATAAACATTTGTGATAGTTGACCGGTAAAGATCAGTGGCTTTTTGAGAATCGAATGCGAGCATACAAAATAAAACTTTATTGTTATCGTAATAAAGTGTATAAATAAAGCAAAAGTAAACAAGGCTATATATAGCAAAATAGGGTTGCTAACCAAAAGTATTTAAATTATTTTCGGTACATTTCGCTGAATATTTGACGACAACGCATTTGTTTAGTTTAGAGTGTAAGTATACTAGTCTATACTAATAATATAATAGTATAAATATAATAGGATATGTCTGTCTGTCTGTCATGTCATGTTTTTTTTTGTGTTAAACTGTGTTGTCTACTCGACCAACCTCAGTCAGTGGTGAAGGTCTATGTGGGCTTTGTACCAAATAAATGACAGGCTAATTCATCATCAATAATATGTTATGAACTATAATTTTTACTTACAATCAGTACAATTTGAGTATGCATCAATCGTAATTTTACCATGGGGGGACCATACAGAATGCCTCGTGGTGGGGGGGACCGTACAGAATGCCTCCGGGTATTGATACGGCTGATACGGCAGTATTTACGCCCCAGCCGTCAAAATAAGTTTCGTTTGTGTAACTTAGTATATTTAAATATTAATATCTGGATTTTTTTTTTAATCTACCATTGAAAAGATTAAATATCGAGTTTCTTGCTGATTTCTTCTCGGTGGATGCATTCCGTACCGGTGGTTTACCCGTTCCCAGCATCGGGACATTTAGTTGCCAATGATTTTGTGACACAAAACATTTATCTAGGTGACTGTACTTTGTCGTGAATTCGGGGAAAATGCGAATGTGTGTCCAGTTGGCGAAAACATAAAAGTGATATAATTTAAGTTTCACTATGTGGACATACGTAAAAATCTTAGCGTGTCCAGGTGACGAAATAATAAGTTATATTAATTTTCAGTTTCACCTACTAGACACACATGTGTGAATAACCCGTAGAATCAAATTGTTCTATTTTGTACCTATTACTTGACGATATAAAAGTGCTTTTTTGAGGCCGTAAATAATAAATAATAAATAAATAAATAAATTCTTCAGACTGGCACACCAATTCCCTAGTCCCAAACTAAGCTCATAAGCTTGTGCTATGGATATTAGGTGAGCGGATAGACATACTTAAATACGTTTATAAACATCCATGACTCGAGTACAAATATCCATGTTCATCACACGAAATATTTGCCCCTAGCGGGATTCGAACCCGCGACCCTTGGTTTCGTGGCCAGGGTCTCTGACCACTCGACCAACGGGCCAGTCAAAATAAAGATAGTTTGAGTTTGAGTCTAATAGTTAAATCTCGAAATGAGAGGTAAAAAGCTAACCAACTAACTACACTTCACGCCACTTCCCTAGCGGGGTAGGCAGAGAGAACCGAACGCCGAAGGTAAAAAGCTAAAACTAGTATAGACCGAGGTTAACCCTCTTTTGAGAATCATTTGACTGGACTATGAATGTGTTGATGCAAATTCTTCTGCCAACCCCACAGCGCACGCAAATCGTTTGGCCACGGATATTTCACGGAGCTATTGTCGATTTTATCGATTTTCGCCGAATCGTTCCGCTGTCTACCGATTCGATGTCTGTCGTAGCGATTCGTTTAGCGAAATGTGATAGATGAGTGTCGGACATGCGATGAGTAAACCAATAAGGAAGTTGGTTTTTAGATAATGATATGGTGTTATGTTTAATTAGTAATTAATTGTTTTGATTAACTGTAATAGGATTATGATAGAACGAAATATACTTTCTTTCATCAATCTAAACGAGATGTGTTAATTATCTGCTAACTTTACAGGATATCCTTAAAATATTTTTTTTCTTAATTGTTTATTTAGAATGAACTTATTGCCACTTTCTTTCATACATACATTTTATGTACAGCATAAGTATGTAATAAAAATTTTATATAAGACAACATTGCATACATTAATCTGATGAGTACCTAATCACTTGTGTACCTGTTTTATCAACAACTATTTGTCCCGGTCCTGGAATCCAACTCTTTGCGTTCGAGAGAAATTCTGAAACATGCCTGTCCGTCTGTCTGTCTGTCTTACATGAAAAGTAGGTATCAAGTGCTCAGTGGAGACAGATTTCGCAAAGTAAACCAGATCGGATCCCACCACAGCCAATCAATTGACTTCTGTCATGTAACTCTTCGGGTCATACAAGTTGCCAAATTATATAAAAACTAACGCTTATTACTGATATTTTCGTAACGTGTAACTGAAGTCGATGGGGCAATCAAGAAAAGTGGATACGAGTTAGACTTGGTTTTAAGATCTATGCAAAGTCGCAGCACAAGCGAATGTGTAATTAAACATTTTAGTTTTAAGAATACATTGTGCTTGCGTAAGATTTTATGAATTCGACCGAAATTCGTTTAATTTCTGACTTTGAAAATATTACTTATACTTAAAAATAAACTACGATTTTTATTTTATGATTATTATAAGTAACCAAAGAACAAACTTTAAACATGATTGATGTTTGACATTTAGTAAATTCAACAAATATTTTTTTAAATTTGACCACATAAACAAAAATGTACGAGTATGTTTTATACTTAGGGAGTAATTATATTGATATACATAAGTAATAAGTTAAGAAGCACGAAATAATGCGTAATATGTATTTATAAATTTTACTTTTCTGCCTTTCTATAATATCCTCCGCCCAAGCAAATTTTTGTCATTTATATTAAATTGTATTATAATATATTAATATAATACATTTTACTGTATCAAAATCAAAAAAAGTTCGGAAAATCATCTAGAATCTAGGTACCTATCTTCATATCTTCATTCATTTAAAAACAATCTTAACAGCATTACATTCATGAAGATAAATTGCGAGCGATTCTCAGGCGTTGCGAAAAGCACACACCTTGATAAGAACCCGACCTCTTTCGATAAGGTGCAATTAAGTACCGCTACCCGCGGATAGATGGCGTTACGTAATTGTATAGTTCTCAAACAATTTTCGATCTTATAGCTTACTACTTATAAGCTATTAACAGTTTTGAGATGAATATGCTAACTGGACGGGTGGTAATTATCTTTCATAACCTGAATCATTAACGCCAGAGGGCACCACTACATGTCATTCTTGAAATAATGACTAGCATTGTAATTGAATGACGAAAACAAAAATAATTAATACAAATAATAACAATCTATTATCTCGCAGATTGTGCCATTAAGAGCGTACTTACTCGCCTCGCCTGTCAGTTTTAATAATAAATTGGCGCAATAATAACAAATTAGTCTTGACAAGAATAATATTAGCCATAACTATTGCATTAGTTTTACGTTTTAAATTGAATATCATATGCTTGGCTAATGTAGAGTAATGTGTAAATAGTTGCAAAAAGAGATTCCGATACCGGGAATCGAACCCGAGCCTCCTGGGTGAGAGCCAGGTATCCTAGCCACTAGACCATATCGGATGTTGTAGAATAACTCGAAATTAAATATCATAAGGGTATGTTATATAATACTAGCGATCACGCCCGGCCGGCTTTGCACGGCGAGCAGAAAAAAAAATAAACCTTTACATAAACCTTATATATCTATTGGTGAAAACCGCATCAATATCCCTATTATAGTTCAAAAGTTATAAGCGAACAGACAAAAGCGGCGACTTTGTTTTATAATAAGTAAGATAACTCATTCTGTAATTATGTAAACTTTTTTTAGTTTAAGAAGTTATTGTTAATATTTGTTATAGAAATGTCATAAACTATCGAAAATATCTTAGATCTCAATTCTTCAAGTTGCTTGGAAACAATGGGAGCTCAATTTAGCAACTATCTGATAAGCCAGTCGGCAAAATAATAAAAACGCCATGGGAGTCTATTTCATAGCGGTTTCCCGGCATATTGAAACCGTTTTACACGCCATGGGAAGTTATTTGCCAATAGAACTATATTTTAAATGAATTTAAGCCATACGTTGTTGATTTAAGGTTGATATTTGCTTGTTATTGTCTATGTGGTTTTGTGGCAAAGAAACGGTGGTTAGTAGCGGAAGAAATACAAACGGAAGCAAATAAACAATTGAAATAATAATATTGTTTATATAAACCACTTTTAGTGCATAATGGTTAAATAATAAATTGTCCCATGTTAGTCTCGGACTTAAAAAGAATGTGCCAACTGTATTCCTTGCCTAGCCTGTCGTATAAGGCGACTAACGGTGTATTGGGTTTTGACAGTTTTGGGTATGTGATTGTGTAGGCGACGAGCTAGCCACTGTCACTACATTGTCACAATTTCTCAACTAACCCAGCCCAGTTTTATTTGACTTTGGCTGAATGTGGTTAAAGGGTCCCGGAAGTAAATACAGCGCCCTGATCCACTCAACAATGAACCTTATTACAGTGAAATAAGAAACTTGGCTGTAATAACATTGGTCGATTGTATCTCCCTAACTTAGCTGCCAAAACGCATAAATAAATTCATACGTCAATAGAACTTGAACAATAAATTACCGTGTCAATACATTATATAAATATTAAATCGAGTAATATATTCATATTGACGGTGCATTTGATATAAATTATTAATATATAATATACAAACATGTTTAGGGTACCGTATTATGAAACCGAAAAACCATATCATCATAGTATCACTCTGTAGTCAGACTACATACGTATTTCGCTAAGCTAAGCTAAGCTCAATTCCTTTGGTCTCGGCCAATGTCATTCATTATTCTAGGCCTTTAAAAAGTACCTATTATATAACTGAAGGGTTTATATAATTATGTTACATAGCCGTAAGCATACCTCTTAATTTTTAGGAGGGATTTTTTTTTTTTATATATTTTATGTGGCCTTTGTCTAATTACAGAATTAGGTATTTAAAAGTGGTGAGTGACATAAAGAATTGTCACTTAGGACACACATATTGTTGACACATATTAATATTTTTTTAGTAGCACTAACTAGCTCTACTTATTCAATGTAATCAATACGGAACCTTCAAACCGCAAATCCGACGTACACTTATCTTGTGTCTATGATTGCAAGTATTATGTCAGTCTAACTTTCACTTGGATTCCGCGTGATCTGCCGAAGTACCATAGACAAGGACGTCCTCGTCTTTAATGTAACAGATATGCTTAGAACCAGGGCTGTTGCAATATTGTCAATGGTATGTTCGTCTGTGGTTATGTTACAATACATTATTGGATTGAGAAATTCAAATGATTGTAATTACATGGACTTTTATTGTCAGGTGCTAAACAGATAAGTTACGTTATAAGTTACAAGTAAGTTGTTTGAGAGCTTCCAAGCACGGCTTTACTAGGCAAATCCAAACATTTTCAAGTGGAAGCAGCTGATTTAGCCGGCATCATCATTTTAATTTCATTTTCAAGTGCCAGACCAATGTATGACACACGGAAAAGCCAACCGAGTTGTATCACTTACATACTATTTTGACTGGCTCGATGGCTCATTCGGTAGTGACCCTGCCCCATGCGCCAAGAGTTGTGGGTTCGATCCCCACCCAGGACAAACATTCGTATGATGAATACTTGTGTTTGTTCTGTGTCTGGGTGTCAATATCCAATATTTAAGTACATATATATTTTTGTAATACCACTGTTGATTCTGATATCTGTAACACAAGTGCTTAAGCTACTTACTTCGGAGTCAGATCAATGTATGTGATGTAGTCGGATATTAAAAAAAAAAAATACATACATACATAATCATTTGTATGACACAAACAAGATATTGTAATTCTCTGGGTCTCCTGTCAACACACAGTATCTACTACATTACTTGTATCTGGTATAATACATTCCACCTGTTGACATTCAATCAAGGGTAGTGATGTAGGTCATGTAGGCTACTTGTTACTTGTCGTATTGAGAGCTTGTGACGAAATGTGGCTGATGTCTTTGTTTGAGAATTGTATCAACGGTAGGCGCGGTATTGTTGACGAAGTAACTCAGGCGTAACTCACTGCTTGACTCTGTCAGTTAAGTTAACTCAAAATTGCGAACGCATTGAGTCATGTGCCTAAGCGCAGATGTTGCTGAAGTTTGAGCATACAAATCATCACGCCCGCAATCCCCAAGAGGGACAGGGTAGGCAGAGTCAAAGGGGCAGCCAAAAAAATAACACTGGGCTGGGTTAGATAGAAAATTGGAAAAAAACTAGTGACAAGTGGCTAGCTCGTCACCTACACAATGAAACATACAGATAATAAATATGAGTACCTACGGCTATTTACAGTATGAGTACCTACGATCCACCTGCTTAAACCCCCAATTACTTATCAGAGAAAGTCTCGATGAGACCACTTAAGCAGACTTAAAGACCACCGTCCAGATGTCTGCCAAAGAGAGAAAACAAAAGCTAATAATATAAATACTCGAGATGAACAGTGAAAGTGTAGAGAGTAAGCCGGCCACTGTGACGGAGGACGGACGGACGGTGCGATCCGCTTGATGACTGTTGAGTTACGGCACCCAGGGGCCAAACGTCCACCGGCTCTTAGAGAAGAAGCTAAACAAGGACAAAGTTATGTGTCTATTCATAATTTAAGTTCCCTTCAATATGTGTTACATGATTAAAATATATTTCACGATGCTTAGGATTAGGATAGCTGTTTGGGTTATATACATCAGATTTTTGTAATGCCATCCTTCAATATGAGTGTAACATAAATAATATCAAAAACATATTTCACCATTCATATCATTAGGCTAGCTTCTTAGATGGTAATTAAATAAATATAACGAAACGCAGATTGTCCAACCAAACTAATTGTTTTGGAAGACGCATCCTCAATTCTGTATCTGTGTTTCATGCAATAAAAAATATGTCTGTTTATCTATTTTTTATGATCAGTGATAATAGTTTTATAAAGAAATGGATTCATAATCCCCTGATACGGCCATAAAAATACTCAAAGTATAAAAAAATTACTTGAATATGTGATTCAACCATATGAATGAAATGAAAATAAAATCCATATGAATTTAGAATGCGGATTCTAAATAGAACGTTTAATATGAAACAATAAAAATCATAGGTGCCGAAAGTATTAGGTGCCATCATTGGAACACATCTAAGATACGAGTCTCCATTATTACTACAAGATGCATAATATCCATAACAATTCTGCAACTTATCAACTTGACATAGAATTCAATTTCGACTAACAAACATTATGCTAAACAGTCGTAGTATAAAATAAAGCAAATAATTTTACGACTTGCACATTTGAGCTTAAGTTTCACATTTGAATGGTGGAAATAAATAATTTTGTCATGTGAATGACACGCTATTTTTACCTTTATTTATATGATTATAAAATTGTTTTTGCTTATTACGAAACTTATGAATGAAACATTAAACAGTTAATGTATTGTGCTAGTATAGATAATTTTGTGTTAGAATGATTGATTGATTTTTAAAAGTCTTACATAAAGTAGTTTATAAGTTATAACTATTACTTGGCGGTGAGAAAATATCGTAATATGAAAAATATGTAAGCTGATGATAATTATGTCAACTTTATAAAATTATTCTTAAATTCAATTAAAGTATTCAAAATAGATTGTAAACTTTAAATTTGGCTTCAGTATCGCCAACGTCCATACCACGTTGAAAACACCGGTTCTCGTCCGATCACCGAAGTTAAGCAACGTCGGGCGCGGTCAGTACTTGGATGGGTGACCGCCTGGGAACACCGCGTGACGTTGGCTTTTTGCTTTTATTTATTAAGTTTTTAATCATATTATTATATTACAATCTAAAAATATATTTTACTAACTTCATCATGCAGCTGCGCTCGCGTAGAACGTTGATAAAACATAGCCTAACTATGTGTTATTGGGATGTATAGGCTTATTATAAAGTTTCATTAAAATCCATACACTTGTTTTTGCGTGAAAGAGTAACAAACATCCTACTACATACAACCTTTCACGTTTATAATGAATTAGTAAAGTACATAGCATCACGCCCCTAATCCTCGAAGAGGTAGGCAAATTCAAAGCAGCAGGCCCCTTTAACCACATTGAGCCAAAACTGGTCGGGGTTAGATAAAAAATTGTGAAAAAGTAGTGACAAGTGGCTAGCTCGTCGCCTACACAATCACATACCCAAAACCCCATATATGTACCATTAGTCGCCTTTTACGACATACTAGGCAAGAAATACAGTTGGCACATTCTTTTTTAAGTCCCAGACCAACATCGGGCTAATTACTAAGATAAATATTAGTAAATGTGGTTAGGAGGGCTAGCTGCCCCTTTGACTCTGCCTACCCCTTCGGGGATTACGGGCGTGATGATATGTATGTAATATTAGGAAGGAGGTAAGATAGCAGTGGCTACCCAGTGGCAAGGCGGGGCAGTGCCCCGGGGCCCTAAGCTTGGGGGGGCCCTAAAACCTGATAAGCACACCTCTTCATTTGAGTTTGATTTGATTTGACTCTGTCTAACGTAGGAAGAAAAATGTTAGTGCCCTCCCTGCAGTAGGGGGGGCCTGGAAACAAAGCTGCATACGCCCATGGGCCCTAGTTTCTTTTTTGCCCCAGGCCCCTTTGTCACCTAGCTACGCCACTGTAAGATAGTATTAAACTATTGATCTCCCATCTTGGTTCCGGCCACGACGTACGTTGCTTCACTTTCGCAATCACTGTTGTAATCTAAATGTGATTATATCCCTTGGTGGAAATCTGAAATTGTTTTACGGCCAACAATGGCGGTACTGGGCATAACAAGAGAGAAATTGCACCAATCACCGATTATGTTGCTCTAACAAGACGTCATTATTGCTGTCGCCACACGTCGGAACTTTCGCAGGACTGTCCTGTAATTTTTTTTTTTATATGATTAACCTATTATTTATGTTAATTTATCCAGAATATAAATAATGTACAGAATTATTGTATATTAGCTTTTGCCTGCGTGGAATATGGTCCGTTACAAAAGACTACCCTATCGTACGTCTTGTAGGGCCTTATTTTTTTCTAATAGAAATACGCTTTGCCCTTTCTGAGGTTTCAAGGCGCTTTAAGCGCAACAACTACCAATTAAATTTACGTAAAATAACTTTACAATGCGTTGTCTTTATCATGATGATAAAAATACAATATACATACCGTATTAAAAATAGATTGCAAGCTTGAAATTTGGCTTGTGTATCGCCAACGTCCATACCACGTTGAAAACACCGGTTCTCGTCCGATCACCGAAGTTAAGCAACGTCGGGCGCGGTCAGTACTTGGATGGGTGACCGCCTGGGAACACCGCGTGACGTTGGCCTTTTGACTTTTACTTATAATACTACAGTATTTTGTAGTATCTACTTAAAACGGGGTGTAATTGTACCCTGTGTTATTTTGTATCAGTGTCTGTTAGCGTTGGTGTTTTAGTCAATAAAAAGCTTATTTATGATCTTAAGTAAATGTTTGTACATAACTACAGCTGCACAATAAAATATTACATTATATTGGATTTAAAACTTTTGCATTAAATTTTTGTTGAATTGTTAGATATTTTGTAAAAAA